>OX377206.1:84817431-85151431 GCA_947396885.1 Heligmosomoides polygyrus polygyrus
TATTGGGAAGTGTAACTTCTAAACTACGCATTTCAACTTTGAAATTCAAAGACAGATTCAAGAATGAAGCCTCTAGTGCTGTTCCACAAAGGGATAGCACCTCATTTCTAACCTCGCAAAATAAGCTGACTGAAATGTAAGGAACGAACAGTAACATACGCATCTTATTGTTTCTTCACTACGAACAAATCAAATTATACGATGGTTAAATAAAGGCCCTTCCACTTTCGCCAGAAGCGGCAGTGGCAGCGGCGGCGGCAAACCATTAAGCATAGGACAGCGGCGTCGATTGCCGCCAAATCGATGCCTCTGTCCTATGCTTAAGCATTTGCTCCGCCGCAGCCACTGCCGCTGCTTTCGAGTGTGCCAGGTCCTAAAAGTAGTGTTAGTCAATGATGCGAGCAGCATGATGATGAACGCGACAATCAAGCACAACCAATCACAACGCGGATTGAGAAAGCTCTAACCATTAACAGTACTGGTACACGCTTCCTCTTATGGTTAGTGGCCTGCCCGTTTGATGCAGTCTGGTGTTTTGATCTGGCGCTTCCCGCCTCCCTGTGCTGGTCATATTGGCGACTAGCACTGATAAAATTCCCAGAGCTTACCACTGTTGCGCTTTTAACTCCATAGTATCGTCACAGCGTAGAACATTTCGTCCCGTTGGATCACGTTGATAAACCACAGTTTCTCCGCCGAATTCCTGTAGTACGATGTTTACTACAACGGACAAAGGTGCTCTTGTAATGCGTGAGCGTGCTCCCGAAACGGGATCGCTGCTTGAGTAACCGGAAAATCACTATTTAAATTGTTTTTTAGATCACGATTAATGAAAAGCAACGTTCCGTGGTCTATTTTGAAGAACGGACAAAGGGAACTTGCAAGATAATGGTGTGCACCTGTCCAGCCTGTCGCAGTGCATAATTCATTGGTAGTGCGAATTTCATTCAAGTAAAAGCTTCAAACCTTAGAATGTTCGATTTTTTTAGCCCGATTTTTCTCGATATCCTTTCTTAAAATAAATTGCAAATCTTTCTGTACATATATGGCACTCACATAACTAATCATGTAAACATCACAACACGTAGAGCAAGTTCATGACGCGATTTCTACAGTAAATAGCATGTCGAAAAACTACCACTTTCAAGCCCTAGGTGACCTCCAAAAACATTACCGTCGCTAAAACGAAGGAAATTGAGTTACCATTTAAAGTGTTGGGATAATGGAGTCTATACGGGGGAGGAGCGACTTCAGTTCATCGTCAACAAACGTAATAGGCAACCCACTTCGAAGAAATAGGCACGGAACGTGTGATATATTCGGCTGTAGCGCAGTTCCACAATTTTGTCCGTGTGGTAGAAGGAATAGTCGTCTCTCTCCATCGTCGCTAGTCTCTTCAGGCTGACGATGTGCCCGGACACGATCGACGCCTCGTCGCAGACTCCATACTCGTCAAGCAGTTGCTAAATTGTCTCATCTGAACGGGAATCTTACTTTGTTTACTTCAAAGGAGAATAGTTAAACCCATATGTCTGCCTGCGAAAGCACTGCCAGCTGAACCAGTCCTATATAAAAAGCCAAGCAATGTGGACCAATACGACAGCAGCTACATGAGCCCTCATAACTGCATTCTACCACACGTAAAAAGTTAGTTCATTTGTTCGATGGAACATCACGATATGATCTAAAGTTTATCTGCAAGTGAGTCAGCTTATTTGTTTGAACGTTTATCTGCAAGTGAGTCCACCCTTGCAAAATTTCAGACCGCTATATCGGCTTGAAAATTAGGCCCATCATAAGATGACGTCTAGTGACGATAAAATAGTTGGTTTGGTTTCTCGGAAAGGGATATTGCTTGAACGAACACGGAAGAACTGACTCGCCCACTTATTCTTAACCAGAAACGGAAACATTCATCGAAGGAATCGATTTTTCTTAGCGCTGACTGTCGGAAGACGCCGATAAACGGGTGCTTCAGCAGCCGAAAAGAGCTTATGTGAAGTCGATGGAACATCACGATACGATCTAGAGTTCCTTCTACTGATTCTAGACTCCCAGGTCAACCAAGCATTTCATCTCTCGGTCGGTGAATCGCTACCAGATTTGTTCCACAAGGACGAAACACAGACTTGTCCACAGCTGGCCATTGCAAGTCATCGAATAGATCAAATACGCATTCAAATTGCCTCCAGGACGCCCTGTAAAAGTAGAGTATGTGGCGCATCCCAAAAAGGATTGAATCGTGTTCCCCTGTATCATTTCATCTTCTACGCCTTGGTGGCGCTCGACTAGGGCTGGCGTTCAATAGAGTTTCGACAGTAAGTAGAGTCAGAAATTGGGGCAATTTTCCTCCTTCAGTCATTCGAAATTTTACGGTAGTATTTAGTACGCACATGTGACGCGATGTAGTGATAAGCTCCCATCGATTTATCGCGTCGCTCGATCGATGTGGGAGCTTATCATTATATCGCGTCGAGCGTCGTCTGCACATTAAACGCTCCCTAAACAATCTCTATCACTTCTTGCGCTTCTTCTTTGGGAAACGCAGAGGCATACTAGTGGAGAACTTTTCGGTAACTAGCCGAATAGTCTAAGTATGTAGAAGCGGAACAAGAAAAACCTGAATCTTAGCGGCATATTCATCTCGAAGTCGGCGAACACTCATACGTTTCTCTTCGTCTCCATCGAACGGATCAAATCCTGGAGGGCACAACACCTGCAGATACGTAATTCGGGAATATCACCACCGCCTTGTGATGAAGCAATCAAAAAGCATTTAAAAACGCAAAGAACCCAGGTAGGAAGATATTAATCACGTTGATAATAAATACCTATGTCTAGTGAAAAGAATTTGAAAAACGTTTCTTCCTCTGAGAAAAATCTCGATCTCTCTAACGACAATACAACGCATCTAAAAAAATAAGCCCGTTTGTAATGCTATCACCTTAGCAAGGGCGCGTGGAGCGCAGTCGGAGGAGGCGCCGGCTGCCGCCTGCACCCGATACCAGGTTCCTGGTTCGGATTTCCCGCCCAGGCCAACCAAGCCTTCCATCCCTCCGTGGTCGGTGAATTGGTACCAGACTTGTCTGGGAAGGATAAAGCGCTGACTTGTTCATCGGCTGGCCACCGCCAGTCATTGTATGGCCAAATACGCATTCAACTCGCCTCCACGACATCCCGTAGAAGTAGAATGCGTGGCATCCCAAAGGGGATTGAATAACGCTGTCCTTTATCCGTTATCCTTATCCTTATCACCTTAGCAATAAGCTTAGACGTCCCTACATTTAATTTCGGGAGCGGGAAAATCCTGAATCGCTTCGCTTTTGTTGTTCTTTGTACATAATATATGAAATTACAGCCCCTCCTCAGTCCCCTACCACTACTTATCTTTGACAGATCTATTTTATCTGCAGATTTTGTTGAAGTTTTGGTTTCCATGATTGACTTTCTGCCCTAATTTTTTCTTAAATAGGATGGTTCTGTTCGAATTGTTGCCTTATTTTGATTTCTTAGTTATTACCGTACGTATTCTGAAAATTGCTTATCCTATGCTGCATTTTTAGTTCGACAACATTATGCAATAAATAATTAAACAATATATTCCGCGCTTCTGCTCTTGATATACACTTCAGGTATTCCAGATAACAAGTGAATGACTGCGGATTTCGCTGTAACTTCGGAACAGATTTTTTGATCATTTCAAGGAAATACATCGCAAAGCTATTGCACGAACATTTCAAATTTTCCTGAGCTTGACCACGAAAAAATCCTGTATTAGTTAAGGGCCCCAAAGCGTATGTCAAACAGGTTGTGGAAAGTGGTTTGCTAGTTTCTTCACCTTCAAGAAAATTTTTTGTTTTGTTTGAAGGCCTTCAGAAAAACAAGGTCAGAAAGATTTTTTACAGCAGGAGGTTTTTCAACTTGTAGGGTGCGTGATAGTGCAGCGGAGGAGATGTCGGTTGCCGTGCATAGCCGATCCGGTTCTTGGTTCGGATATCCTACCCACGCCAAGGGGTAAAGTGCTGACTTGTGCATCAGCTGGCCACCGCAAGTCATGGCATGGCCAAATACGCATTCATATCTCCTCCACGACAACGCGTAGAAGTAGAATGCGTGGCGCATCCTACAAGGGATTGAGTAACGCCGTCCTTAATCCTTTAACATCCCTTGTACTAGAAAGCGGAATGCGTGCCTAAAACTAATTCCTTAACTTCATGGCGAGTATTCAAAGAAGTTTGCGTTATTTTTAGAATGTTTTCGGGATCCATGAACACTAATACACCCCAATTCTATGGGTTTAGGCCTGTTGCCGTCACGTCTCAGTCCCTCCCCCCCCCCCCCCCTCCTCTGCCCTGCCGTCAAGTCTCAGGGCCTTTATCCTAGAGCTGGTTTTTTTTTTATAATTTACAAAATCATTAATAAAAAATAATGCAGGAATGAAAAATGCCGCCCTTCATCCTTTGTAGCGCTGCCGTGAGAGAAGACATTTATCACCAGGAAGTAGCAGCAAGTAGCAGAGCGATTGTGTCAAGCCTTTTTACTTCTTTCAAACACTTTGCATGGGGCAAATTTCTTTCTTTCCATGATTCGATTTTAAACCTTTTTTATTCAATGATTGAGCTTTATGGATGCGCCTACGTTGTGCTTTTCTTTTTAGATTTTTCTTATGCATGTATTAAAATTTAACAACGTCAGTAACCTTGTCAACGTCATAGTCGAAAACGCTCGTCGATAAATCAGCCATATCCAGCACTTCTTCAACCTTTTTTGCTTTTCTGAAGAATTCACTATAGAAACCGAACGCGTGTCAGTGTCTACGCTGGCATTACCTGTAGATTTGTCCATTCAGTCTCGGGCTGCGATACATCGGTTTGATCACCGAAAACATATAGTCTGGCACAACGTCACTTTGTTCGTAAATCGTCAGAGGTTCGGCAGGTTCTCCACTTTTCGGGAAATCAACGGCAATCGCACACTTGCGGGCAATTTCGTTGCACACCTCGCTGAAAATTTCACGCATAACCGAAGGTATTCGGATGTATGGTGGAGCTCAGTACTGTTGTTGTAATTGTTTTGCTTAGATATCTCAGACACTAAGTTGATTAGTAAGAAAGGATTTGAAAGCGAGCACTAAAGGCGGCCACGCCTCCGGCAGCACGTGTTGCTATTGCACAGCGGGAGGCGTGACCGCCTTTCGTGCTCGATCCCAAACCTTTTCATGGTCGCTTACTAACCAACAGTGTCTGAGACACGATAGTGTTCAAACAGAGGAGTAAATCTGTTCCTCATCCTTTCATGATCGGTCACTAACCGACTTTTGTCTGAGACGGGATCTCGTGGAGGCCATCTGAATATGTGGTAGGCCTATACTATGACTTGTGATAGACAGCCGATGGGAAAGTTTGCTTCCAACGCTTTATGCAGTAATTCACTTTCTCCCTTCCCACCCTTCTCTCGTATCCCTTGTCGATGTTCTGTTAGCTATTTATTAATCTACGATTTTTATGTGTTTTTGTCTCCGAAATAAATCAAATCAAATCGAAGTTAGAGTTTTATATAATTCCTAGACAAGTGTGGTAACAATTCTTCGACCCCGTAGGAATGGACTTGGATAGCCTAGGCGGAACCCGAGCCAAGAACTCTTGATTTATTACGCGCGCGACAGCCAACGCCACCTCCGAATGCGCTTCCACCCTATCTCGCATCGGTCCGAGGTAAAAGTAGAAAGCGTGGCCCATTCCCTGCTCCCTGGGGGATTGAATCACGCCGATTTCTATAATTTTATCCTTTACTATTACAAGCAGTTTTCTGTCAAATACGTTTACTTCGATAATCGATCACTAACTCCCATATACCAGTTTCAGGTCATCCCGTAGCAGTTTCAAGCCATTTGTGACATTTTTCACATCAAACTGAACACTACAGAGCACGTCAACATTTCAAGTAAAATTGAGTCCATCTTAAGGTCGAAATGAAATTGCGATTTCAAAATGCTTTTTAAATTTCAATGCCTTAAAGACGTGCACAAGGTACTAAAATTTGTTAACACTCTGAAATGTTCATAGAATCCTTGCTCGTCTAGCTAAAATAAGTTTTAAAACTTATTTAAAAGCACGTAAGCACTTTCCAGCCTGTTATAGGAAGAGATTACGACATGCGCTCGTCCAGTGCTTCATCATGTCCAAGTGATTGATTGATAGTGTGAACTGGGTTTTTTGAGTGGATGGACCATTGCTTTGTAAGCATATCCACTAGAATCCCATAAAAAATCCCAAATAGGAGATTGAAGATTCACAGTGGTCAGGGCTGGTTCACATTGTTGTAGTAGATAGCAAAATCGGAAGCGCGCCGAAGCCAAATTCCATATTAAAGTGAGTCAGCGACTACATGGAGTGACCAGATAGCCTGTGTAGGCAGACGGTGATTTGATTGGCTGGCACACTGTTTGCACTCGACTGGGCATATGCCCGCTAAGTGCAGACTAGTGTTCATTCAACGTGAAAAAGATCCATGTTATTCTCTGTGTACGCTGCTTCATCATTGCTCTTCAAGGAGCAGATGTGTCGAGGATGCTAAACTACGAATGTTTAACGTACTCGAATAAGCCTTTTCGGTCTGCCAGAATAAGATGTGCGTTGCTCATTCTGCCAATAGAGTCTTGTCGGAGATACTTCAGAAAGAATTCCACCATGTCATCTGTCTGAAGAGAGACGTACTTCATCGATCAGAATAAGCACTTTGAGTAGATAAATCCCTACCGTTGGAGGAGATTCGAAGTCGTCAGGAGAGCTCTTTGGGAATATCATGGCTTCCTCGTTCTTATCAAAGTAGATATCAGGATCGAATATTACTGAATACTCGTCGCCGTCAAGATCGCTTCCTTAAACGGCCCTCTAAAAGGGAGCTACGAAGTCGAGATTCTCTCAATGCAAAGATTTACCGGCCATTTCGTCCGGATGTGGTCGAGGTCCATGTCTGGGGAAGACAACGACGTCGAATAGGTGGGCAAGTGCTGGCTGGTAAACTGCCGTGAACATTCTTACATCTCCCGCTACATGACATGGATTCTTTGTGATCATAACAGGACCTGGAGGAAGGGGTACGGTAGGACTGGAACATATGCTCACCCCGAAATGTAGACAAATAGACCGAAAACAAACCTGTATATACTTTCAGCTTTCCGTCGGGCTTTTTTACTGAGACCGAATACTGAATGAAGACCTGGCCATACTGTAGAAGACCAGTTTCGTCGAAAACACCATACATGGAACGTCCAACAGAATGTGGAAGAAAGATCTTTGCCTGGAATTTGAAGTTAGATTTAGATCGCATGAATACGTTATGCTTCATAGGAATAAATAAATCAGACGTGAACAATTGCTTAAAAAACCAATGTTTTTACAACAATTTGTTTTTATCTAAAGCAAGTTGAAGTGAACGTACAGGATGAATGTACATCACGACAAATAATTCAAGGAACGAGGAGTAGAATTTTTCTTCCTGACTGAAGTGCTTTTTTCGACATGATGCAGCAGTGATTTTCATGAAGAAGATGACATTGATGTTGTCCGTGTGTTGTGTTGTGTTGCTGTCTAGATGAAGTGCAGTAAAGTGAGGCAAGATTTCTAGGTAGCACGCAATCATTTTGAAGTTGATGAGTGTTATAGAAAGCCGCATACCATTCCCACTAGATAATGCATCAATTCAAAGTGAAGAGCGAGGTGCTAAAAATAGAGCATGTGTTTTATATTGATGGGCGCGTGTAGAGCAGTCGGAAGAGGTGCCGGTGCCGCGTGCACCCGGCACCAGGTTCCTGGTTCGGATTTCCTTCCCAGGTCCACCAAGCCTTCCATCCCTCCAGGGTCGGCGGATTGGTACTAGACATATATGGGAAGGATAAAGCGCTTACGTGTTCGTTGGCCGGCCACTGCAGGTAATTTTAAGGCCAAATACCAAATTCGCAGTCAAATTGCCTCCACGACATCCCGTAGAAGTAGAAGAAGGCGTAGCGCAGAAGGGGTTGAGTAACGCCGTCCTTTATCCTATCCTTTATCTGTTATTTCATACTGATACAGTATCAAAAATCTAGTGGTTCAAAATTGTTGCCGAATTTCGGGTTGTAACTGATTTTTCATGGAGGAAACTACTACTGTGGTTGTAGATTTGATATACCTATTGCCCCACTAGCTTTTATCCTATCGCTTTTCATCAACTGACATTTTTCAGTTTTTTTTTCGTTCGGATGGCTAGTATTGCTATAACTGGTCATTTTCGAGTTTTTTTTTTTGCTGCTATTTACCCGCTTCTATTCAGTATTTAAGGTCTGCTGGTATTTCTATTCTTCGCTGATTTGATGTGTTTGCTCTACTTTTTTAATGAATAACAAATCATCATTCGATAGTTAATCATCATTCTTTGACTACTGATCGTTTAATAAATTTTTAAATAACTGTTTTTTTTCAGAGACTGGTACATAGCCTATCATTATTCATTTAGACATTCTTTATGCTTGCAGCAGTCTAACAGAAGAAACGAAACGACTGTAAGAGAGCGGTTAGTGTGCAAGCAACACACGACGCGATGTAGTGAAAGCTTCCGTATCGATCGCGTGACGCGATGAATCGATATGGGCGCTTATCATCGCGTTGCGCGTCGCATGCACACTAAACGCTCCCTAAGGTCTCGTCCCTTGTATTTTCATACCTGTTCATGTTGGCGTGTTTTTCTGTCGGCTCAATGGTAACCCAGCTGCATGATGATGAGAAACAGACCTTGCTGAGGTGGTTGTTTATGTTGTAACGGTAGACGGACACCAGGATTCGACGAAGAAACGGCTCGTTCGTGATACAGATCCCACACTGACGGAGGCGAACGAAATTTATCGGAAGATTCAGACGCAGTGTCAGCTCATCACCGGCTACGGCATCGTCCAAGAGCATAGCTGAAGCAATCTCTCAGATTAAGAGTAACTCCAGTAGCTGAGGAAAATCAGTTACCGCCAAGCTGAGAAAGCTCCCTTTCGAGATAGTAGTGCACCTTGCCGCAGAGCTTCTTGTGAAGCCAACTAGACTGCTTTTGGGTAACCTAAAATAGAACGTTCTGCATACAAGCGGATCATCAATAACTATCCGAAATCCTTTACATTGTTAGAACAAGTAGTGCAGCTCCAATATTTCATAGTAATTATGTAGAAATTAGAGCTGAAACGTCCTATTGACAAAGCCGAACACTACGAAGTGAATACAACCTTAGTGGGTACCTTACATCGCTTTTCAGAAGCGTTTACTGCAACGGCATACTTTTCCTCATCCTAAACTCTGTAGGGTTCGGCTCTTTATCTATAACAATGGTTTAAGATACTACCTAAATAAAGATGGGGTAAAATTGAACAAACAAAATTAATTGGTCCATTTCGCCATTTCTCTTCGGAGGAAACTTACTACTACGACATCTCCTCAGTGGGAGGTCAGGGTGGTCATTGAAGAGGAAGAAAGACGTTACAAATTTTAAATAAATATATTGATACGTAAGACATTCCATGTGCGACTGAACATGAATCTCGGTATGTCTTAGAACAGTATGTAGTCGTGGAGCTGTCGTGCCAAGCTTGATATCGAACGTTTACTCGGCTTATGTTTGGGCGTAACCGCTTTCTTCAAAGCCTGGAAAAGACAAGAGGGGATAGAGAATTTAGCCGTCCAATAGTCATTTCAAGTTTCAGCCATCTCAGAAGATAAAAGGAGAAAGAGATGAACCGTGAGGAAGACAGCCCAACGGACCTTATGTGAACAGCTGAAAAGCTGTTGAGTCACCCTTCGGATGGACATAAATGTAGGTGAATTAGGTCCTCCCTTAGGGTTAGCCCCTCAGCGACCTTCTGGCTGGTGCCCTCTGGTGTCAAGCCCACAGAGGTCGGCAAATGGAGTCAACTCCTGGGTTACGGCTACCCGTTCCTTATGGGCTCAACAGGTGCAACGTCGCCACACTCTTGGGGGAGCACAGGCTGCGAAGTCATAATGGGGTAGCGACTGGAGTGGCGGTGTCGATCCTAGCTCGCGAAGTCGACATCGCAGCGCGCAAGGCCCAGGAGGCGCTGTGGATTGTGTTGTCGCAACTCGCGACCTTCGCAGCCTCTGTCTAGTCGGCAGTTGTCATAGTCGGCAGTTCAGTCTACGCCTGCACAAACCACGAGCGAGGGCGCGCTTTTAAGGCGCCGCCTGCCCGCCAGTCTTCTACACAGATCAGCTGGAGCTGTCCCGCGGGGCCTGGTCTGTCAGCATCCACCGTTATTAGTAAGTTCTTCAACTTAACCGGTTCCATGCTGATATTAGCGGCCGGCCCAACCCGATATGGTGAGTGCTGATAGACCTCGAAGATATCGCGGATTGTACTTAAGGTCAAACAGTGGCGGTTATGTAAGGCATAGTATCGCTGAACGGAAAGAAGGAGGTACGGGTTCGAGTCCCGCCTGGCGCAAGAGTTTTGATCACAACAAAACATCCTGTAACATCATACAGCCTCTCTACCAGCCGCTCCAGGCTTAAGCAAATGTGTTAGAATGTGTGAAGTGCATTCCTTTTCTTTTCACCTGTTTAGAATACCACCCGATATCAGCGTATGCTTCTTTAAGAGTCTACCGCAATCACGTGAATGAGTGATTTCGGATTTGTGGTTGTCGTGTAGCTAACAAATGTTATATAAATGCCCTTACCTGATCCAGTATCGTTATGAGCGGACGATTGAGACAGACAGGAGATGGCATGGAATACTTGACGACCGGAAATTGGAATGATTGAATGTACGAATTAACAGTTAACTGGTTTCCACAAATTTCCTTCACAAAATCAGTACACATGCGTAAGGATCGAGCGTCGAGACAGCTTCAGAATTCACAGATTAGTGTGCCAGTGTGCTTCAGGTTTCAGCTCAACACGATTCAGGAGCACCGATGATCTTAGACAGAGGATAACTTCGTCGAGTAGACTACAAATCAAAAATGTTCACAAACTGTTCACAGGAATCCCTTGAACCACCCACTAATAATCTAGAACGGCAACAAAACGCATGTCTCGACAAAATCATCCATTCGTGACTCGACTATTCGAGAAACGAACCAGGTCTACTTGCAGTCGCGAAAGGAAAGACGTCCTATACAGACATATTTGAGTAATTCTAGGATATTTTTACTTTTGAACAATATTTTTCAATAACAAGTCCGCGCATCTCTTTTTTCAGGCAGCCTGAGAGCTGCAGGAAGTTTTCGAAGATAAAAAAAACAGAAAATTCGAAGCAAACCTCAAGGATGTTATTTTGCTTTTCGTCAAATCTCTCCTTGAATTTCATTTGACTTTTCCTGAAAAAAAAAAGAGCGCAACAGATGAAGTTCGTCATTAACAAACTAGATGAATATTACCTGAAAACGATCTTAGGACCACATTCGGGCAAATCCAGTGCAGGGTCTACAGCCAGCACTCCCTTGAAACCCTTGAAGCGGACCTGAATCAAGCAATCAAATACGCTGGCGATGATTCGAAAAGCAGAAGAAACGCCGGAAATCGAACCTGGTAGCAACTGGGAACAATGTCGAGCTGTAGGGTCAATGCTACGCGTCTAGCAAGAGAAGGTGCAATTCGACCGCATCCGTCCGAGAAACAGTACGCTTCACGGGTTTCTGGATGACCGCTGCCTCCCTCAACGTCATCTTCGACAGCGCACTCCTCTGGTGATATCGACACTGTCGGCTGGCACACAGTACTAGACGAGATGAACACGGTGGCATGGAAGAATCGCTGAAGAGATACCTGAGCTTGGGTGAAGCACTGACCCATCCGACTCATAAGTTTGGGCACATTCTTGCTACTGCTGAAGTCGCCCATCCACTCCCTCATCTCCTCCACCGTCATCGACACAGCACCGGTTTTACGATTCGTCGTAGACGCATACATGTAGCAGCCGTGGTCTCGCATCTGAAACAAAGAAAGATGGTGCTGCTACAAGCGGACTTCAGTCCCAAACGTGTTGTTGTACTTAGGGCCGTGGCAGCACGACAGGAGGTACACCCACCCCTTGCTGGAGGGCGTGGCGTCAGGAGGTACAGTCGCTGTTCTGAGGACCGGAAACTTTTGTTTTGCGTGTCAAAGGTTTCGTGAGGCAGCGTTAGACTCTCGGTGAAGCCTAGGAGGTTGGGGGTGGATGAGCAAGGGGGATGAGAGGAAGACGCCCCCAGCAGGGGCGTGTGTACCTCCTTACCGTCCCCCAGGACCCGTTTATACTTCGACACCGAGCGACGCCACGTAGTGTGGCCATATTGATCGGGCGAGGCGATCGATCAATTCGGCCATTATACATGACGTCGCGTCGTTCGGCGTGGAAGTGTAAACGGGGCTTTAAACAAGCTTAAGATTCTGAAGTTAAAGTAAGCATTATCCAAAATAAAATGAGCTTTCCCCACATTGCACTATAGACTTTAGTACACTTTGTTCAACGGAAATTTAATATGACCTTTCTTGAAATTTTTAACATTCAGCATCCCCAATAAGTGAACGCACATGTTGATTTTTCAAAGCAATTATTGTTGAGGGAAAACTGTGGTTTAAAGCTCGTTCTCGGAAACAGAAAGATAGCAATTGTTAGGGTGGTAGAGGAAGAGATCGCGCCTTGCACTCCTCTAGCTCGCAACGATTTTAATTTTCTTGCTAGCGTGAGGTTACACAATTTTAACCGGTACAACAAAGGCCATTTTAGAAAACTCACAGACATCTTCACTGTTCTGTTTCATCAGCATTTACACAATCAATCAAAATGGAATCGCAACGAGCTAGATGAGTGCATGAAGCAATCTATTCTCTGGAAAAAATCGCTGTCTTTCGCAGTCTAGAATAAGCCTTAATTCACTATTTTTCCTTGAAAAAAATTACGAAATATCAAACAGCATGTTCATTTATTGGGGTGAGCAAATTTTAAAATAAATTCAAGTGAAGTCGCACTAAATTTTCTTTGGACAAAAATCATTACATTTTTCTCGGGAGTATCTAGTTCAATATGGAAGGAGCTCCGTTTAATTTGGAAGACGATAAGTTTGATTCCAGAAGCGCCAATTTTGCTTGTAAGAGTGGCCGGGTTGTTTTGAAAAGTTTCCTACATATTTGGTTTGAAAAGTGCCGAATTTGACCTGAAGAATGTCCAGCTGGGATTTAAAATGCCCAAATTGATTAGAAAAGTGCCCAGTATGAAGTCAAATCGTATTGGTAGGATCTGAAATAGCAAAGCAAGCCCGCTGTGGTGGTGGCCAGAAACTAAGCCTTTTACCGGATCTATTCTAATCGAAAGGGAAAATGCTTGAAAGGCGAAACACACCTACTCAGGCTGGCCTAATCCCAGGGGAAACTACATAGTTAAGACATCTCGTAAGCTAGCTCTACCTCTGCAAAATAGTGCTCTTTCAATTTTACATCAGTTGTTATAAGGGATGAAGGAAATGCTCCACAACTGGATAGATCCCGTTTGTCCTTCAGTGGACTGCTTTTCACTACTTAATTCTACCGTTGCCGACTCAAGAAGACGACTCAGGAACGTATGTAGGAGATTCTGATCCCTCACTCTCTTCGCGGCAATTCAGAATTACTTGAGATAACGTACCTGTGAATTGCTCCATGCCAAAAAATGGTAATGTCGATTGTTTATTTCGACACCATGTGACAGTGTTCTCTGGACAATGTTTGCAACGATAGAAGACTGCTCTGAAATTTAAACTCTCAGAATAGCAGAGCTGCCCGAGATGAACACAGCATAGATAATCCAGTGTTTTCCAAAGCACGATTAGCAGCTCGCATAACTGAGCACTCTCTCTAGAGGCACAAAAGCCAACGAAAGAAGCAATTACGGTCAAAGCATGGTCCTTGCACGAAATCCTTGATGATAAGTCGTGCGCCGGAGTCGTCCCGAAAAACGCAACGAAGAGCGTTTTCTTCGCCGAACCGGCGTACTACTCGATTCGTCATCATCACCTCTGGAGCCATGAACAGTGTGCGAAGCGGCGTCACCATTACCTGAACACACACGCAAAGAATGGCTGAGCTTAGGTTGCTAGGGCACGTGGAGCGCAGTCGGAGAAGGTGCCGGCTGTCTCGTGCACCCGATAACATATTCCTGGGTGCCAGATTCATCAACGATACCGCTTGTACCATCTTACCGCGGATTCACCATGCCGGCTTACGTAGTACGTAATACAGAGAGATACAAAGATACAAACACGACAACCGATATATCGTTACCGGCCGGTAAGCGGTTGATGAATCTGGCCCTTGGTTAGGATTTCCCGCCCAGGCCAACCACGCCTTCCATCCCTCTGGGGTCGGTGAATTGATACCAGACTTGTCTGGGAAGGACAAACCGCTGACTTGTCCATCGGCTGGCCACCGCAAGTCATTGTATGGCCAACTACGCCTTTATATCACCTCGACCACATCCCGTAGAAGTAGAATGCATGGCGCATACCAAAAGAAATTGAGTAACGCCGTCGTTTATCCTTATCCTTTATAGGTTGCTTAAAAAAGCTGAAATGAAGATAATCGGTTATTGGTCAGTTCTTTGGGATGCGCCACGCATTCTGCTTTTGTCGACGAGACAGTATGAGCTCTTATTTGGCCCAAAGTCGTTTGGCTGCAGTGCATTATTATTCCCCGGCTTCAACTGGATTAAAATGTGATTGCGAAGCGATTTAAATGTGTATCAATCAGTTAATCCAATTACACGATCACTTATGGTGTCCTGTTGATGGACAAGTCAGTGGGATTTTTTTTTATTCGAATTTCACTGCTGGAAAATTCACGAAAAATACTCAAATACTCGAAAGCTCACAAATATGCAGGTATTCGAAAGGTGTTACTCCAATACTCAATGGTTATACCAGTCTACCTCGTAGTAACGCTAACCTATTGGAATGGGTGTGTTAATTTAATTCCATTCGAATTTGAATACTCCAATCGAATATTCGGAAAAACGCATTTTTGCATGCACTGATTCATCTTCAATTTTAAAATAATTGTAGTTAATTTTTGCACGCGCAACTCCCATAATCAGAATTTTCGCATCAATCAGATTAAAATCGTGAACTGTCAGATGATTTCGAGCCGCAATCTCTTTTTATAAAACACCAAAAACTGCAGCTTTCTTAGTCTTAAGCCTATCCTAAAGAAGCTGAAAATATAAAAGCTTTCAAACAGTGTGTTTTTATATAAAATGAATATATGAGATTTCAAAAAATGTATTTTATGGGCAGGCAAATCACAAAATTTCTATGAAAATCATAGCAAATTTCTTAGATTGGAAGCTTATTTCGGAATCCTATCGGGTAAAATGCAAACTTCAAACTTGAAAACGTTCACTTTGTTTTCAAGCGCGTTTGGCTTGAAATCAAAAGCTTTCAGTTTACCTTGAAAAGTGCTACGTTCGGGGTTAAGCTTGTACATATCGATTGTTCGATTGATTGATTGGATCACAATACCTCCAAGCAACCCTGGTCTTCCTTTTTCCATTGCTCGCAGCAAACAGACCACGAGATAATGCAGTGAAACCAAAGATTCAGCTGCCAACCTTTCTCACGAGCACGCAGTTCCTTGGCAATGACCGTTTCACATCATGATGATCTCCACACGGGTGTCGTCTCATCGCTTCCACACGGATCTACAATGATATGAGTCTAGAATAAAATTTATTTATTTACTTACCAGCCGTCCGTGCGGCCTCTCGGCCGCACCGACGGCTTTTTGACGGCTTCGCCGTGGCAATGACTTCTCATCATCAATTGTAGCTGACACCTTTTTTATGGTTCCTTCAGGAAGAACATCTTAACTACGTCGATTAGGGTAAGTTAGAAAAAAAGCGAAAAAATGGACGACATCCACAAAAACGCTTATTTGCCCAATATCGATTGATTGCGATCGGCAGTTCAAAAACGAACTTCAAATTCGTGTTCAGCGACCTCGACTACCCCCACGGCTAAAGTTTCGTGCCGCTTGAACGTCATCTTCAAAAAATCGATAATATCGATCGATATCGATTGGTCGACTCCAGATTCGTGTTCAGCGATGTCGATTACCCCCAGAGCTAAAGTTTCGTGCCGCTTGAACGTCATCCTCAAAAAATCGATAATATCGATAGATATCGATTGGTCGACTTCAAATTCGAGTTCAGCGACCTCGATTACCCCCAGGGCCGAAGTTTCGCGCCGCTTAAACGCCATCCTCAAAAAATCGATAATATCGATCGATATCGATTGGTCGACTTCAAATTCGAGTTCAGCGACCTCGATTACCCCCAGGGCTGAAGTTTCGTGCTGCCTGAACAAAATCCTCAAAAATCGATAATATTGATCGATATCGATTGGTCGACTTCAAATTGGAGTTCAGCGACCTCGAATACCCCCAGGGCCGAAGTTTCGCGCCGCCGACGTGTTCGGCACGTCTACGGCTTGCCATGCATGGTTGCCGACGTGTTCGGCACGTCTACGGCTCGCCATGCATGGTTGCCGACGTGTTTGGCACGTCTCCGGCTCGCCATACACGGTTGCCGACGTGCTCGGCACGTCTACGGCTCGCCATGCATGGTTGCCGACGTGTTTGGCACGTCTCCGGCTCGCCATGCACGGTTGCCGACGTGTTTGGCACGTCTACGGCTCGCCATGCATGGTTGCCGACGTGTTCGGTACCTCTCCGGCTCGCCAGGCACGGTTGTCGACGTGTTCGGCTGCCGCGCCCCAACTCAAAGTGGGACGGACGGACAGTGTGACACACACACACACAGTGACACACACACACACGCTTGCTCCTTTATATATAGTAGGATTTATTTAAACGGCATCGTCGTCAGTACACAAGCTTCTCCGGAAAGCCCTTAGCTTAGGTCTCATGGTATGTGTCGACTACAGTGCTCATAGAACGCGCTGTTCCTTTCTATTAGAGCCAGCTTGCAGCCCTATCTCTGGGCGACATAATGATAAGTCACACATATCGATTCGTCGAATCAACTAATCGACATCGAGCGCATTGCGTCGTAAGAAAAAAGACTACGTACCGAATACATTTGGTGAAAAGCGCGAAGAAGATCCATGATTCTTCTCTCATCTATAGCACACAGCAAATTCTCAAGGGACTCCTCGGTTGCACGACTGCATTCCTGCAGTAAAAGGTTTCTATACTGAGGACTTTTTTCTGAGCAAAAACTTTCACGAAACACCTTCAACATTTGATAAATTTGATAAATGAGATATATTTATGCCAGCATCTTGTCCTTAGTGATTCACAAAACACGTGACCCTCAATTACGGCACTGTAGTAGTATTCAACCCGCACAAGAGAAATTGCTCAAGAACATTGAATTAGTCCAGAAAATTTTCACAAAAAAAGTTCGGATCTATACTAATCAGAAGGGGATATAGTTCATCTTCAATCCCTTAGTTGAGTCTCTCCGACGTACTCAGCTGTTGTCGCATTACGCGAGGGTTTTATTTAAATTCAGATGTGATTGTGTAGTATACGATGACAAACGAAACTGACACATTACGGCTACCCCCTCCCGACAAGGACAGATCCGAAAGTTCTTGTGCGTTCTATTTTTTCTCTATTATCGCATCCCCTCTAGCTGCGACCAGAATGCTAAATTACGGCTGGAAACCCATGAGTTAAAGAAGTTCGTAGAAAGAAGTTCGACCCCGTAACGTTGCCTAAAATTCTCTCCGGTCAACCCAGACTCACAGCGCATAATTTCGTAGTGGAAATGAGCTGAGGAAGTCTTGGCAAGCTTTAGCGACCAAAAGTAGGCCACATAGCCGTATCGTATTACAAGGACTTTTGCTCGGACTGCTTATACCCAAACTAGCGGACGAAAAAGAAATAGAACAAAAAAGACATAAATACCATGGAGGTTAAAACACAAAGGAAGATTCACAAAGGTCAGCTACAGATCATTCCCCTTTCTTGTCTAAACTTTGAATTCATGGTGTCTGTAGAATATTCGGCCCACATTGTCGCCAAGATGTTTATCAGTTCCCAATGGCCAGTTTTCGAAAACCAGAGGTACCATACCTTCATACACCAACGTATTCTTACAAAGAACAGGTGATTGTCGTCAAGAACACCATTCGGAGACTTCTCAGAGCTGTCTTGAAGAAGCTGATCGGTTACAACGGTGCCGCGAGAGATCAGCGCCTGTGATTTCGGGTAGTCCGCTGGGATGTAAATAACGAGAATAAACCAAGGGAAATTACCTTTGCAGCGTAGTCGGCACGAAATGAGCCGACTGCTCTTATGTTCACTTCTGGGGCGAGATCGCGTCGAATTGCAAACACCGGAGCAAAGTAGATCTTCGAGCTCGATCGCTGCATTAAGCGAGAAATGATACAGAACAGAAGGAACGTTGGCATCTAAAGACACATGGATTTACATGGCAATCGTACTGGATGATAAAAGCGAAACTCTTTGCAAATGAAAGGCTCCCATGATCTGTGTATCAGTTAGAATCCATTTCGGGTCAAAATTTCTTCTTCATGTCACCCAGAAGCAGTTTTTCAATCGACTTTTTACTTTCCAGGATTAACTGTCCCACCACCCCCTTCTTTACAAACTTGAGCCGCTGCGCGGCACGGCACCTTAATCGGAATAAATATCGATCAGGTGGCGCGAAAATCGATATCTATTGCGATCGTATCTATGGCCAAATCGATATCTATGCCGATCATGATGTCGCGCCGCGTGGCGGTAAATTAACTAAAAACATGGCTTAGGCGTGCATTAGCGCAGGCGGAGAAAGCGCCAGCTGAGCTCTCCATTTCTCCGGGTTGGTAAGTTGGAGCCAGACTTGTAGGCTAGCGCAAGGCAACGTTCAAACCTGCACCACCGGTTAACCGGACCGAAATGCCATACGCCGTTACACCACCGGCGATGTTTTTATCTGACTGAATTGTCCATCGGCTGGCCAACGAAGTTATTTTGTCGACCAAATACGCGTTAAAGTTGCCTCTACGAAACCCCGTAGAACTAGAATACTCAACGTATTCCAAATAGGAATTGATTGATGCCGTCATGTATCCTTTATCATATAGCTATTCTTATCCCTTTTCCAGACAATTTCTGCGACTCCAAGTCCGCCTTTTGAATTCTTCATGGAATTCTCAAGTGCTTCCATACTGTCCTGTATTCCCTGTATCTAACTAAAACTTCACCTTCTAATTGAGA
This sequence comes from Heligmosomoides polygyrus polygyrus, assembly GCA_947396885.1. Taxonomy (NCBI): domain Eukaryota; kingdom Metazoa; phylum Nematoda; class Chromadorea; order Rhabditida; family Heligmosomidae; genus Heligmosomoides; species Heligmosomoides polygyrus. The sequence continues at coordinate 84,836,664 of OX377206.1, forward strand.
GACACCCCTCTGATATGTACAATGTCCCGAAACTCTTCGGCTCCATCCTCAGAAACGTCATGGAAGGAATGAGAAGATGTGGGAGTGAGGTTCGGGCCACTGCATTTATGACCTTCAGCCCTTACCATGAGACTATATCAACGGTGGGTCGGAACGCCCCAAGTGTTGTATATGGGTAGGATTGCCTCTCCCTAGGAAACAACAAAATGCAAATATCTCGACCCCAATACAACTCTGCGAAGAGTTAGGGACGACGGAAGTTGGGCCGTTGGTGGTGTTAACCTTCTGCCTGCGCGCGAAGTGCGGGCTCAAGTTGGCTGTAAACAGCGATCATAAGGAATACGCCACCCCTCTCCCCACCCGTCACCACCACTCGCTCGTCATCGCTATCTCCAGCCAACTTGAGCCCGCCCTTCGCGCGCAGGCAGAAGGTTAACGCCACCAACGGCCCAACTTCCGTCGTCACTAACTCTTCGCAGAGTTGTATTGGGGTCGGGATATTTGCATTTTGTTGTTTCCCCAGGGAGAGGCGATTCTGGCCCTATACAACACTTGGGCCGTTCCGACCTACCGTTGAGAGTTTCCTGGCTAGCTTTGTCGATATGCGTGCAGGGGGGAGGGGGCAGCAAAAACAGTATGTCCCATGCACCCGATTCCCAGGTTCCTGGTTTGGATGTTGCGTCTAGACCAACCAAAGCTTCCATCCCTCCGAGGTCGGCAAGTTGAAATCAGACCTTCTGAATATAATTTCGCTATCACTAAATGATGCGTTTTCAAAACGTCTACCGAATATTTCGCCGCTAACTTTGTGCCAGCCAGAGAATTCAGGTCAATACCTTGCTTGAATCGAAATCTCCCTTTGTGAAGAACGTGCACTGATTTAATACTCGCCTCACTTCCGTCTTCATTTTTCTTCGGAAGCGTAACACGGAGATAAGAGCAATCGGCCATGGCTTCACTAGAGCAGCCGCTCGACCTTGCGGTAGCTGGCCACTTCAGCACCCGGACCTGCAGTTTAGAGTCATTCTATAGCGCCTTGTTCGAATCATAAGGATGCAAAAATGTTTACAAAAAATGGATTTTATTGATCATACTGATGAAATTTTGTAATTCTACGCATGACTTTTCTCGCTTTATGGTCTCAGTAGATCCAGTCGTGGCTTTTGAAATAGTCTTGGCAAGCTGTTTTTCTCTCATGCGTCAGGCGGTAGCCGAACCGGAACCCTCTGATTTCCGGGCAGGATGCTACATTGTGATACCAACAACGCTGTTTCATTGCAAGAGACAACCGCGATATCTAATCTTATTGGAATCAAACAGCGCTGGTGGTGTAATGGCTTAACATCCTCCCCGGAAAAAAAGGCAGTGCAGGTTCGACGCCGCTTTGGCGCAACAAACAAAAATTCAACAAAGCATCAACAAAAATTCTCAGCATTTTCCCCCACAACAGGATTCCACTTCAAACACCTTGTTCAGTTTAGCTCACCCGTTTTTCGTGTAAACCGCCTCTTCTCTGCGTGACGATTTATTTTTCACATTTTCCCAACTCAGAAATAATAGCAATTTGAACGATCCAACCATTCAGCAAACAAAAGCTCACCCATTCCTTGCACTGCTCCATGTTCACAACGCGACGATTTTTTGCACGACATACCTGAGATCGCGGCACCGCTTGCCAGACCTTAAAACGGACATTTTCGATCAATATTCAAAGTGTTTCAAAAAAGTATACGTTACTCGAATGGTCATAAAAAGAAGTAAAAATCGATTGATTCATGCAAAAGGCAAAAAGGTGAAAATCTCGTGGTGTCCTCCATACGGACATTGCTCCACGCACTCGCCCAGCATTGTACGATGACTATCCAATTTTGACTACCAATGTATTAGACCCTACCAGAAGAAGCGGTGGCCTTCAGGTGCATCCCAATTCGTTTCAATGTTCAGCTTCAACCAGCAAAGATTGACAACCGTTCAGTTCCTGCGAACTCCTGCCATTTCCACCTCCCCCCTCCCCCCCCCCCCTTGGGAGGGGGAGGGGACAAAACACTGACTAGTTAAAACGGCTGGCTGCTGTAAGACACTGCATAGGTTGAATATGCATTTAAGTTGCTTCCAAGATCTCCCTTAGAAGTAGGACGCGTCGTGCACCCCACAAAGGGGTTGGTTAACATCGTCGTTCATGCAGTTATCCATCATATTATGGCCCCGTTTATACTGCAACGCCGGGCGACGCGATGCCATTTATAGAGGCCAAATAATTGATCGAGACATGCGTTCAATCGATTTGGCGCCACTATGTATGCCATTGCGTCGCTCGGCGTTGGAAGTATAAACGGGGCCTATACTAAATAGTATTTAGCTGCCTAAGGATCGCACTGATCGCCTTGGGTCTTCTCCCAACTGACTACAATAACTATCACGTCGATCGATAATCATTGTTCATTTGACTCCGCCTCCATAAACGTCCATGAATTTAAGGCTGATGGATAGAAGCGTGAACAGACGGATAAGCTCTCCTATATAGCGGTCGATTTAACCATCTTCTGTAACGAATCCGTAATGCTAGGTTCTATGCTTCGGTGTCATCGTTATCTCATTTTGTAATATGCTGCATAGGTCCCGCAACGATTCCCTTAACTTCAAGTGATTACCGTACCCCAGCGCCTATAAAAGGCGCGTCCCCCAACAGTTAGTGTTCATTTGTGTGCTTGTCCAGACCGCGAGTAGCGGCTCTACTAATAAAGCTCTACGAAGGACTACCCTAGACACCGACCAAGGCCCGAACGGCTGGGAGATAAGGCAGCCGGGACGCGTCAGAAGGATACAGGAGACGTGACATAGGGGCCGAACCGAAGGAGCTGCAGTAGAACCGTCCGAAGACCGGAACGACCGGAAGGACGAGATCCTGCCGTTGATAGAGGCAGAGTACGGTCTCCAGGAACGAGAAAGGTGCTGCACCTACCCTCGTTGAGGCCCGTTAACCTTTCGGTCACACCGGAGGCTCGTTCAGTATTCCTCAGTGGCCCTCTGTTGTGTTCTTGCGGAAACGCTCGATTGCGGCAAGACTGAGCTAACAACAGAAGTATTACGGTGCTGTTTCAGATAAGCCGAGATGGCCTCTGAGAACGTGAATGACCTGGAAATGGAGCGTATGCTCTTGGACGAGCCCACGGAATCGGACAGAATTGCCGCACTCCAGGCGTCAATCGACACACTAGTCGGAGCGGTCAAGGAGATCGTGCAGAAAGGAGCGCTGCAGGTAAGACTAAGCGCAGTTACGATTGCCGACAAACTGTCAGTGCTAGAGGATATACCTAGCAGTTTGGTACATCCGCTTGATGGAGACACTACAACACTGGGTGTCGACCACCTCTCCAAGGTGATGGAAGAGTTTGTGCAGGCAAACTGCAAGGCAATCCATGGAGAGCTGGCTCGACTGGAGTTCGTTCGCACGCAGCTTAATAAAGCCCACGATTTGCTGCAAGCAGGGCTCCATGAGGAGTTAAGAGAGCAGCTTGAGCAGGCGAAATATGATGACAGCTGCATGCGCGAACTCGCACAAGTGCTGGGTGTGGATACCACTGAGGTGGTAGGGAGAGTCAAAAGCCTAGTTCAGCTTCCTAGGGAAGTGAGTGCAGGCAAGCGAGGGCTAACATCTCCACTTCAGAGTGCGGCCCAGACGTTACAAGGCAGTAATAACTGCCAGGTGGAACAGCTCAATGTTGACGACTTTGACGACGTTGCTTACCACGCGACCTTTGATCCAGTCGCAGCCGCGCAAGGTGAGCTCTTGCTTCCTCAGCCTGACCCGCTACTCAATAGAGGAATGCAGCAAGCAAGGAAGAACGAGCGGCCGCCGAAGCGGAGGGTATCGTCCTCGACAGCAGTCCCGACGACCAGCATACGTCAAGGTGAGCTTTTGGATGCAAATTCCTCAAGCATTCCTGAATACTCCATTGCTAAAATGTTTGCGGCCATGACATTGCCCGAGGTCGAGACGTTTAGTGACCCAAAAGGGAAGAACTACGGCCAATTCTTAGCAAGGTTCAGGATGAAATACCAAGGGCTGGGGCTCGGCGATGAAATGCTGGTTCATCTTTTATTCTCTAAGCTGGATGGGTACCCATTAGCAGTTGCGAATGCACTGCCACGATCGGTAAAAGAGGGAGGTTTCGAGCTTATAGCAAGCTCCCTGAAAGCAAAACTCACGGAGAATGACTCGGCCACGCAGATGAAAGCGTATATGAAACTCAAGACCCTCCGGAAAGTAGGGGATGTCGCAAGCTACTGCGTAGAACTGGAGGAGCTAACGCAGCTAGCGTATCCGGATGCGTCTGAGGGAGAACTTTCGCGTACTCGAGCAGGAGAGTTGGTGGCTCAGTTGACGGACTGGCCCGAGTATCTTCAACTGTTCACGACAATGGAGGTAGCGCCTAAAGAGTCCGCCTATGAAATGGTCAAGAGTTTGGCGCAGCGCTGCGAGCGAAGCCGAGAACTTGCTATGGCCTCGAAAAAGAACATGGACTCAGTTAAGGCAGGCCCCGTCCAAACGGTGAGGGGACCTCATCAGAGGAAACCTCAACAAGCCATAAGGCTGGACACAACAGATAACCCTGGAAGGACCAAACTGCCAAAATGTTTTAACTGCAATGGAAGCGGTCACTTCAGACGAGACTGCAAAAAGGCACGGGTCAATAAAGGAAACAAGGAAGAGAAGAAGTCTGATCGGTCTGAAGGGCCAAAAGTGTTTAGTGCAGCCCTAAGTAAATGGTTGTGTGGAGCGGAAAAGGCGTCAGTGCAACAAGGAGATCTAATAGGAGAGGTGCCAGTGAGGAATGTGAAACTGTTGGGGTTGGTCAGACGAGCACTCCTGGATACAGGTTCACAGATAAGCATAATTCCTCTCGAAATGTTGCGTGCTGCTCGCACTGCAGGATTTGATGTTGACTCTGACGTGGAGGAAATCACGCTCGGAAAACCCATGCCTATTTACGACGCGTCAGGAAACAAAATGACATTTAAAGGTGCAGTGAGGCTCACGCTACAAGTTGACGATGAAGCGGAACGCCGAGTAGCTCTATTCGTGAAGGAAGGTGGAGATGGAACGTTAGTTCTCGGCACTAATGCTCTCGACATATTGGGGTTTACCCTAACGTCAGAGCCTAGAAGCCTGCACCCGTCACTCGATCAGATCAAGGGCGATGGAAGCGCACCTAGTGGACGGAAGAGCGACTCTCGGGAAGTTGTCGAAACAGTGACAGCGAGAAGCGCGAAAGTGGCCAAAAGAGTGTACATACGCCCTGGTGAGACAAAAATAGTCCCTGTACTGATTAGCAAGGACTGCGAAGGTGTATTGTGGTCAGACAACGACAGCATACCAGACCTGGTATGCGACGATTCTGCAACAACAGTGAACGTACAGGTGACGAATTCCTTCGCAGGAGCAAAGCTGTTTCGCGCGGGGGAGAAGGTCGGTTCCTTCGAACCGGCACAAGTTGTTGAACGGGAGCCCGTTAACAGCGTAAGCATGTTGGAGCGTACGGAGGCTTCGGTACAGGACCGAGAGGGGAAGCTGTGGGAGCTACTGAAAAGCAGAAAGAAAAGCGAAGCTCTCAATGAACACCTGATGTGCCTAGTGAAGCGTTATGCAGATGTGTTCGCAGTCAGCGAACAGGAACTGAGCCAAACAGCGCTAGTGGAGCATACGATAGAAACGGGTGATGCGAGTCCAATCCGCCAGAAGGCACGCCCGATACCGCTAGCTACAAGAGTTGAACTCCGGCGGATACTGAGCGATTTACAGAGCAGGAAGGTGATCGAACCTAGTAGTTCTAGCTGGGCATCACCAATAGTTCTGGTGCAGAAAAAGGATGGAACGCTACGGCTATGCGTAGACTATCGCAAGGTAAATGCGGTTACGAAGATCGACAGTTATCCACTGCCAACGATTGATACTATGCTGCAAAGCTTGAGAGGCAAGAAGTGGTTTTCAACTCTGGACCTGGCATCGGGATATTGGCAGATTAGCCTCTCGCAGGAGGCTAAGGAAAAGTCCGCGTTCACTACCACTGAGGGCCTCTACCAATTCCGCGTGTTGCCTTTCGGATTAGCCTCTTCGCCAGCCGTATTTCAACGCCTGATGCACGTCGTTTTGGGTCCTCTTCTAGGGGAAGAGATATTCTGCTACCTAGATGATATATTAGTGGCAACGTCGTCCGTGGAGCGACATATAGAGTTGATGGAAAAAGCCTTTAGTGCACTGCGGGAGGCAGGACTGAAACTAAATCCCAAGAAGTGTATCTTGCTTGAAGACAAGGTGGAATTCCTCGGACACGTGATCGATTTTCACGGCGTGCATATGGATCCAAACAAAGTGAATGCCATTCTGCAGTATCCCCTGCCTCAGTCACGAGCAGAACTTCGCACTTTCCTCGGGATGTGCTCGTACTATCGCAAGTTTGTCTTGCGATTCTCGAAAGTCTCCGGTCCATTGCATGAGATGACTTCGGAGAAAGTCAAGTTTGAGTGGACGCCGATGCGAAAGGCTGCGTTCGAAAGCTTGAAGAGGATCATCTCTGAGGCACCCGTACTGGCACAACCAGATATTGAAGGTGCAAGGAACGGACAGAAACCGTTCAAAATTCATACTGACGCCAGCGGCTGTGGCCTAGGTGCAGTATTAAGTCAACAAGGTGATGATGGCCTCCTGCACCCGGTATTCTTCGCCTCGAAGGGACTGACCAAGTGCGAGAGGAGATACCATATTACCGACCTGGAGGCACTGGCCGTCGTCTTCGCTCTTCGGAAGTTCCACATGTTTGTGTACGGGTTGCCGGTGGAGGTTTTTACCGACCATCAACCGTTGACAGCTCTATTCAAAAGAACGAACGTGTCAGGTCGAGTACTTCGATGGGCGTTGGAACTCCAACGGTATAATTTGAAGGTGACGTTCCTTAAGGGAGCTGCGAACAAGGTAGCTGATGCCCTAAGTCGAGGGGCTACCCTTGACAACGTCAGCAGCAGAGAGGAATCTCCACCGAACGAGGCCATAGTAGGAGCAATAGTTCAGGAATCGGAATGGACAGCCGAGTTACGGGAGCATCCGATATACGGAAAGGTCATCAGTGATCTGGAGGAAGGGAAGCTGAATGTTGATGTCGCCTTCCCGGAGGTAACTCGCAGGTTCAAGGTTGCCGATTTTCTGATGGATGGCGGAGCCCTCCTGCTGTTGGAAAACGATAGACATCGAAAGGTTGTACCGCCCTCGAAACGTAGAGCTGTATTTGATGAGGCCCATGCAGGTCTTCTAGCTGGCCATTTCGGGCCAAAGAAGATAATACGACAACTCTCTAAGAGTCTGTTTTGGGAGACCTTGAACAGAGACGTGCATAAATGGTCGAAGGAATGTAGGGAGTGTTTGTGTCATAATGCACAACATCCGACGGTGCCGCCCCTAAAACCTATCGTGACGACGAGGCCTTATGAGGTGGTGGGAATCGATGTACTGGAACTGGGCCAAACGTCGAGCGGGAACCGTTACGTCCTCAGCGTAATCGATCATTTCTCCAAGTTCGGAGGGGCATATGCGATACCCTCGAAAAATGCTGAGACGGTGGCCAGAGTATTCTTCGAAAGATGGGTTTCGGAAGGTTGCCGCCAGCCAAAGACCATCCTTTCGGACGTGGGAGGTGAGTTCGACAACAAGCTGATGGAGGAGTTGAGGGCTATCATGGGAATCGAGCACGTATTCACCAAAGGATACAATCCTCGCGAGAACGGTGTTACCGAGAGATTCAACCGAACTCTTATAAGCATGTTACGCAAGAAAGTTCGGGTCCCAAGCGAGTGGGATAAAATGCTACCGTACTGTGTCTTTGCGTATAACACCACCGTTCACGAGGCCACGGGAGAATCTCCATTCTTTGTTCTGCATGGCATAGACGCTTATGTTCCTTGGGCATCAGTTCCGGAAGTGGGCGTGAGCGAGTATATGGCAGACATGGAAAGCTACGTCCAGGAACTTGCAGTTGGAACCGAGGTGGCGCGTAACTATGCATTGGAAGTGAACGAGAAAATGCGACAAAGAATGAAGGCTCTGTATGATAAGAGGAACAAGGTGGCCGAAAGCCCTTTGAAACCTGGTGATCGCGTGTATATGAGGGTTCCCAGTGAACGGCAACCGCTTAACCCAAAACTTACCAACCAGTGGGAAGGCCCATACCGAGTCATCGAAGTGAGTGGGAACAGCGCGCTGATCACTCTGATTGGACAAAACAAAGACCCACTGAGAATACCCTTCGACAAATTGCGGAAGTTACCGATGGGCATGACCAATGACCCTATAAGGACAGTGAGAAGCCGGGGAAAACGGGGTCGCCCGCGTAAAAATGAAGCACGTCAAGAGCAGGTGCAGTGTAATAGAGTCACTGTTTTCAGGATCATACTGGGAGTGGACGATCCACTCCACCTCCGCTATCGCTGCGATTGCGCCCTGTTCGGCCAAATGGCACACGTGGCACTTCCAAGCTTGGCTCACCCGATGGCGAGATCCAAGAAAGTGCAAGATATGTTCGAGCTGGCCAACGTCGCCTCGATCTCCGAGCAGGCCTGCTGGGGAGAAGAAAGAAAGGAGGAGGAACTCAGGAAGAAAAACTCCCCATACATAACAGCGTATGGGCTAGCTCTTGCCATTGATGCTCACCGCCGACGCTGCCACCGATACGCCGTTGCGGTTGAAGAGGCGAAGGGCAAACGATTTGAGCACTCCTCAGTCTTCGCGTGGTCGGTTCCATACGACTACGGGAACAACCTGACAACCGCGATCGCGTTGTTGCAACATACGCGACTTCCTGGACCTAGATCGAGCGCCGAGCAGGAGATTTTCATTGCACTGCCGTCGTCCTTCGCCCGCGCTAATGCTGAGGTCATTTCCCCAGAAAATGTGACACTCTATGTATATGCCGACTGGAGCACGCTGGCCAAGAAAATGCTGACGATGAAAATCACGACTTCAATCATCATCGTTTGGCCCGATGAGATGCCGGAGAGCCGTCCGATGAGGCAGGTGCTGATTTGTTTGGAGCGCCACCTGCAGTGTGGTGGAGCCTTCGCATTTTTCCCAAGTCCATATGAAGACGACAACGCCGAGGCTTGGACTGCTATGGGAAGAGTATGCGCTGAGTATGTTAAGTATGTGACCGGGCCAAAGCGAAGATTCGACGCAATCGTTCGAGATCACTATACTGACGCGTTAGACCACGTGAGCTACACGCATCCAGCGCTGACGCTCGGAGCGCATCCCCGATACGGGAAAGCACCGTTCATCGGCCGGCAAATAGTGTGGTTCCTCGAGAAGTTGCGCCTTACCGTCGATGATCTCATCAAAATGAGGGAGTTTAGCTTCGCTTCGAGTGATGAGAGGGAGCGCCGACGTAAGGAAAAGGCAGCGCAGAATAGGAGGCGCAAGCAGGAACACCTGCCGAACTTCTGGGTGGTCGAGGACCCAGAACACCGTCGCCATGATCGTCGAATTACTTTCGAGATGCCGAGCAGCCGTCGCCGCCCTATGGACAGGGAATCCGGACCGAGCGCCAAGCAGCCGCCAGCCGATCGCCGCCGCCACGACCGAGAGACCAGCTATGAGCCGAGTCGCCGTCGCCACCACGAGGACATGGAGTCGCCACCTGGACTATCGCCGACGCCGAGAGACCGTTCCACCGACCGTTACGATCGCCACTGCAAATCCAGAAGACTCGATCATCGCGAGGACCGCCAGCCACATCGTTCCGGTAGACCGTAGTTGGCAGACCCTAGAGTCGGGACGACTCTCCGTCTACGGGGGGCATGTAACGAATCCGTAATGCTAGGTTCTATGCTTCGGTGTCATCGTTATCTCATTTTGTAATATGCTGCATAGGTCCCGCAACGATTCCCTTAACTTCAAGTGATTACCGTACCCCAGCGCCTATAAAAGGCGCGTCCCCCAACAGTTAGTGTTCATTTGTGTGCTTGTCCAGACCGCGAGTAGCGGCTCTACTAATAAAGCTCTACGAAGGACTACCCTAGACACCGACCAAGGCCCGAACGGCTGGGAGATAAGGCAGCCGGGACGCGTCAGAAGGATACAGGAGACGCGACATCTTCTGGTTTACATGTTGTTACGCGCGCGACTGCTCATGAGTCCCTGTTCAAACACTTATCCCTTGAAAAAAATCAATGCAATTGATCGAGCTTACTTGTTGTGAAGCTTGCCTACTGCAAACGTTCAACTCTGAACAAAAATCGATCGGCAATGATTGGCCAATCGATATTGTTCAATTGTTGTGTGGCCTGTCCACCGGTTACCACCTTCGCGTGCGCTACACATTGAACATTTAAAACACTGAGTAGGGATTCGCGAATCGTATTGGGAAGTGAAGTCGGTCGAGCCAGGGGCCATCAATTTTGCACGCACGGACTGATGGAGTGGAATAGAAACAGGCGGACGAACTAACTATCTTACGCACCATAGGATAGTATAGCGTATTGAGTAATCAATAGTGCTGTTCAAATAAGGGTTTAGCAAAGGCAAATTCAAAAAATCGTGAGCAAACTGCGGCTCAATTAAACATCACAACATGCTGTAAAGACCATGGCGCAATCTCAACATGTAGCAAGCATATAAACTTCCGTTGCTTTTTTGCCGTTTAAAGAAAGCCACAAACTTATTCGTAGGAACTTCAAGGTTCAACCATTTTGATTTCAAGGAAAGACGAAAAATTACAAGCACTCGGACTGGTCAGCGAAGCTCAAAGTACGTTGCTCAGTCGAAAAGAAAGTGTACCTGTGGAGGATACTTGAGTCGAAGGTACAGCGAATTGTGAAGCCTATCGGTAATATCCGTTGTTATCTGAAAAAGCATGAGTGTGACGTTCTTAAACAGAGTGAAGACAACACGATATTGACGTACCTGAACGATAGCTGCATACGGTAGGCAGATTTTGTACGCCGCGAATCTTAGCCCATCCCTTTTCTCTTCTGAAACATATGATGACGAAGAATACGCTTCTACAGCATTCATTGGATTGCGTAACTCACCCCGCTCGGACAAACGAACGGCAAAAAATATCGTGAGAAACCTCCTGTCATGCTCAAAATGGGCATACGATAGGTACTGTTGACCACCTGAAAGCGTGGGTTGTCGAACATTACTTTATCATTGGAGCCACAGTGAATTGCAAGCTGAAACTAATGTATAATTGAAAAATACAGAGTGCTGACGCAATTAAAGGAGCGAAAGATGGCCGATCTTCAAAAGGAACAGCAAAATACAAAATACAGGATCTCTTAATAAAATGTAGGCACTCTTGAAAGGCCACAACGTAGGTGCCTACGGAGCTCGTGATCACGAGAAGACGTACGAAAACATGAAAAATAAATAAAAAATAAAAATTCTGATACATAGATTCTGATATATGCACTTTATAGCTGATGATCAAGATGCCTTTACGGAAGCTTTTTGCTTTGACTTGTTTTTTAAGGCTTCTCGTGATCACGAGTTTTTTTATAAAATATTTTTTATTATAATAAAACAAAGCAAGGCTGCTCTTGGCGAAACAAACAAACAGATGTTGTGGAAACTCTTAAAACCCTAGGGCCTTTGTCATACCATCGCTCACCCCGAGCGACGCCTAATGATATGCACCCATATCGATTCCATCGCGCCGCCCGATCGATATGGGAGCATATCATTAGGCGTCGCTCGGGGTGAGCGATGGTATGACAAAGGCCTAGCACACTCGGCAGCAGCGGCGCGTGATGGGGATCGATGCCCCTATGCTTAAGCATTGGCCGCCGCTGCTGCCGCTGCCGCTGTTGCCGTGTGTGCCAGGGCCTTTAGAACAGGACATTTGCTGTTATTCTAGAAAAATTCATATTGCAATCAGCACTTTCCTTTTTTATTAATGTTTTATTTCATGAATTCGTTCCTGAACTCATAGCTTGGTTAATAGTTTGCCACCCGATACCAGGTTCCTGGTTCGGATTTCTCGCCAAGGCCAACCAAGCCTTCCATCTTTTCGGGGTCGGTGAATTGGACCAGACTTGTCCGGGAATGATAAAGCGCTGACTTGTTCATCGGCTGGCCACCGCAAGTCATTGTATGGCCAAATACGCATTCAAATCGCCTCCACGACATCCCGTAGAACTAGTATGCGTGGCGCATCCCAAAAGGGATTGAGTAACGCCGTCCTTTATCCTTTTTATGAACAGGAATAACAGCTCCATGCAGTCGTCCAAAATTGCAGGTTAAAGACTCAAATATGTATGCATGAGTAGAATGATCCTGCCGCGAACTCTCTAAAATGCTCCCCTTTCCTCAGCTTTGAAGAACAAATGACAATGTTCGGCGTTAACTTCGCCTGCGGAATTCGCCACACATTCTACATCCACATCTTATCGTGAAGGCAATTTGAACGCGTATTTGGCGTATACCTGCGGTGGCTAGCCGCTGGACACGTTAGTGTTTTACCCTTCCCAGGCAAGACTGAAAAATTCCGCACTGATGAAAGAGTAGGAGGGCCTAGGGAGAGATCCGAACCAAGAACCTGGAACCAGATGCTAGCGACAACCGGCTCCTTATCTAACTGCGCTACCACGTGCCCTCTTCTCAACACCAGAACACAGAAACAGCCATCCACAACATGTAGCAAAATAGATAAAGTAAAACAAAGGTTCACTTAAATTTTTATTCACCTATTTTGTTAAAGTCAGCATTAGTGATTCTTTTGTGGGATGCACCAGGCAATCTACTTCCGCGGGACATATTTGACCTATGAAATTTATTGTAGTGACCAGCCGATTAACAGTGTCAGTGTCTTATCCTTCCCCAGCCAATCAGTGACCGACTTGGCTACACAGGCCGGATACGTGATAAGCTAGCGCAATGATGGCAAGAGCAACGACGCGTTCCCGCACCCCGTGGTGCGTTTTCACGACATGTATCCAAAAGACAATGAGCTTCGTTCATAGTTGATTTTATTTTATTTTGGCACGCGGTAATCGATCAATGAGTTCTTGATAGAATTTGAGCAGCGAGACCCAATACTGGTAAATGTGCTAGAAAACTGAAACATGCGTGTAGCTCCTGCACAATCAATTGTGTCTACACCTTATAATTTCGAAAGATTGGGCAGCGCATTTTTGACATAAACGCATAGCGTTTTATCCTTGATGCGCTTTCATTTAACATAAGTCCTAACTCTGCTGATAGCTTTATCAACAAGAAGTTAAGATCACACCGTCAAAAACCAGTTCTTCAATAGCACCTACTTTGCCACAGGTTATACTATGTATTTTCCAGCTCTGAACATACATAAAAACGTAGGACAACAACATGGCCGGTTAGGGCAGAGGTGTAACAAGCAGCTAGCGCATACGGAATCAATCGTATTTAAAAAGTGAAACGTTGATGAGTGCATGGCGCAAGCCTTCCCACTTACACATCTGGAGATTTCGATTTCGCTGCGCTTTCACTGAGTATTAAATTTCTCTAAATCTATTGTCTACAATGTTATTACCTTTGCGATAAGGTTTACGCTTTTTCCACTACATAGGTGTATGAACTCAGAATAAAACACATTTTTCATATCAACACAAAAAAAAACAACGTTACCTACCGGCAACTTTCAGCTGTGAGGTGAAGTCGTTCTTCTTTGAAGTATTCCTCTCTCCTTGCCGCTGCGTACAGTTCATAAAGAAGCTGAAAAGCTACTGAAATCTTCAGAAAGAACTGAACATACGCTAGATCGTTCCCGCAAGTGGCAGAATATGCAACCTGTTCGATATCTCGTTGTAGCCAGTGACGTAGTCTCCACGCACGAAGAACAATCCGGGATTCGGCATGTTCCCAACTGCCAAATTGACCACTGTCACATTGTTATGCTGTGGTCTAGAACGAACCGGTTATTCTCCACCTCAAATAATATGATATTTCCTAGGCTGACTTTTCAGTTATAGTTCAAGCAGTATGAATTCATACATCTTCTAACTCCCACAAGTTATTCCTTTCATTTTCGCAGACAATAATTGTATACAACAAGGTCCGACTGCTGGCGACAGGGACGGCTAGTGACGTCATACGCGCGCGGTCGCCGCGTCTTGCTGCTGGGCGCGCTAGAGCGCGAAAATGTGTGCCGGCGGTTGTCGACGGCATTCTTTCGGCTAGAGCGGGCAAAAAAAAGAAGAAGAAGCAGTTGAATGAGGCAAATTCGATGTCTCCTGATGGAAGGAAGGACGGGGAGCGTTGCCTATAACATAGCTCGGGTGGAATAGGACTCAATCTGCTTCAAATGAGTGAGGAGAAATGGCAAAGCAGTGAGGAAAATTCGAAACAAGAGCAGGAACAGGATTATTAACTAGAAGTTTCGGAAGTAAGTGGGTTATGAGCCTCCATTGGGAGCCGCCGGGGGAGGGACTGGAGGGGGGGGGATGAAGTAAAAACTTCAGTACTCCACATTCTCCCAAATGATAATGGATTATCTCTATAAGAAAAAAGCCGGAGGTATATGTAAACCGTTGATATGAAGATCGTGTAAGACTCGAACTGAAACGTGAACAGAAAAAAGCTGGAAGAAGTCAGGAAGCAAATATGGGAGACAAGATTTTGACCCAGTAGGTGGAAAATATAACCCTATAAAAGGACAACATAGTGAGGTAGCGAGCCAAGAACGCCTCCAATGTTTACGGCATCTTTTTTACAAATTGTCTAACGTGTCGCATCCGCTCGACGCTGTCTTTGAAAAGCATTCTTTGCTGCACTGCCGCGTTATCCGATGCGAAAGGAAAGCCTCTACTGTCACCAGACATCTACTATTAGGAACTTTCGTTGGCGTTTGGAAGGCGATTCTCAAAAATCTTTACAGATTTCACTTTGCCTTGTTATCAAGCCTTGGAAAAGTTTTCAGGGATTGCTGAAAAGTGAGACTTTTGCTGAGCTTCAAAGACTGGTCAATTCCACATTAATCTGTAATCTTCCCTTCCACTGTTCTCCTCGCCACTTGATCGTCACCTTTCTCCAACTCGCTTGTCACGCTAAGATATCTTCGTCTTTCTTCAGTCCACAAACCGAAACTGTTTCCGTTTTTTCCGCAATCTGAAAGAGCGCAGCCAACAGCCGGCGGCACACTTTCGCGCTGCAACGCGCCCAGCAGCAAGGCGTGGCGACCGCGCGCATATGACGTCACTAGCCGTCCCTGTCGCAAGCAGTCGAACTGTGTAATAACGTCAACTTTATCGAGACAAACAGCAGCTATCTTGAATCCCTAATCCGTGCGGAGGTAATACCCCTCTTGTTAAAATTGGAGAGCGTTACTCCAAAGGTTCAAAAGCATCAACACAAAGAATCTGGAAAGCGGTCGAACACCAGAATGATGTGCATGAGAATTTCCAAAAAGCTGACCTTATTTCCGTGAAAATGTGTCGTATTCCAGGAAATTCCGCGAGAATCTGATAGTGGAATCCACCGGCAAGGAAGTTGGAAAGCTTGCGCACAAAAATGACCACAGCTGAATCTCTGGAACGCATGTGCATAATACACTTAAGCTCAATGGGATATCCACAACCACAACTGTACACTAAACGTACTGTACTGAGTCCGGTTCTGGAACAACAACGGCTTGGTACCAGTATTCGAATGCCTGTTCTTCGTATTCAGCGCGAGGAATCGGAGAGATACGCTTTATGGAAAAGTTAGGTGATCCACACTGAAATCGAATTCCTGTAAAGTGATATGAATCTTCGGTATAGAAAGTAGTTACTTTGAGTAGCATTTTCGCCAACGTCCGTGTGACGAGACTTCGTGGACCAATGTCACGAGGAACGACAAACTTAATGGCGAGATCAAAGGATCCTTTGCTGAAAATAGTTGCTCACTGTTTTGCTGAAAACGGCTTTCTTAATCCGCTTGCTGAAACGATTGGGACAATTCTCTGACATGACTAAAGAAATTGCATTTGTAGGTACAACAGCTACAATTATTTACAATTATTCTGTCTTCGATGTCGCATACTCTCTCGAATCTTCCACTATTTTGAGAAGTCTCCGCATGGCACATGGCGTAAAAATCGACGTTAATCGTTCTCTTTCTAGAATGTGCTACGAACTTGACTTCTATGGGATGTCGTAACGGAGAGTAGCATGCGTATTTGCCCCTACACTGATTTGCAGTGGCCAGTCCATAGAAACCCAGGATTTTAATCCTCCTAGACATGTCTGCTACCTACTAGAAAACCCAGGGGGAACCGAGACCTGAGACTTCAATCAATTCGGGTGCATAGAAGAACCGGCGCCTTCTCCGTCTGCACTTTAGCCGTAGTTTATAGCTGCGGCATCATAGCCGGAATAAATATCGCTCGGGCGATGAGAAAATTCGATACCTCGTGCCAACTATAAACTAGGGCCTACCCTCCATAAGTTGCTTAAAAGATATCTGCTTCCACTGGATGTCGTAGAGGCAACTTGAATTCGTGTTTGGATTATAGGGCGCGTGGTGGTACAGTTCGAGGAGGTGCCAGTTGTCTCGTCCGTACCTCGAATCGGGTTCTGTGTTCAGGTTTCCTGCCCAGCCCAATGAAGCCTTTTGTCGCTCCGGGGCTGTGACTTGGTATCAGATTTGTCCGGGAAGGACAAAACACGGATTTATTTATAGGCTGGCCCATAAGTCATGGAATATGTCAAACCGCATCCAAATCGATCGCTCCTACAAGATCCCGTTGAAGTGGAATGCGTGGCGCATGCCAAACGGGACATTCTTTATCATTCCACATAACGTCTTGCTACAGCCACTGGATGGATAAGCCAGTGCTGTATGAATCCTAGACGAGTATGCTACTAAATATTGAACCCTGGAAAGATAGGACGCTGGATCTGCTTGAGCAGAAGTCAATCTAAGAACCTCTGACCCGATTCGGATATAACAGCTGATGTAACCTCTCACTGCGCTATCACGCGCCCAAAAGTCCTGATATCCTGATAAGTATAAAGATCAAGTAGGGAAATTTTTATAAATTACAAAATGGTGTCGCATTCTTTGTAGTGCACAAAACAAAAATTGTGAAGAGAAAAACTAACCGACGGAAGAATCTGGTTCCTTTTGATCGTTCTGTTCTGTATAGGGAGGGCGGGATGGCCGAATATGACGAATCTAAATTGCCGAAACTAAATCTCGTTTTTCCTTCCAACTTCTTAAGAGCTCGAACTACTCAGGATTTCCGAGAACCTCCTTAGTAGAAAAATGCCCCATTCATCGCAGCAGTTTCTTCCAAAACAAAGCACCACTACATATGCAAATCTTAGCACACAAAGTATGAGTATTGAACGCCTTTTCCACAGTTTTCTACTGTCTACATTGTAAAGCCTTTTGATCTGTAGCAGCTATCATGGATATAGAAAATGCGCTAACTAGTCCCTAAAATCGGGTCACAGATTCAGTTCTAACATCAGGCAACACCTACAGTAACGAA
The DNA here is from genome assembly GCA_947396885.1 of Heligmosomoides polygyrus polygyrus. Classification (NCBI taxonomy): domain Eukaryota; kingdom Metazoa; phylum Nematoda; class Chromadorea; order Rhabditida; family Heligmosomidae; genus Heligmosomoides; species Heligmosomoides polygyrus. Next base: position 84,854,162 of record OX377206.1, read on the forward strand.
CAAAACTTGGATTTGTTGGATTCATTTTTCGGATTTCACAACAGGATTCAGAAGACGTGCCGCAGACGTCGTGAAACAAGTGCCCAGGTTCAGAAGGTGTACACCAAACGTTGTTCAACGAGCAACAGGATTTAGAAGACGTGAGACAGATTTCGTGCAACGAGGATCCGGACTCAGAATACGTGTCACAGACGTTGTGCAACGATCACCAGAATTCAGAAGACGTGATACGAGGATCCGAGGGAGGAATAACGGCTACAGGAATAGCTCAAATGAGTTTGCTAAGGGACAGTAAGTGGTAACGATCATCCGACCAATATCGATCGATTTTATCTATTTTTGCATATTAAACACGTTGGAGTGGAAATCGCACAATACTACACATTAAAATTAGAACATATGTGTACATAGAGACGGAGCACTTGGAGTGTAGATCAGATGAATGCGACAGAGGATGGGTATGCCTTATATTAGGTTGGCAACTAATTTCATGGACTCTCAAGAATCTTTAGCAAAAGTATTTATTAACAAATAACTAATGAGAATCTTTAATTAAAATAAGATCCCTCGGAACGCAGAAGTGCTTCCCATATATCAGGTAGCTGGTCTATCCCGCGGCCATAGAATTATTGTGCTTTTGAGGCCAAGAATCTTTGGAGGTGCATTTTGACCCGGTCCACATTATTAAATCGTCCTCCAACCAAGAAGTACTGCACCGAACTAAAAATGTGATAGTCACTCGGGGCAAGGACTGGGCTGTAAGGTGGATGCGTTTGACGTAACCAGTCAAGGTCTTCTATTTTTTGAGGCGTCCTGTTAGCTACGTTCTCTCCGTTTGGTGGTGTGAAGAAGGTATTAACTTCTGGGAGCTCGTCAAGAAGGGTTCCAGCAATAATGCTGTAATCTACTCTTCTCAGCCTGGCCGCGCGCAGGCTGAACTCCGCTGGAATCAGTTCAGACAGATTTTCAGGAGCGGAATTATCTATCAGCATGATAACGCCAGATCACACGTCACGAATCGGGAGCTTCAAAAAATCGAAGACCTTAGCTGGGAGCGTCTAACTCAGCCACCTTACAACACAGGCTGACCGCCAAATGACTAGCACCTTTATAGCTCGCTGCAGCACTTCTTGGTTGGAGGACGATTTATTAATGTGGACCATGTCAAAATGTACCTCCGAGGATTCTTGCCTTCAAAAGCACAAGAATTCTACAGCTGTGGGATGGGCCAAGTAGCTGATAAATGGGAAGCAGTCCCGCGTTCCAACCGATCTTACTTTGGTTGAAAACTCTTATTTGTTATTTGTTTATGAACACTTTTAATGAAGGCGCTTGAGAGTCCACGAAATTAGTTGCCAACCTAATATGTAGGAACTCTCTTGAAGACCCTATTCTAGTATATCTTTCTATCCTATTCCATATCATGCTTCAGGCAAATTTTTTACTGTAACAAATGCATGAAGGCCGATAAGGCCGATCAATTTCACGTTCGAAAAAGTATTTTTGAAAAAAATAAACCAAGTCTCACGTACCGTGAGAATGTCTCGATGCACAATCGAAAAATGAGTCCGATCCCTCTGACACAAGTTCGGGCAGAGAAGGTGGATAGACTACCGATGTTCCACTCTGAGAGCCTAAAATAACATGTTTCAGCCTGTTTCTTAAGCATCGAGAATAAAAAATATAATAGTTACCTTTCGAAGACTGTACTGTAAACCAGCTCAAAGAGATCACTTCCTACTTTTTCACAACGACGAAAAACAGTAAGCTAATGGAAAGTAGATATATTGAAGGGTACGTATCGAAAGTTGCTCATCAAGCTGTAATTCTTCACAAGGGAATCTATACATCCATGTCATTCATGCATTCATTGATTGGTCCCACGAGGTTGCATTCGAAAAAAAGAATTGCACCGGTGGTGTAATGGCATAGAGCAGTTCCGACTGGTCAAGTGCGGGTGGGTTCGAATGTCGCCTGGCTATAGAGTTTTGATCGCAACAAAACATCGTTATAACAGCCGACAACCTCAGTTCCGGCCATTTCTTGAAGAAAATGACATGAACTTGATCTCATACAGTTTGTACCTAGTCAAGTCTGCCAAAATGACTTTTTGGAGGACTTGATTTACGGTGTTAGCTGTCGTTACGTGAAACATCCGATGCTGCAAAATCTGCCTAAGGCTAAACATGAACAACAGGAATAGTATATGCACTGCCATCTCAGTAGTTCTCATGCTTTTTCTTCCAGCGTTGCCATTCCGGGCCGTCCTTCATCAAAGAAGGGCGACAGAAGAAATCTTTGAAACTACTGTTCTATACGACTGCTAAGCGTGCCCTACAAGCTAATTACGAAGACTGTTCTTGCATCGTTGACGAAAACACTGGATAGAGCATAACCTATGGAGCAAGCTGGATTCCTGCACGTACAGCTAGTAGACGGTCTCAAGCATCGCACAGGCTTGCCGTGAACACCTTCTGTCAACCTACAGCAATCCTGTACGACGATTTGAAGGCTTTCGTGGAAGCTAATCCACCGCCAACAGCCCGTGAGATTGCGAAAGGTCCAGGAGTTAGTAAAACTTCTGTTACGGATGGTTTTAAACGCCTTGGAAAGGTGAAAAAGCTCGAAAAGTCGGTGCCGCACGGTTCGAGTGAACACCGGAAATTGTCGCGTTCCGAAATCTGTTCTTCTCGGCTTCCCTGGAATCAAAACGACCCGTTTTTGGATCGAACTCACCTGTGATGAAAAGTGGGTTCTAAACAATAACCGAAGACTATCAGGACAGTGGGATGCTGTCAATAACCCCCCTCCCCCCCCCCCCCCCCCCCCACCCGGCACTTCTCAAAACCTTGGGTTTTGAGAAGTGCCGGGTGGTGGTGGGGGGGGAGAGCTTTATTTTTTTAAAAGGTTTTATTGTCCTTGGGGGACATGAGCTATTTTCGTATTACTTACTAGGATAACTAGCTGTTTTAAACGCACTCTCAGTGTGTCCATAAATAAAAATAAATAAATAAATAAAACCGAAATCCAACCAGAAAAAGGCGATGGTGACAGTGTGGTGGCTGGCGGCTGGCGTGATTCACTACAACTGACTGGGACCAGGCCGAACCATAGCAGCAGAGTCCTACTGTGGCGAAATCGACGCCCTGTATGGAAAATACCGTGAGCTGTTGCCGGCACTGGTCATCAGAAGAGGTCTCATTCTTCTGCACGACAACGCCCGCTCACATGTTTCGCAAATCACCATGAGAAAATTAAGTGAACTAGGAGTTGAAGTTCTGCCCCACCCGCCATACTCACCAGACCTTGCGCCAACAGACTGCCACCTTGTTGAGCACTTTCAGAACTTCCTCGCTGGCAGAACCTTCTCAAATCAGGACCACGCAGAAACAGCCTTTTTAGGATTTGTCGCATCTCGGCCATCCAGTTTTTTTTTTTCGCTCAACAGTGTCGCGTTGGAAAAAGTGTGCTGCTTCGAGTGGTGCTTATCTCGACTGAATCTGGTGAGTATGAAGAAGGTTATGGTCGTTTGAAGTGGAACTGTCAAAACGGCCAGAGTTTTCCGGCAGATCTATAATATATATATAATACATATTATGGGAGAGAGAATAACAGAAATATTCCCCGCTTACGGACAAATCGCTATCAAGCGCGCTTCGGACGTTCGATGAAGATGCAGAATGATACCAAAAACGAATTGGGTAGGAGATGATGAGCAGCATATGTAGGTTGCCTTCAGACCTATCAATACAGGTCATTTGAAGAACCTGAACCTTCATGCAAACCTATTCGACTCAACGATTCTCTCCGCGAATTTTTATACGTGGCCCAACACCGTGGTCACGACAAAGACGGTGAAGACCAAGCATGCAGAGCTCAACCGATGTCTTCTGAAGTACAGTCAGCGAATTCAACACCAAGTCGGACTTCGCAGCTCCGATCGAGAAGATTGCCACATCTTTCTGATCCAGCTAATCAAGTGTGGAAGGTCAGTAACATCATAAGAGAGCTGATGGGCGGAAAGCGCACTGAAGTGGATCCCAAGGGAGGTCGAGCGCCCTCGCTGTGGACCTCCAACAAGGTGTGCCGATACTTCGTCGCGCAGCTGACCCAACTGCTCAGAAAACGAATGACACCGTTCGTCAACGTTAGAAGGGAACAACGTTCCGAATGACGAGGGCGAGACAAAGCGTGCATACTATTAGGGGGGGGGGCAAAAGTAATAAGACACCCCATGCCTTGTCCACATATCTCGTGGCTGGAGTCTGGTTTCGTGCTTCTCGTATTTGTATGTTTGTATGCTACTTACTGAAGCTCATCTGAAACGTTATCACTTCCGCCCTTTCCAGAACCATGCCAAAACCCCAGCCTGTCTCATGCCGAAACCCCAGTCTGACGAGTCGACCTGTGTCGCGCAAATCTCGCCCAATTCCCAACCCCGAGCAGCCTGGCCTCAATATTCACGCAAGATGAGAAGTACGTCTTCTACCTTAACCCTGCCAAGCAGCGAGTCTGGGTGAGGCCTGGTGACCTGTTACCGACCTTCGTTCGGCGAGATGTTCACGGCGGGAAGCATCTTTGGAGCTTGTGGGTCTGCGCCCATGGATCGGTTTACCGGAAGCTGTTTCCCAAGAGCACTACGATGAACTCCAAGGCCATGGTGAACGAAATAGAAGAGATGGGCAGGCGACTCGCTCTTATTCATTCGCAGCGCTTCAAGAAGGTTCTCCTCTTCGACAACACCGCACCCCATCGGGAACAAGTAACCACGGATAAGCTTCCTCAGGTGCGCTACGTTCACATACTTCACCCACCGTATTCGCTGGGCATCTCTCCATGCGACTACCACTACTTCTTGAGCCTACAGGACTTCCTGGTCGGAAGGGACACAAGAACCCAAGCAGTCCTTGACAACCATATCGAGCAGTTGATCAACACCAGGCCCATGCAGTTCTGGAAGGATGTGATCAGGAAGTTGGCTGAGCGATGGCAGCAAGGTCCTTGCCCTTAATGGCGAATACATTCCTCAGCATCGTTGAGTTGTAATTGAGTTATAAAGAGATAAAGATTTTTTTTTTCAATTTGTCTCATTACTTTTGCCCCCCCCCCCCCTAATAAACGATCACTATCCTTAACAGCTGCTTCAGGCCTAAAGAAAATGACTTGTCCAGTTTACATTAAAATGTGTCCAATTTGTTTTCAAAGTGCCCAGATTGACGTCAAAGTGGTACAAAAACCACTATTTGAGTGTGAAGAGTTGAGAAAAATGCGTCTCTCTAGTGCGAAACACCAACAACTAGGCTGTCACCTGGTTTCGGATGCTCCATACGACGTATTTTAGGTGCAGGTGGTGGAGGCATATTCGGCACCATATGATGTTGAGTTATTTGCGGCAACGACGGCAACATCGGCCATGGCATACGGAACTGCTGCACCGGATTGAGTGGAAACGCTGGATTCCTCGGTGGAGGTGGTGGCGGTGGAGGTGGTGGTGGTGGAGGAGGAGGAGGAGGAGGAGGAAGAGGCGGTAGTGGTGGGAACTAGAAAGGTTCGTGTTTTGACTCAATGGAAAAATCCTGTAGTAGATCACTTACCGGCGGCTTGAAGTCATGTTGAATTCCAGGTCGTTGAGTATGCGCACAACAACTGCTCTTTGGAGCATGTGCGACCTGATGCGCCGAGCATTCATTCCCAGAAGTCACGTGACGATGAATTGCATCTTGCGCCCTTTGTAACTTCACCGCAATATACTGAAATCACGGTGAGCATTTAGGATTCTGCCTTGGAGCTCACACACCACTGATTCGACAATGGCTGAAGTATGTAGCAGGACATAGGAAGGAGGCGGATGACACTGGGACCTTTTACAGGTACGTTGACCGGCATGCAGTGCAGGCTTTAAGCCTATCTGCCTGAATTAAAGTTCTTACAACAGAAAAAACTACTTTGAAGACAGAATCGCGCGAGTCTACATACGATTGATGTGGAGCTACCGCATACGTGCATGTAAGGCCAGTTGTGATTTATACAGCTTTTAAGCTTTTACGATTACAACAGTGAGCTTCTAGCCGAAATTATATCTTCTACTTTTGAAATCAATGCTGTGTCGCTTAATCAGTCGGTCCATGTTGCGAATATGGGCAGCATTGTAAGGCAGAAGCGCCCCAGCCAATCATAGCCAAATAGGGCACCTACGAACACGCGTCAGTCAGGCTGGGTAGCGACAGTACGTCTTCAGACTGGTACGCACATTAGATGCGCCCCGAATGACTGGCGTTTTCACCTCCGAATGCTGCCCAAATTCGCCACTTGGATCAGCTGTTCAGCATCTGTTGCAATTGGAAAGATCACCCCATTCCATCGCCGAGTAAATTCTTACCGAAAAGTTCACTGACTAAGCGTTGTATACATTGTCCCCCTCCCCTATATCTTCGAAAACCCTGACCATAGCTGCGCAGTGCGCGTTGAACCAATTTCGATTCGCATAGAAATATCCTCATATATTCCCTATTCACACACCGAAACAACGAAACAAGAGGCTGTCGTACAGTACAATTACGTCAACCAACCTGTCCATCTAGAATGAGCTCGGCAGCACGATCAATGTTTCCATCTGCTTCGATGTAAGCCCAGGAGATTTCCTCCTTCGCAACCTTCGGGAAAAGATTCTGAAAATGTGGTCTATAAACCGGTCACCGCGGCAGACTCTAGTCGGAGGGTTTTCCTAACAAATTTTCTAAAACGGGAACAGAAATAGGTAGTAGATAGATTGTCCTTGCTCAGGCGTATATACTCATAGCCGGCTCGGTTTACAAAGAAGTGACGCCCAACGGAGGAACATGCCTTTCCGTAAGAAAGCGTACTTCGACAGCTTCTGGTGTTTGAGAGCGGCAGTTTGCAAAAAGTCACCATGTTTTACGTTTGCCATTTTATTAGCAATTTGAGGCACCGTTACTATTACGTTGACTTTTCTTCCTTCTTTTCCCATAGGGTTCCCGTAATCACTGACAGCCAAACTAATCAACAGGCGTACATGCACAAAGACGCGTTCTGCGCTGTTACAGCTATGATGATGATGCCCGTGACACGTATTTTGATCTGGACGCCCTCTCTGCAGCACATCTTCCGAATGCGGGCACTGGACGCACTCTCTTACTCATCCACTACGTGCTAAAAAGTGATCGGCAGGCATATCCGACAAATGCTCACGGTTAATTTCACAGACACAACCGGCTGGCATCTGTGAAGGGATTGATGGATGGACGGAAGGATGGATGGACAGACGGACGGAGAGACACAATCGCTTACTCTTTTACATTTAAGGGAATGTGACGAAGAACGGTTGTTACAGTATCTGATGGTAAGTTATCTATTTTTCATGGTAGCGACCGGACTTCCTCATCAATACGAGTGATGGAGTCTACGGAATTTGAACAAAACGGTGCCATTCAATTAAGGATTCATGAAAGCTAAACAATAACAACCGAGGAAGAAATTCGTCAGTGACCCCGCAGAGGTAGAATTCATCCATTCGAAAACAACCTACCACCATTATTTCCTAAGAATCTGTGTTATCTATCATGGAAAATGCAAAAAAAATCAAGTAATAACTAAAAAAGCACCGATAAATACTTGACTGCAACTTCGTACTCGGCATCTGTCACTGGCATCGCGGAGTTGTGCCTGGAAATTTTCCATGTTCAAAAACAATAAACGGAAAGACAGGCACATTTTCGGCGCAAATCAAGGAACATGACGACATAAAACATGAACGAAAGTATTCATACACGTTAAAGGAGAAATATGTCGCGATGAATGAGCTAGCAGCACTTCTGTCACATGTTGTCTAGAACATCCAATAGAACAATGCTGACTGTGTAAAATAAGTGAGAGCTTCCGATAGAATTCGCAGTAAGCACGAGAACAAAGTCAAAATCGAATCGTTACTGAACCTCGAAGGGTATCGACGAGTGACCCGCCAAGGCGTACGAGTTTGTCAGGCAATCGTTACGAGATCACTTGCTATAGAGCTCAACTACTGGAAACTGCGTGGCGGTGGCTCTATTCCTATTTCTTTTCTATGCTTTGTATTTTTCTAGCCTCTGATGACAGCTATTTCCCCGTGGACCTTTCCATGCCTCCAGACCCCAATTTCTCCACTATATTTCATGTCTTTCGACAGTACCATATACGTTCTTTTCGTCTCTCAACCCTTGCTTCGAAGTCTCCTGCTTGTGCAGCATTATTGTTATTGAAGAATTGTGAAGAAAAAACGTAAGGAAAACAGCAGGAAAATTGCTAATTGGGCGCAATGTGGCTCGGGGGGGGGGGGTCACCTCCAAACAGATTCAAATATGTGTATAACGTCAAAAAACCTATGCTGAAAGCAGAGGAGCAACAGAACAATAAAAAAAACACTAACCTGCTCTTCTGTCATGCGTCGGTGCCCTGCATTCTAGTTGGGGGGGGGGGGGGGTGGGGAGGAATACTAAGTTTTAACTCCCCAAGCGTCCCCTCCAACTAGAGTTGCACCGACGGCAGAGAAATTTGGCTAAAAAACGACTAAAAGAGAGACTAAAGAAACAAGCTCGAGAAGGCACCGGGCTAGAGTGTGTCGCCGCATCGACTGCCGCTTCGACTCGCCAGATTGATAGGAGCGCGCAGCGGCGCGTCGCGCGTCGCGTCGACATCCGCCCTGTTCAAGCTCGCCAGTGAGTGCGTCGTTCGTTATCGTTTATTCTCTCGAATCTGTGTTTGCCAGACGTTACATATGTTGCTAGGTTCATTCTCGATAGAGGGACACCGAATAACGTCGGAAGGAAGGCCGGCGAATCTGTTTGGAGGTGACCCCCCCCCCCCGAGCCACATTGCGCCGCTAATTGTGCAAGTCTAGAACAGATGGTCCAAACTCCTCCTTTATGACATCGTTCGAATGTTTATCAAAGCTTCCAAGACGAAAACATTCAGCACGACTATGTATGCATCATAACTGTGGAAGGACACCTAGGTTTGCTACTGTTAAATTAAAGCCATCAGTAAGGAAAAGATGCAACGCGGACCCGTCTCTAGACGTGCACGTGGTTGTGAAACCGTCAAGACGAAAAGCGAGAAGCGAACGGTTAGCTAGGGACGTAGGAAGGTATTAGAAGCAGTCAGCAAACACTACAAGCGTTGAAAAAATGTAAACAAATGGAAGAAATGAGAAGAAAAGTGGAGTTTCCATCGTCAACAACTGTTTCGAGCTGGGGTCCGCCTGCTGCCGACAGGGACGGCTAGTGACGTCATGCGCGCGCGGCCGCCGCGTCTTGCTCCTGGGCGCGCTAGAGCGCGAAAGTGTGTGCCGGCGGCCGTCGACGTCGATCTTTTGTTTGGAGCGGAAGAAAAGAAGCACTTGGGAAAGCCGTAGGGAACTTTCGCCGGTGTTTGGAAGATGAAAGATTTTACTTTGAATACATGGCCTTGTTATCAAGCCTTGGAAAACTTCTCAGGGATTGGTGAAACGTGAGCCTTTTGCTGAGCTTCAAAGACTCTTCAGTTCCGCATTTCCGTAACTTTCCTTCAATTGTAGTTCTTCTCGCCACTTGATCGTCATCTTTCGCCAATTCGCTTGTAATAGTTCAAGTACCGCGCCATTCGCAGTCACCCATCTAACAAACGCTAAGACACCTTCGATTTCTTCAGTCTGAAGCCGAATCGAAGGTATTTCGCTCTTTCCTTTTCCTTTCGCAAGTCGAAAGAGCGTAGCCAATAGCCGGTGGTGCACACTTTTGCGACCTAGCGCGCCCAGCAGCACAACGCGGCGACCGCGCGCGTAGGACGTCACTAGCCGTCCCTGTCGGCAGCAGTCGGACTTCGGGCTGGTTGCATGGACTTGCCACGTGGTCCCACAACGAACGCCCTGCCCTTAACGAAGAGTTGATTCGTTTTGATTGACATTTCTGGAAGCTTCGCTATTTCTGGAAGCTTCGCTATTTCTGGAAGCTTGCTAGCGAGTAGTTGGGGTTTCTTCATCAAATCTGTTTTAGCCCTTCAGCACTTCGACAGTGGTGGAAATTCACGATCCGAAGTGGTTGACTGGTAGTTACTTCGCTCAAGAAGGGACTGCTTGAGGCAGTTTATGATTACGATGTTGATACCGTCTTCGCTAGCAGCACCATTCTGGGAGAAACCCTGTCGGAAGGATGAAACGCGAGTCTTGAAGGTAATGGATTTTTTTTTTGTAGCACAACATATCAAGTCGTTTACGAACTTCGCTTTTCCGCATGTAATAACCGTATGGGTGCAGTAATAGTTGTTTCTTTGTTTGAGAGTGGCCACTCTCTAACAAAGGAACACAATAAAAAGGCGGCAACATGTAGAAACAAACAAACTACACAGATCTAGCTGCTCAGATACTCAGTCTGAGAGTTCCTAGTCGGGAGGGGGAACTTAAAAAAGACCATTCTCCATGCAAATCTAGAAAGGGTAGGCCCAGGTTATCATCTAGAAGATAAAACAGATAAGATCAGTAAAACAAAAATGTAGGACAAGGCACCAACTATAAATTAACGTTTTGAGTGCGCTATCAGATCCGCGGCAAAAGACAAAACAAATGTGTTTTACATTCTAATCATTTGCAAACGTCAATGCCTAGCTCACAAATGCTATAAATTCTAATGCTTTGTTTTATATTTATTTTGATTTTGTTAGTTGTTTTCTGTGGAATGAGTGAGTTTAATTTATGTCAATAGATCTAGTTCTTACGAAATCGGCCACCATCTAGTAGGATTGCACGATTGCGTGTATGTGCTACTTCAACTGGAGGAAATAAAAAAATCATAGACGAATGAAGAAGATAAGCCTTTTACCCATATAGCTTACGTTTCGGAGACCATGCACCCATCAGAACCTGAAAAAGTTGGAAGACGTTTAGGAAACTGTCCTCCATATCACAATTTCTCGCTACGGAATACCGTTTCTAACAACGTTTGTAAGTAGAAATAAAGACAAGATCCGACGTTTTAATTACTATGATTGAACGAACTATTCGAATAGGTATTCGAATGATTTCCATTCGAATCCGAGTATTCGAATTCGAGTGTTCAAAAATCGTATTTGTCGAAAGTATTCGAATTCGAATGTTTAAAAAATCGCGTTTTTCGAATAAATTCGAATTCGAATGTTCAAAGGTATTTGAAACCATTTCAATATTCAAACATTTTGCGAGAACACAGCTATAGTAGTTACGAAGGATCGGCAGACCTTACCGGAGGACACCGACAAGGACCAACTGAACCCTGATGCTCAAAGTGGGTGGACCCGCGCGCAACTCGGCTTTGTACCACGAGAGTCAAACGAAACATTTTTGGTGTGGATGATAATGCTCACAAAACTAGGAGAGGTTCCAGAAGTGACCGTGCAACTATGAAATGGAGTATGAGGACGGCTCAACTAAAACCTAAAATTGCCATTCTAGAGTTGGTCAATAGAGGTGAGCCGTCAACCAAAGCACACGCCCTAATATGCTTCGCGTGAAATGAAAACGTATGAAGCAGCTGGTTTCTAGGTGAAGAGGCTCATGCCGATATAATCTAATTACTTGTGGAATAAAAGTTGTTCAGAAAAAGCTATTAATCACAGCTGACATCTCTGGATCACACCAACGCTGCTCGTAGCAGAACGCACGCCGATGGAAATACTGCGCCGCAAGTCACGATCTCAAACTTTGGTCTATAAACGGCGGTCATAAGTAGCTGGTTTTGAAGAAAGTGCATCGAATTAAGCAGAAATTTTCGGGGACCTTCATGCTCTAATTTCGATTGACACAAACACGACCACGGATAAAGTGACGGATATCGAACGATTGCCACGCGGATTCGGTTGTGTAACCTCAAACTTGGGTAATTAAACCTTTATAAATAGAATAACAATTATATAAAACATGGCGATACGAAATAATCTATTTTACTAAGGACCTACAGCTCAATTTCCACCTTTAGTGCTCGTGACAACGATAGGCGGTGGTAGTGCGCGTGACCTAGAAGTGAAATTGTCATACATACGAAACAGAGGATATAAAGTAAAAGCGAGGAGCGAAAAAGACTGAGAATTTTACAATCAGCTTGGCTTATAAGCGGTTGAACATCAGATACCAGCAGGAATGCGGCGCGAAACACAATATAGGCTCCGCTTGAACAACAACAAAGCTGTGAAAATCGCTCAACAATTCCGTTGTAGCCTACACAAGCTTAATACTGAACTCGGAGTTCAGTATATGCTCATGGTGTATCCATTTTCCAGGACAGGATTCTTTACTTTCCCGACTCCGAAAGTCGAGGAGCTTTCGAAAACGAGAGCAGCACACTGGGACACCTATTCTGGAGCGGAAGTTGGTTGTTCGTTCTTGTTACTTACATAGTTAGGACAATCATTGGCGACCTACTTGTCGTTAAACGTACGCTAAAAAATATGGACATGGTCCGCACGGAACTTGGACAGTCGTTGGGGAACCATGAGTCTTGTACAGCTCCATCAGAAGGCCCTGCACTTCACGAAGAATTTATTTATTTTCGTTGACAACCCGTCGGTATTTCCGAGAGTTTACTTGCAAGTAATTGAGGGGTATTCATCAGAGCTATTGTAGCACTACGACAGTGAGCGAAATCCGCGGTCCGGAGTGGTTGAATGGGAGTTCCATTACTCAAGGAGGGTCCGCGCGAAGCAGTTCGTGATTACGACGTTGACACCCGTCTTCGCTAACGGCACCATTCTGGGAGAAACATTGTCGGAAGAATGCCTCGCGAATCCTAAAGGTAGTGGATTTTAATAGCACAACACATCAACTCGTTTGCAACCTTCGCTTTTCCGTATGTAGGCATGGGTGCAATCCTAGCCTGAATAGCCACTTTTAAGCAATTTGCCGACATTGCAAAACAAAATAAATTTTTGTTTTTTGAGATTTGGTCAGGAGAGGTAACGACTAGCTGAGCAACTGGCTGACTGATAGAAACTCATTATGGCGACCTTTTCAGGTATTGGCGTCAGAGTGACAGTTACCAGCCCAGAACAACCGAGTCCGGTCTCCAGTGTGAACTCTGCAACTCAATCAGTCTCTTCATCTGCTTCAGAGGAAGATCAGGAAAATTCGTTTTTTCTGCTTTCAGAAACAGATTCGCAGGATGTTGTGTTCTATGAAGAAACACATGATTTTTATTATTTTTCTTGATGTCTTTGATTGATTTTTGATGTTTTCTTGTTTTGTCGTGAATGTGAATGTTGGTTAATGAAGGTTAATTCTTTCGCGTCCAATTTTTTATTTATTTGGTGTTATCTGCCACTGTATTATTTAATATGAAAACTTTGAAGTCATTCCATCCACGAGATAATAGTGACGCTATGATGTGAAGCTGGTAAACGCTATCTTCAACTGAATGAGAAGTGAGAAATTGCTGCCCCCAGGAATAGGAATGATTCTACTATACGGCAAGAATTTCTACACCGTAATCTCTTGCTGTCTGCGCCCTCCTATGTAGCTTAGAGATCGCGCGTCGGCGTCCGCGTTGAAATTCGATCGATGTCTTTTGCGCTCGCGATGGCGCTCCAGGCAAGCGGGTTGTGGTGCAGTGGATGGAGGGTCGCTTCATGCAAGGATGGTCGGGATTCGGTTCTCCTGCGTTGAGGCATATTTGCATTTCAGGTAACAACTACTCGGGATTTGAGGGTATTGGCGCGTACGTGATCTTGATGCATTTCTTGCGCATTTTCCAGCCGTATGCGCATCGCCGTTCGAATAGCGCAGAACCCAGCCGCGGACTCCCCCTGAGCGCCGAGAGCAGTTTCCACACGAGCAGCTTGGATGGCACACACCCTGGGCTGGTTCATCAACGACTTGTGTAGCTTTAACGGAGAATTGTAAGCGAAAAGCTTAGATGACGCGACTTATCAAGCGATATGGTGAGCGATAAGCCGCGTTATCTGAGCTTCTCGCTTACAATTCTCCGTTAAAGTTAGGCCTATGTCATACCATCGCTCTTCGCTAGCGAAAGCGCTGGACAACTAACACAATTGGGGAGGGGACGGTATCAGACGTTGTGGAAGGGCAAACGCCTGTAGCAGTTGTCCGATCCACCGCTAGCGAAGCCTCGCTGGCGGGGTGTCATACTTTCGAGCGATACGGCATCGCTACCGATGCGACCGAGTCGCTGAGCTGAGCAGAGCGTCGGCCAGCATCCGTAGCGATGCTACGACGCAGCTGCACACAACGCTATTAACTGCGCGCCTATTCGCTAGCTTCACGCTAGCGAAGAGACTTCGCTCATCGCTCTGTTCGTCGCCTTCGCTCCGGGTGAGCGAAGGACATAGGCCTTACACGACTCGTTGATGAATCCGGCCCCTCGACTCCGTTCTCTAGCCTGGTTCTGCGATTGCACAAAATACGCCTCACCTGACGGCTAAGGTTACGGTGTAGATTTTGTGGCCGTATGGCAAAATCGTTCCGTAATCGTACCCCCTGGAGTATCGAAAGAGCGTGTCATTACCGATGTTTCTGACCCATGTATGTATCATGTCGTGAAATTGAAAGGTGTTTCTCGAGCTATTGCCCAACGAAGCCATGGGGTATTCCAAGGGAAGATACCCAATGATTGATCAGCGCTGAAGAGGGTGTGCAGCAGGGATGCGCGGAAGTTCCTCTTCCGTGTTTCGTACTTTCCGATCATCTTCGAGCTCTTACGCTTTGGTACTCGGAGCATCTCCTCGTACCAATAATAAATTAAGGTCAAACATTCAGGCAGGTTACAAATCGTGCAAGCCTGCTGTGCATTTTCTAGACGGTCCGTAATACGTTGTGAACGCTTTTCGGCTTTTGTTTCCGTTCCATTTCTCCATTGTTCTTCCCCATCACCCACAAAATCAAAGGTTGTTAGACGTCTAAACATCGTCAACGTACAAAATCTTCAATGTAAAGCTATGACGCTGTGCTTTTTCACAGCTCACTGCACAGCTTGGAGTGGATGAAGACTATGGAATTGTTTTGGAGAACTGCGGAACGATGTCGAAAATTTTTGATCGAATGAATGAACGAATTTTTTCGATGTCGGTAGATTTCGAGCAAATGAACGAAAGAATTTATTCGCTCATCTGTTTTCGATTGATCGAAAATCAAATAAGCCCCATTTTTTGTTTATTCGAGTATTCAAATAGTCGATTAACAAGAATTTGAATCAGGTTCTATGTTTGCAGAATTGATTTGCGTGATATTCGAATGAATTTGTTTAATTTCAAATAAGGTTGAGATTTTCGATTTTCGAATATTATTCAAGTATTGCTCTCTTTCGATGTTCGAATTCGAACGAATACTCGAAAATCTAAAACTATCGAGTATTCGACTAGTCGAATAATTATCCGAATGAATTGTTCGAATATATTCTTTCGACGCAACTACACCGTCAACCAAACATCCTCTTCTTGCCATTGTGCAAAAGATATTTCAAAACGTCAAGGTTGATAGTATTTGAGACTCAGCACACGATGCACTTTGAAATCTTAGAAGTTACGACTTCCAAGTCGTAGGTATATCTCACCGTAGTGTAGTGAGATACGATTCAAGTCGGTTTCCTTAAGCCTCAAGTGACTGCTACTGAGGTCGTAACCTGTTATAACAACGTTTTATTGCGTTTAGTTCCAAGCCGGACTCGAACCCGCTCCTTCTGGTGATCGGTCGGGAATGCCATGCTGTTTGATCGATTGCGTTCAATCAAACAGCAATGGCGTAATGGCGTAGTGAGATAGGTTATAAATGTTGCATACACAAACTATCATGTCGTAGTTGTGGACCTCACCAGTGCTGAAAGCACCACAATGCGCGCTGATATGAATACCGCGCTCCAATACGAAAATTCAACTTTGACCTCTGCGCAGTTATCGTAAGCCATTGTCTTCTGATGGTGTGTCTAGTCAAATATACAGTTTAGAAGGTGAGATACTCTAAAAATTGATTTCTGACGAACACTTCTCTTCAGGTCCAGAATGTCGCATCAAATCATTGATGGCCGTGTCGTGAAATTGGAGGTGGAGGTTTGGTGTTACACATATACTTAGGGCAATTAGAGACCACTTAAGGCTTCAGGATGAAGTTTAAGCGTCACGAGAGCATTGATGGAATTGAACGAATCCAATTTGTGTGAGCCATTGAAAGTGTTTTTGTGGTAGATCATGGACATGAAGGGGACATCTGAGCGTACTTCGTGTTTGAGATTTGGCGAGGTTGTTCAAAGCTCCGTTTATCCCGGGGCGCTAAGTGGCTCTCATGTATGTGTGTGTATGTGTATGTCTGTGTGTGTATGGGTTGATTTTGCCACAGACATGGAAGATGAACATCTTGGAGCTCTTTGTGTGCGCATAGGTCATCTCCCATATAAGAACCGTTTAATCTTCAGAAACGAATCTATCCCAAGTTAGAGGCATTTACTTCTCCGTGCATTCGGCTCCTAATAGTGTTGGAATAGAGAATGCTCCTAGCAGATAACAAATAACCTAAATAGAAGAAAACTTGAAGGTGCCCTCTCGAAATTGATAGCGCTTCATCATGATACATTCTGCCAGCCGAGGTCAGATCCAGTCCAATCAAGGTGCTGTGATAAAGCGCGTTGTAGATGCTCGAAACTAAGTTGCCCTCATAACTGGTCATTTAAGGATTAATGTGCTTTACAACACTTATACAAGGAACAGCGAGATCACAGAATTGCACTTTATTCAAAGGAAGGCCACTCATAGGTGAAAAAGGTTTGCTACAAAGTGCTGAACTAGTTTTGCTGTGTCGTGTTGTGCTTACCAGAACATATCGTTAGCATGTGTAATTCGATTTCAATTCACGTTTGAGAATAGATACACGCCTCCTACAACGCATCTGCCAATCGTCGAGCTTCCTCGATGCCATGTGCTCGCTGACTTTCTGGGCGTTTATTATGAATTCAGGTCGACAAACCATGCGGTTTGAAGGGACGAAAAACGTGAAATACGGGGGTGGGGAAGAGAGAAAATTTTGAGGAATAATGACGGCGTGTTCAACACCATCGCATATTGGTTGGACTGGACTAGGACGAGGCTGTTGGTACTGGTTGGGTGGTATCGCCACGACGGCACGAGTACGGTAGGGAGACTTGTCCAATTCCTTGCGGACAGTTGTCACTACCCTTCGCTGCTTAGTGACATGGACATTCAGTTATGAATTCACTTTTTATGTTTTCTACATTTATAGTGATAGAATTTCACCTCGAAAAGTTTTCTGGAAATTTCAGGATGAGTGCGACGACAACGTCAAAGACGTGGCAAGTGATGACAGCGTGAGAGATCCTGATTACACGCCATATAGGCGACAAAAGAGAACTCGAAAGGTGCGTGGGGCCTTCTTAATTTACTACTCGCAGACATTGTGAGGGTTCATTCATGAATGTGCATATGGTTTCTGTTTGGAAGGGTGGTTCTTAGTTGTGTTTTAGACCATACTCGTTATCAACACCAAAAATGACTCTTCTGAGGGACGTTTGAGTGAATTTTTTCTGTCCTCTGAAGCAATGAAAGCACTTCATTACTGAACATTTTATCTGAAGGAACAATGTGAACTACGTTCGAAGAAGACGACGAATGAATCGATAAGGATTTATTCGCCTTCGTCTTCTGATAAGAATGCATAAGTATTATTTTAGGTTGTGTCAAAAGGACGACCACGTACTGCCTGTAAACAGAAGAACAACCGCGGCTCACCTAGCAGGCCACATGACGTGGGTGGAACTTCGTTCATTTACTAGGAAGGGTTAGAAGATTTGTAAAGGAAAGAAGGAAAGGGAAGCATTTAGAATTTGTCGATGCACAAAATTCGAAGGTTCGGGCAAAATTCCAGCTTTCATATGTGGGATAAGAGTAGATGCGTTCCTTCCCGATTACGGTCCTATTCATAATCCACGATGGGAGCGACTGGTCGATCGGGCAAATCATGCGTATCGATTTTCGTTGGGCGTTCGCACTCCACCAATCGATTAGTACACATTGCACGAGCAGCTGAGTCGCTGTCGTCGCTCCCGTGGCAGGCTATGAACTATGGCTCCAAGAAGTTTCAAAAGAGCGTTCCTATTGATAGGAGTAATGTGTTTGTATGTTACGCTCTTGTTAATTCTACCCTTCGTTATAAAAATGAAGCTGCTGACTTGTAAGTAAGCCTACCGAAGGAGCATAAAGTCTTTTTTCCAAAGTTGACAGCAGAGTTGTGCGTAATTGTGATACAGCGATTTTCGGTTTACGGTTTACGATTTACGACATTTTCGGACATCACACATCGTAAATATTCTTAAATGTGATCTTCGATCTACAAAAAACTAGACTCAGAAAGATCAAACCACTGATGTTTTTATCAGATTAACATTGTGCGACACAGCGTGGAGTAAATGCTTACTAAAAGTGAAGTGAAAACATGCTTGTAGCATATTATATGAAAGGCTCGAAGTGGTTTTGGCAGTTGTGTTGGCAGACGTCCCTTTATTCACACCCCCTGGTTGGCAGGCTTGACATGTAGTACCTTGTTAGGAGCGTAGCCGTCTGTCACCGGTTGCACACTATTTTGTACACAATTAGGTGTGCGTTCAGGTACAGTATAAAATGGCAGTG
The DNA here is from genome assembly GCA_947396885.1 of Heligmosomoides polygyrus polygyrus. Lineage (NCBI taxonomy): Eukaryota > Metazoa > Nematoda > Chromadorea > Rhabditida > Heligmosomidae > Heligmosomoides > Heligmosomoides polygyrus. The sequence goes on from OX377206.1 coordinate 84,872,801, forward strand.
GGGTGATCTGTATGACGTAAATGATAGGTAGAAGACGCTTATACGAACTGTTTTTGCGACCACCTGGTGGCCGTATCTGTCAGATATGATCTGTCAAATATGAAGAGTTCTTGATGTACCTGGTATATAAGCACAGCAATCATCCTTTGTTTATGCTACACAAAGAAAATAAGAAATCACTGGAAGAAGAAGGTATGCTACAACAGTTATGACGTCTCTAGCTTATTTCATTGTATGGCGCTTCTCGACCCATCGCGGTACAACGTTGACTCACATAATTCGCAGCAGCAACTTCAGCAATCAGGTCCCTTTCCTGGTTTCACGAACTTTCAAAAAAAAGTTCGATCTAATAATGGTTCACAAGATTTTGACCAAAACCTCTGGCATTGCACCTGGATTCTTGACTGCGCTGTCGGCCATTACGAGAGGCGGTGCGCTGAAGTTAATCGTACCGAAGGCCAGGCTCAGTTGTCGAGCACATTTCTTCGTAAACAGGGCAACATCTAGCTACATTAAAATTAGTAAAAATCGTACAATTCCACAATCCTTATATGCATTCAAAACCTTTATCGAAAAACACCTGGATCCGTAATGCTAAACTTGCTTTCTTTTCGTATGTTCTACTACAGTCTTACTTCTGCATTATCGTTTTATTCCTTGTTCGTTCTCGTTGGTTTGTTTTGTTGTGTCGTATAATATCACAGTCAACATGGGTTTCCATGTAATAAATAATAATAATAATAATAATAACTTTCGATCACTCACGAAAACCTCGGAGCCTTACTATGTATGTTAACTTCTATCGTTCATCCGTCTACAAATTCTGCCATTCCTGTAGGCCTATATTCAGTTCATTCGAAAACACATTGTTTCGGCTGATGACAACAGAAACAGCAATTTTATTTATTTATTTATTTATTTATTTATTGGAGACGAGATAATGCCAAGTAAACCTTACATAAAAAGAGCACCAAAATACAGCACAACTTTGAAACCATACAATTTAAAAAAAAGGTAAAAAGTGTGGGCAATCAGATTAAAACAAGTTGAAACAAAGGAAAACAACAGTAGTGTAATCGCTCCCACAAAAAGTAAACTAAATGATGAATTTCATGGAAAAAGTGAATGATCTCCTTCGAGTTGACAGTCAAGAAAGCTTTTGGAACCTTTCAGCGACATTTAAAAAGCGTTTTCTTTTAGAAGGGGAAGGAAGAGTCGAATTGTTCTACTAGAAAGGAAGCTGCTCCTAGCCTTGCTTTTTACAACCGGCCCCGCAAATCTAAGGACACCATTTCTAGTAAGACTGGAAGTTAAAACGAAGATCTGGTGCAACAGAACATTGACAATACCCTTAAGGATCTTAAACATCATGACCAGGTCATTTTTGATTCTTCTATACCTGAGGGAGGACAAACCTAGCTGCTTAGCCCTGCATGCTCCATTAGGAATTGCGGGGTAGTCAAGACCAAAGCATCTGAGGAACATTTTGCGGCTGAAATTGTTCTGTACGCTTTCTAATAAAGTGATGTCCTTTTGTTATGACGGACAGAACACTCGTGCCGTTTTCAAGGATAAAGCGAATGTAGATTTTGTAGGCTTTGATCCAAATATTTGGGTTTGAAGACCCAAGTGTTTTGAAAAGATTAAACTTTCGAGTAGTAGCCTTATTGACGATAAACCTGAGATGGGAAGAAAAATCTAATTTGGAGTTGATCAGAAACCCTAGGTCCCACTCTTCAACTACTTTACTTAGAATGTTACCACCCAGTGTGTAGTTAACAGAAGCAGAGGAATGATTCCCTATAGATAAGAGAAAGGTCTTCTCAACCGCAATGGGAAGCTCCCACTTTGTAGACCAGTTCTCTAATGTAGTCTATAGCGGACTGTAATTTGGCTTTATCCGCCAGATTGTCGATGACTTTATAAATTTTGATGTCATCAGCGCACATCTTGCATGTTACATCCAGAAGGCCGATGCCTTCAGGTAGCTCTAACGTGTAAATGAGAAAAAGGGTTGGGAATTAGACTCCGACCTGAGGTAGTCCGCTTTCTGCCCGACATATCGAAGAAAACTTATTGCGAACGCGGACTGATAGGTTCTATTTGAGAGAAAATTAGCAATCCAAGTCACAATTGCAGAATGAATTCCAACAAACTTTGAACTATCAAGCAGCTTACCACGGAGACTTTGTCAAAAGCCTTTTTAAAGTAGAAATACATGACTTTCATTGCGCTCAAGAACTCCGGTCCAGTCGTTGAGCGAGTGAGGACGACTGCTTCCACGGAACGCCCTTCCAGAAACCCGAACTGGTTTTCGGAGATGGCGTTGTTCTTTACTAGATGATCTATGATGTATTTTTTGAGTTTTTTTCTGCCACTCCTGTACGCTTCTATTCAGTTCATTCGAAAACACACTGTTTCAGCTGATGTCAACAGAAGTACTAATTTTTGATGTTTCATGTACAGAAGGATTAGGTTGTCCCATAAGACCCCGCCGTTTTTTCAACGATTCATTGCGGATTTCGCCGGCGGTCTCTTGCATAGCGCTATGCAGCATTCGAAAGAGAATGATTTGATTATCAGCGCGTTTACTGTGTTTCTTTTTTCATCCTGAATTTTGTCAATTTTTAGGCTGTTAAAGTGAAAAGTGAAAAGTGGTCACCTGCGCACTTGTTCTCTTCGCTTAGGTTTGGAATTTTTTGCGCAGTTTTTCATAGCATTTGGAAGACAATGTTTTGTAATACAGTAATACGTGTTGGTCCTATTTGCTCACTTGTCCTTTAATGATTTTTAGACCATCAAATTGGGACGTCCGAAGGAGATTTGTTTTTACCGACAGCTCCTGCTCCGTGATAGGAATTTTTCGCTCGGTGTTATATGTCGGTTGAAAGGGAATGGTTTGCTCCATAAGAATTTGTGTCGCGTTTATTGGCTCGTGCTGATTTCTGTCGAATATCAACAAAATTCCAAAAAAAAAAGAAAAATCATCTTCATCAACAAGTTCTCCTTGTTCAGTTGTTGATATTCGACAGAAATCAGCATGAACCAACAAACGCGACACAAATTCTTATTGAGCAAGACATCTTCTTTCGAACGACATACAACGCCAAGCAAAAAAGTCCAACCACAGAACCGAGCTGTCGGTAAAAATTCGGACGGAAAAGTCGGGCGTTCCAATTTGATGGCCTTAAAATCAATAAAGGACAAGTGACCAAATAGGACCGACACGTACTCTTGTAGCACAGAACATTGCCTTCCAAATGCTATGAAAAACTGCGCAAAAAATTCTAAACGTAAGCGGAGAGAGCAAATGCACAAAAGGCCACTTTTTCACTTTTCACTTTAACGACCTAAAAATTAATAAAATTCAGGATGAAATAGGAAACGCAATAGACTAACTGATAGAGCAAATCATTCTATTTCGGATGCTGTACAGCGCTTTGCAAGAAACCGCCGGCGAAATCGTTGAAAAAAAACGGCGGGGACTTATGGGACAACCTAATACATCAAACATCGAAAATTCATTGTCAGCGATTTCTCACCGTGCATATTTTTCCATATTAAGATCACTGCAATCATGAATTTGTTGGGGAGAGCCATACGAGTAAATTTAACATTAACTAACTGATCGAGAAACGCTACACTTTATTGGGTTGTGTATTTGAACTGTCCTGTTTAGTTTAGTTTAGTTTTTTTGCGCATAAACACGTGCAGTAAATGAATATCTTTCCGTCATTCACTTCTCATTCGCCGATATCTTACAAATTGCATATCACATTATACACGCCCCATCCAACTTGCACTGCAAACCATTTCAACCTTCAGCAGCAACAATTTACCTTCACTGATTACTGATTTGTTTTTTCTGGTTATAAGCAAACTTTTAGACCAATCGGGGACGTCGAAGCGCGAATTCAGCAGTACGGGCTCACGGCCCCCCAGATACCGAGGATTCTCGACGCGCGGGTGCAGATGCGCAGCAAGGTGCTCCTATGGCCCAGCGAGGTACGTCCGGGGAACTACAGTGCGTTTCAGAAGTGTATACCCACCTCATAAATTGTTCATGTCTCCTTTCTTCTTCATTTCTGCAGGCCCGCACTAGCTCCATTAGATTCCTCGCCGAGAATCAGACTTTCTTGAACAAATTTGGATGTTTGGGTGTTTTAAAAATATGTATCCACTTGCGAGAAGCGATTTCTTTACTAAATTGGAAAGTAGATCGGACCACTTCGTATAACATCATACATCCTATTATACATCCCGTTGGCGGTTCTGGATGGTTTTTTCTTCGAATGTGTCCCAAGTTGTCAAAATCACCTCCACGCCGTTGAACTGTCGGTTATTCGCGTAGACTCGTCGAACCACGATTTCCCACATGTTCTCCATTGGGTTGTTGTCAGGAGAGCATGCCGGCTAGTCCGTTACTTGAATGCTATGACGGTGAAGCCAATCTTTGGTCGACCTGAACACATAGACTGCAGCTGTGTCCTGCTGCAGAACATGTGTCTGGCGTTTTCTGCCTCTCAAGAAAAGAAGAAGTCTAGACTCCAGTACACGTTACCACTCCAGACTGCCCATGCGACAGACGGAAGGCTAAGCTTTAGGTTTCCGCTGCTGCAGAAGCCGGCCCATGTCCTCAATGGTCCGCCTCCGAAGTGGCGACCACGGGGCCCTCTCGCAGGTCTCTCCAGCCATGTCGGTATTCGTCAGGACCATCCAGATTAAATGTTTTCTGGTTGGTAAAGATAAAGAAGTTTCTGCATCTGGACCGACGCAAGCCCTAGTTGAACGTTATCGCGGAAACTTATTCGCTGAAAATTCTATAAGTATATGTTTAGACTGTGGCCTACACTTTCGCCGCCACGAGCCTTACAGCAAGCTCTTCATCGGTATCGATTCTTCGCGCGGCGCGGCTGCGATAGCGTTTACAGTCCTTCACGGTCACATCTCACTTCAAGGAACGTTTAGATGCTGTAGCTAGCCCTAAGTGGCTGGCTCACCAGCTTTCGAAGATTTGACCTATGTGGCAGCGTCTCTGATTTTCAAACTTCGACGAAAACCCTTCTCACCCTTCTCTAATTGTCGAACGGCGGCAAGAGTACCAAAACCCTCCACAGATTCTACTCTATGGCGGTCTCACCAATTCCTACAGATACAGAAGAAGCGCTGATCCGACAGCGCAAAGTGCGACTGAGGAGATTGCACTGCTCTAAGCTTAAGAGTGCTAGTGTTGAACCCTATGGACAAGCCATTTTGTTTCACTATTACTGAAACTAGGGCCTGCAATAGAGTTTGCGGCACTCGCCTTGTCTCGATCAGCGAGAGGTCGACCACCCCTAACTAGGGAATGTTTCGATCTCCCACGGAACTTCACCTTGAGACCAGGATCATTAGAAAGAGCTGGGAATACTGATTACGAACATGTGTGTCAAAATTGCAAAGTGAAACTCCTGAGCGAGTTATGACCTGCCGAAGTTAAGTGGCCTGACCGCAGGCTGGCCGTACGAAAGAAAGGCCGTACGAAAGCTGGCGCGAGAGCGATGAGTCATTGGGGCTCCGTAAGAGTTAGGCGCAAGCTGCGGTGGTGGCGCAAAGGTTGGTACTCCCGTTCGACATGTGTGACGTCGATGGTTCGCTCCCCAGTGCTGTCGGTTTTTTTGCACATCATGATTTATTTTCGAAATAACTTCTTATTCTAAATTATGGCGCGCTCGATTAAATAGAAAAACTATCATGTACGTTTGTAAAAATGCCCGTAAAATAGCTGCGAGCCTTCTAGCAATGTTTTGCTCTTCTTTGCCTGACAGGTTTGGTATAAATTCCTTTATCGCGACTGACGTTTCGACGAACTCGTCTTTCTCAAGGTCTGAAAGAAGCTCGAAATGTTTGGTTCTGCAGAGTTCATTGGGTCAGAAACGTCGCGTTTACCCTTACACGAACAACATGTCCTTAAGAGTGTTAGGAAGAAAGGCCACATCCGCCCCCAACTAACTCACCGATGAACCAATGAACTCTGCAGAACCAAACATTTTGAGCTTCTTTCAGACCTTGAGAAAGACGAGTTCGTCGAAACGTCGGTCGCGATAAAGGAATTTATACCAAACCTGTCAGGCAAAGAAGAGCAAAACATAGTTACAAAATGCCCAGGTTTCAAGAAAGTCGAACTTGGACATTAATGAACGACGTACCTTCTAGCAATCCTTTTCTCTTCACGAGTTGGTGCATCGTTGTTTGGCATCCCAAATTCAGCTGGAAGGATGGACACCACCTTTGCTGGTGAAAAGGACATAGTGATTGAAGAAAAAGCAGTAGATCAACGATATCTTGGGCTTCCTCATCAGACATACATTATTCTCTTACCTTTTTTGCCTCACTAATCTTTTACTTTGTTCCATGAATGCCAATGTAGCTAGAAACACCTCCAGTTATTCAGTATGAGATTTGGACTCTATTTGTGCCAAATAGTGAATAAAAATGTCACCATAACAGTTTTTGCCTTCAAGCGTTCTTACAAAAGTATGGTAGTTTTTCCGGCTATTCAATCAAACGCGTATTCTAATTTAGAATAAAAGGTCGTTTAGAAGATAAATCATGATGTGCAAAGAAACCGGCATCAATGGTGACCGAACCAACGACACCACACGTGACGAGCGGGAGCACTATCTCTGCGCCACCGTCGCAGCTGGATGCCCACTCTTAGGCGCCTTTTATACTCCCGCCGCGGCGCGGCGCGTCAATTTGGGGAGCGGCGCGGCCAGTCAATCATTGAGGGAGCAAAACAGAAAGGATTCGTCTGGCTGATCAGCGCAATGCATATTGTCAATGTTTGTCGTGGAATTCCTATGGGGAGCCCGAATCCTCTCTTAAGCCTGGAGTCGAAGTCGTTCGCTCAACCTACGGTTGAAACGAATCCCCTGCAATGCAAACGGCTTTAAACCACTCTTTATTTTGCGATATGTGCGGGTCCAAATGTAAAACTGCTGGAAGGTACTCATCGTCGATAATCACTCAAAATTCTTTCTCATATGGCCATTCTGGGGTCACTGTGCACTAAGCATATCTTTGGCGTGGTATACGAAGCTTCGTGAATGTCTACAGATCTCCATTCTCTTCCTAGGTTACAGAAGGTACGGGCTAAGGTCATGGTCCCCGATTTCGCATAAAAACTCCCTAATCCTGCAAACCTACTAATCGTCTGTAACTTCAAAAAACGATGTCAGACTCGTGATCAGCACCCTAAATACCCCCTCCTCCTTCCCAAAAGGAGAAGTTTGGTCGAAACGGTGAAATCTCCCACCCTACACCGAGTCTGCCGCGGCTGATCGCGCCGCGCCGCGCCCTTTCCCTCAGCGGCGCGATTCGCCGAATACCGTAACCCGAAATTCCGTCAAGTGTGGTGTTTTGCGGCGGCCGAGTATAAAAGCGATGCGGCGCCGCCTCGCGGCGCGAAAAATCGATAGCCATGCCGACCATCACGCCGCGCCGCGGGGCGGCGCAAGTATAAAAGGCGCCTTACAGAGCCTCTATGTCTCATCGCTCTCGTGCCAGCTCTTTCGCACGGCCAGCCTACTCTCAGAACACCCAACTTCGGTAGCACATAACTCGCTCAGAGGTTTTATTTTTGCAATTTTGACACCCATATTCATAATAAGCATTCCGAGGTCTTTGTAACGATCCCGGTCTCAGCTAGAAGTTCCGTAGAAGTTAAACCTTTCTCTAGTTAGCGGTAGCTTTTCTCGAACGATTGCTGTTAAATTGATGTAGCTGTCGAGAACTACGACCACATTTGCGGAACACTGAGAAGCGAGCGGCAGGCGGCATCGTGATAACTGCTTCACGGCGCCGCTCTCACCACAGTGGAGGCGCGCGTCCCTCCACGGTAGATAGGAAAAGGCAAATCGCAGTGCGGTGCAGGATTCTGTTGCAGGCCTAGAAGTCAAGCTGACTGGTTTCATTTTCATGTGTGTTCCATGCCCTTAGTGATTGATGGTGAGCTTGAGTGTGACAATCGTTTTCTGTTCAGAGTCGTCTACGATTGCACGACCTCCGCCTATGATCCACTATGGTAGGCTCATTCTATGATCTTTGTCAGATTTTTTTTTTTGCGAAAACAGCTATGCGATAGTCAGTATAAGGAATCTTGGCGCAAATAGAGTCGGGGAGGGGAGGTTACTATGTAGGACAGTCCCACACAACGTTTTGTGTTGTATGAAACCAATTTTTTTTTGCAGCACTTGTGTGTTCTACCGCTGCGGAGAACTGAGATAGGCCATTTCTGATGTAATTAATTGGACATGCACGTGCTTTTCTAGCAAAGCGAATATCCATCGACTATATATATGTACATGGTGGCCACTACCCCGCCCCGACCCTGTTTGCACCAGAATTTTTAAGATGTCAGAGTCCGAGGACAATTCGTTCAGCAATACCGTTGATGTCATCAAATGCAACTATCCCAAAAATGGAGTCGAACTTTGTTCAAATTAACACGTTGACGACCGTGTGCCCTGATTTCAGGCCACACCCTTACGGCCGCGTGGGACCGTGTGACATGATGTCAGGCCACAGCCTTATAATTTATTTTTCTAGTTTTATTCAGGTCTTTCTAAAGAACTTTTTTGTGTTGTGTGCACCTCATCTTTAGACATTGCTGTAAAAAGCGTAATCCCCAAAAACAATTTTCGGTTACTGATTTATTGAGCTATTCGTCAAGTAATGGCTTCAACTAACGGTTCGTCATTGAAAAATAATCGATAATGGTCGATCGGCCTAATGCAGTCGAACACATCATCATGAAAGCCGAACTTCGTCGCAAAGTTCCACCGAGTAGGGGCTTCAAAATCGCTCTTCCAAACGTTCCCATCCTCATTTTCTGCTTCGGATTCTATTACTTCACTTTTTGAGCCATCATCATCGTCAGCTGGTAGTGCAAGGATATTGGCCTCAGCATCAACGTCGTCCTGGACCACGTCGTCATCCTCATCATCGCTTTTCACCAAGATACGAATTTTGCGGTCGCGTTAGACCGTGCGACATGATGTCATGCCACGCTGTCAGCGTTGCAAGAAATCGATTGGTCCCACGCGCCAAACACAAGGATTGTTTTAACTTTCATGCATACTGCATTCCATAATTGACTAATTGTGAGCTTGAGTGCTTTGTCCATCGTTTCCGTTTAGGACCTCACGCTGTCGCTCACTGGCCGCCGCCGTACATCTACCAAATGCCGCCATGCCACTGTAAGTTCCGGCTATAATCCTTGTCGAATTCTTAAGCACATACAGCTTGACGGATTTCAGCAGAGGAATTATTTTAAAAAATCTTATTGCTAGCAATAGTCCTGTGAGAAGGAACAGCTCTTTTAGGAAAGCGCTTAGATTTACACGGCAGCGCCAGAGTATACTTCAAGTAATGTTATCGTTAATTCTTAAGAAAAGCATCAATCCGCAGAATGAAATTGAGCTTGATGTTAAGTTGGTTATGACTGCTGATTCGTATGGTTAGAAAATTATTAGGTTGTCCTGGAAGTTTTCAGCGTTTTGTGTTACTATTTTTCGCTCGTCTGTTATTAAGTAAAAATTTAACTTGCATTGCGCATTAATGCTACTTTCTGTACAGAATTTGTCGCTCTATCTGACTAAGTAATTTGTGTTTCAAAGTTGTTTTAGATCTCTGTTGTTGAAGGGCTTATTGAAGTATGTCGAAGGAGGAATTCCGAACGACATTTTATTTTAACTTCAGATTGGAACAATCCGCAGCCGAGACAGCTAGACAAATCAATCAAGTGTGGGAGCCTAATAGTGTTGGAGAAAGCACTGCGCGCAAGTGGTTCAGTAAATTTCCGACCGGAGATTTAAGTCTCGAAGATGACCGCCGTAGCGGTCGAACTAGAGCAGTCCTGGACGGCGGACTGAGGGAAGCTGGTGGTGGAAGCTGAGCCATCCCAAACAATTCACGGCATCGCGGAAGAGCTGGACGTCCGTGAAACTGTTGTTGCGGATGCTTTAAAACGCCTTGAGAAGGCGAAAAAACTCGTAAATTGGGCGGCAAAAATTGTCACGTTTCGTGATTTGGTCTTCTCTACATTTACGCAACAAGACTGACCCGTTTTTGCATCGAATCATCACTTGTGATGAAAAGTGGATTCTGTATGATAACAGGAAACGTTCCGAACAGTGGTTGTACGCCGACGAACCCCGTAGGCATTTTCCAAAGGCGAACCTCCATCAAAAAAGGTAATGGTCACTGTGTGGTGGTCGACAGCTGGTGTGATCCGCTACAACGGCACCAGGCCAAACGATCATAGCAGAGTCTTACTGTAAGGAGATCGACGAAATGCACCGGAAATTGCGTCAACTTCAGCCAGCATTGGTCAGCAGAAGAGGCCCGATCCTTTTGCACGATAACACCCGCCCATACGTTTCACAAATCACTATCCGAAAGTTGAACGATTTAAGGGTTGAAGTTCTGCCTCCCCTCCATACTCTCCAGACCTCTCACGAACCGGATACCATTTTTTTCAAACACTTTCAGAACGTCCTCGCTGGTAAAACCTTCACCAATCAGGACCAAGCCAAAACAGCTGTCGATTTTGTCGAATCTCGACCACCTAATTTTTTTCGCTGATGGAATAAGTCGACCGGTGGCCCGTTGGCAACGTGTGCTGATTCGAACGGTGCTTCTTTTTCTTCTTTCTCAGCGTTTGTCCTGCTTAGGGCCTGTTCGTACTTCGAGCGACAGGAGCGACAGGAGCGACTGGAGCGACGAAGCGACGAACGTCGTGTGAAACGTAATTATTTACGTACACCACACTACGTCCGTCGTACCAGTCGCTGTTGCCGCTCTTGTCACCGGAAGCATGAACAGCGCCTTAGCGGCGGGCTCCGCTCTTGTGGTGTGGTGACGCCACTTCGTAGATCAAATGCTTGATCAGGGTGGATACCAGCTTCCTTTCAGTCCTTGTGCAACGTATCGGGCCAGCGTTGCTTAGGCCGTCCTTTGGGCCATTTTCCGTTCACATCTATGTTGAGGCCAATCTTCCGAACGGTGTCATCATTCGATCGAAGAACATGGTCATACCACCGCAGGCGAGCTTCACCTAGCTTATCGGCAATTGTAGCGACGCCAAACCTTTGGCGTATTCGTGGTGCGAACGGTGCTTATTTCGACTAAATCCGCGAGGATTTGAGAAAGTTATGGTCGTTCAAAGTGAAGCACTCAAAACGTTGAGAACTTTTCGGACAACCTAATAGATCACCTCACACTATGTTCTTGGATCGAATTTTCCGTGCAGGGCAACCGTGCGTTCCCATCCCTCCGGCGTCGGTGACTTCGTAGCACACTCGTCTAGAATGGGTAAAACCCCAATTTGTCCATCGGCTGCCCACCGCAAGTTAGTCCCTATAGGCTAAATATGCATTCAAATCGCCTCCACGACGCCTCGTAGCAGCAGAATGCATGGTACTCCCCGAAAGGGTAACGCCGTACTTTGTCGTTTTATTCCTTTATGGGTATTTTTGAACCAAGTTAAAGTAATCAGCGAAAAGGTGGTTCCTTATATGGTCGTCCTTAATCTGAGCACTTCCTGCAATAAAATCATAGATTTCTAATCCGGCTACTTCGAACTTAGCTATGTTACTTTAACTGCAACGGTGGCTGTCGCTGTTCCAGAGGAGTGTAAAATAGTGTCGTTGCTCGATCTATAAATGACTGATAGTGAGGTACTTCTGACAGTAGCATACGCCTGATACATCCTACCAATAATCGTCTGGTAGTTATTGGATACCTAGCTCACCTAACCCCACATTTCTTCATTTCCGTTTTATTGTGGCAGTCGAATGGTTATGTGGTGAGCTCTGTTTAGATACCTCCGTGTGTTGTCTACATCCAGTCCCTCTTCCGTACCCATACGTCATGCCGTCGAGCCATCCGACCACGTATCAGCTCCAATGTGGCCACGGAACTGCGCCCGCACCTGCGCATGCGTGGGCGGCACCTCAATGAGTTGGATTGAGTCACCAATGTTGACTCTGGTGCAATCCTAGAAGGGGGGGGGGCAATCCATCATGAATTGTTAATGGTAGTTAAGCATCAATACATACAACATGCAATAGAATATATGAATTCCTTAACCTACCTGATCCCCTCCCTTTGCAATGTCCGAGCGTTACGCTGAAACATTAAGATTTCATAATGCGACTATGCACGGTGCAGGGAGGGGGGGGGGGGGGGGGGGCACTACTGCACGGCAACACGGTTGTGATCCAAAACTCTATTTGCTTTGGGAAGAAATCGAAAACCGCTATGCCCTAATTGATTAAGGTACTAATAACGTTGCTTTAACTTGCTTTCGTGGTTTTATAGTATTTAGTTGTTCCAGGTTTCTGCTCAATTTACTGTGTTTTCATACTCTCTCCCCCGGATTAAGAACGCAATTTAGAAAACTGATTCTGGTATTGGAAGGACAGCAATTGATAATGTAAGCATGTTTATATATTTGTATGTTGTGATGCATGTTGCATTTCTTTAGAACTTCCAATAGGCTGCCCCCCCCCACTCTAGGATTGCACTCTGACTCTTTTAAATCGTTGTATTTGTTGTTTTGTGTAGTTGCGGATAAAGTGTCATTTCTTCCTGTTCTGGGTGTGTTCCGAGAAACAGTTCTACGGACTCGGGGTCTACGCGTAGAAAGATGAGCTGCCTTCACGCCTTGATCAATCAGAGATCGTCATTCATTTTTTGCGCAGCCCGCCTGCTGTTAGGTTTTGAGATTTTAACGACATCTCCGTCCTACAAATCGCTACGGATCTTAGCACTCCTTCAAAATGAGGGAAATAAGGTCTTTCATTATTTTGCTGATGAACAACACGGGCTGCCATTCAGTAAAGCAAGTTTATAGAAATCAAACTGGGTAGTAGTGTGTACAGAACGACTCCAAGGTATATGTTTACTTCGGCGACAGTGCTGGGCGGGTGCTATGCAGCGCGTAGCAGCCCGCGTAACACAGTCGCCGAAGTATAACATATACCTAAAGCACGTAAAGCGGAAACCGAAGCAAAGGAGATTTCTTCACACAACCCGACCAGGCTAATCTGACAGCTTTTGCCGGGAATTATTTCAAGAACGTGTTGAAAATGAGAATAAAAAGTCATCGAAGATAAATCACAAAATGCGGGAGATCCAACACCATTGGGAGTCGAACCCATGGCTTATGGTTAGTTCCACTGATGGGAGGAAGCCTACCACTACGTCTTCGTTGCCGTTATTTCTATGATATTAGTCCTGCTGACTGCCCACCTGCAGTCGACAAGGTGAACGTTAACTGGCCACAACCCGCTCAGGAGAGTCATTTACCGGCCTCAACTTCGCGAGTTAAAGCCCAATGGGAAGCTAAAGTCATTCCCTCTTCTTAGCGCAGAAAGAACGTTAGAGTCAATCAAAGGACATGCTGGCGGACAGAGTCCGTACTCTTCACTACATCTTCTACCCCCCTTGAAACGAGGGCGGTTCCTTCCTGTCTGCCTCGAACCGTGCACTATAAGGCTCTGTTCAAATTTCGCGACGACAGGAACAAGAGCGATGCGCATACAGCGGCGAGAGTGACGGCAGCGCACGGAAAGTATGAACAGTTGACTGCAGCGACAGGAACGACAAGAGCAACTGAAGCGACAGCGCCAGCGCTCGAGTATGAACAAATCTCGGCGGCAATCGCTCGGTTTTAATCGATTTAGCATTTTGCCCGGGCGACGAGTCTCTCGTCGCGAAGTATGAACATGCCCTAATAGGGGAAGGGGGGGGGGGGGGGGGCGTGGAGTTTTGACGTGAATTTTTTCTACCTTCTTCGTTCCAGGCCTGACTATTCCAGCACCTTCCTAGTGTAACAGTGGGCCTCCGCTAGCAAAGCGAAACATTCGGTACCGCCACAGGCTGTATATCGTAAATGGGCAACATTGATTGGGACTGCGGAACAACAGATAGCAACGGTCCACACTGGGGTTTGGAGTGGGGAACATACAGTGCAATTCAGGGTGAAAATGGGAAACTGTGATGGCCGTCGGTAGTAGCTTTTACTGTGAAACGAAGTACACGGTCATGCGAAAATCCTTCGTGTTAAAACTACTCGCTATCCACATAATTCTTTTAACCGGAGTTTGAAAAAATGGCACGTTTCTGATATCACATCGGATAGCCAAATCGAAACACTAGATTTCTGATCTTCTTCTTCTTCTACTTCTTCTTCAGCGTTTGTCCCGCTTTGTCGCGGGGTCCGCTCTTCTGTTGCCGTGACGCCACCTTTCTCGATCCTGCGCTTAATCAGGGTGGGCGCCAGTTACTTTCATGTCCATGTGTAACGTATCTGACCAACGATGCTCCTGGCGTCCTCTAGCCCGCTTTCCTGACACTTCCAACTCAAGGCTCCAGCTGTCCAGTGCAGCATCTTCGTCTTCATGACGCTGAGGCGCGTTTCAACTTCCTTAGTCGCAAGCCAACACTCAGCGCCGTAGATCACTACTGGCCGCACGACTGCTCTGTAGATCTTCGACTTCAAGTACTCTGGTATCTTCTTATCGCTAGCACGCCAGTCAGCGAACGCCACTTGGACCAAGCTGCACTCACGCGTGAGTTCACTTCAACCATCAGACCGCCGTCAGACGCTATTGCTGATCCCAGGTATTTAAACACCGAAGTGTGTGCAAGCTCAGTGCCGTCAATCTTAATGGAGCCGGACTCGTTTACGTTAGGTACTCGGTCTTCCTGACGTTCAATTTGAGTCCGAACATCGCCAGGCGGTCGCACCAAGCTTGCACTTACTCCTCGAGATCATCTTTATCTTCGCAAGCGAGCATCATGTTATAAGCATAGAGCAATGTCCATGGAATAGGCTTCTGATGACCTCTCGTAATGGCATCCATTACGACAACAGAGAAGAGTGGAGAAAGAGCGCAGAACCCTGGTGCACCCCAACAGAGGTGGGAAACTCCATTAAGGTTCCAGCTGCAGCTTGCAATCTACTCTTTGGGCAAGAGTAGAGCATCTGCACCCACTCTGTGAGTTCCTCAGGTACGTTGTGTTGTCGTAGGGTGTATCATATGATCTCACGCGGTACGCGGTCGAAGACCTTCACCAAGTCGAGAAAGGCTATATGAACCGGCTTCTGTTTCTCGCGATTCTTCTCCACCAGGAGGCGGGCGGCGTGTATAGCACAACCAAACACAAAGCCGCACTGGTTGTTGGAGAGCTTGACGATTTCACGAATTCGTCTATAGAGAATTCGTTCGAAGATCTTCATGCTGTGCGAAAGTAAGCGAATCGGACAGTTATTAGAGCAGTCTGCAGGACTGCCCTTCTTCTTCCAAGTCGGACTCGTCGTACTGTTGGGTACTTTCTCCGGTACTTTCTTCTCCTTTACTACTGGTTGAAGAATTTAGCCAGCCACTCAGTAGGATACCAGAGCTTCGACTTCCAAACATCGCCTGCTAGATCATCCGACCCCGTCGCCTTGGAGGGCTTCATCTTCTTCAGAGCCGCTTGTGTTTCTTCCACGGTGATCTTGCGAACGGTACCGTGGACAGAAGCCACAGAAGGGATGGCCGGGTGAGGACATTCCATAGTGGAAATTTCCTAAAAGTAGTCACGCCATCGCTTCAGTGTCTTTTTTTGTCAGAAGATGGCCGCGCTCATCATTGATGCCAAAGAAAGTTTCAATATCCTCGGTTTGGCGATGGCGGGTCTTAGCAAGTCGGTACAAGTACCCCTTATCATCGCGCCACTCGAGCTTTCGGTAGGCATCACCATAATGAGTGGCTTTCGCAACAGCCACAGCTTTCTTTGCAGCCTTGTTCGCCTTCTGATACTCCTGCCAGCTGTCGGCTGTTCCATAGCCGAAAAACAGATGATAAAGCGATTTCTTCTCTCGAACCTCCGCTTTCACATCATCCGTCCAAAGCCATGTATGCTTGTCGACTTTTCGTCGTCCAGGCTTCGTAGGGCCGAGTTCCAACCTTGCAGCTTGGCGTATCGCGGTCGCCTTCTTCCAAGTTTCGTCGACAGCCGTAACTGTCAGAAACCGTACGCGAGAAGCCACAGCTGCTTCCTTCTCTTTCATTCGCCACCACTTGATTCCTGCAGCACCGCATCGCTCAACCTGCTGCACCCTGGGAGGGGTGATATCAGAGGTGCAGACAAGCGGTCGATGCTGTGGGGTGACCATCTCATATGGCGCGATCTTCGCCATGTGACAATGCTTCGGTCGCGATCTTTCACAAGACAAAGTCGACTTGGAACTCCCACTATAGTATGAGATGAGGTGGGAGTCGCTTTTTCTGAAAACCGTATTCACAATGGTGAGATTATACGATTCCGCACACTCAAGAATACGCTCAACATCGGTGTTACGAGACCCGTATCCGAAACCACTATGACAGCTGTACCCGTCCTTCGTAGCACCTACGTACCCATTAAGTTCACCAGCGACTACGATGACATGTTTCGTCGGTACTTCTGCTGTGCTCTCATCAAGTAGGCTCCAAAACTCTTTCCTTGGCTTGCTCGCAGCCAGTTTGCAGAGAAGAAGTGATAGCGTCGCTCCTTAGCGGCGACAACGATCTTCGTCAAACGATCGTCAGAGCGCTCGACGCTTACAGTCGAGTCACGAAATCGTTCGGGGACGATAATTCCAGGGCCACTGGTGGTCCTGGGACTTTCACATAGGATGGCCCTGAAGTCACCTATGTCCTCTGACTTGCTGCAGGACCACCTCGTTTCCTGCACCGCACAGAAATCAACTCTTACTAGATTTCTGATCAAAATCAGTTATCTGAATTATCGGGGAATCCGCTCTGGTAAAAATCACCCCTATCTGAATCGCCCTAAGATCCAAGCTTCCCAAAACTCTGCACTACTTGCACGGTCCTCTTGATCAGGGATTGAAAAATGACGTCTTCGAATTATCCACATCGGTGTCGGATCCAATGCCTACACGCTAGTGAGCGACAGTTATCCATTTCGGGAGGAAACGAGCGACCCCGTGGGAGCCATAGGAGAGGACGAACCTATGAAGTGGTTCTAACCCTGGCTACATTCCACATATAGCTGTTGGGGTGGCTAGTTGGCGAAATTAATCGAAAACACGCGCGACATTGGGCCACGTCGAGGGGAACTAAGCGGAGAGGGTGACGCTGGTTCGTACTGCCAACGAGTTAAGATGTTGAAGATTAGCGGGAAATTATAGGATCTTGATTGCTGATGGGGATTAGCTCCCCGCACAGGGAAATGCTGGGACCAAATTCGGCCGTTAATAGGCGAAAGAAGGCGGTATTGGAAAGACCTCTACACAAGAACGATGACGGGTTCCACCGGGTACCGGGAATGGGAAGGAACAAGCGAGATGGAGTGCGCAAAGGATACAAACGCACAGTATGGAGTGGTCGATTTGACACCTACATTTGAGGCGGTATTGAAGGCTGGCGTTCAGGCAGAATGACCTCTGGTTGTGAAGTTTTTGAGATTTGGTCACAGGAGAGCTGACGACTAGCTGCACCAACTGGCTGACTGATAGAGACTCATTATGGTGCCCTTACTGGTGTCACTGCAGGGCGACAGCCACCAGCCCAGAGCAACCAGCTGACCAGCTGGTGAGTCCGATCTCCAATGTGAGCTCCGCAACCCCATCAGTCTCTCCATCTGTTTCAGAGGAGGTCCAAAAAATTCGTATTTTTCTGCCTTCCGAAACAAATTACCAGGGTGTTGTATTCCATAAAGAAATCGGTACTAATGTAGTTAGTGTACCCAACTTAACCTTGTTCAAAATAAGTCTACTGGGGTAATCTGCCATGGGAAGAACGAATATCATAATCGTTTTTTGCGGAAGTGCCTTATAACCTCGTTAAATTGGGTTTGAATCGCCCAAGACCTCGCGAAATAGCGCGCGCTGGTAAGATACGCAGAAACTCCGCCTTTTGCCAGCACGCACTCGAGACAGGTGGGGGGGGGGGGGGGGGGGAGTGAACTAGCTACATACAACGAATGTAAATGCAGTCTTATCTCTTCGTTTCAATTACAGATCCGCGCCTTATTTGCTTTCGCATTTTGGCAAGGGAGGGAACTCCAGGATGTAGGCGATTTTAGCACGGATGCGTCACTCGAGCCACACACTGGAGTCCCTTCCCCTGCCCAATTCCGCTGACGCGGAGGAGAGTACATAACAGAGCTTTCAAGGCTTTTAGACTCTGGCTAACCTCTGCTGCAGGCTAGAGGCGGCGAAGTAGTGCGCATCGATAGGAGACGCAGACTCTGCGTCTCTTACCAAAACGCGTTATTTCGCAATGCCTTGGGCGATTCGAACTTAATATAACGGGCTGATAAAGCATTTCCGCAAAAAGCGACTATGATATTCGTTCTTCTCATGGCAGATTACCCCTGCTAAATCTATTTTGAACGGATTAGGTGGGGTACACTAAGTGCAATCGTACCAAGAAATGCTTTATTTTGATTGTTTTGCCTGATGTCCCACTAATTTTTATGTTTCCTGGTTTCGTGGTTAAGTTTGTTTAATGAATGTCAATTTCTGTCGCGTTCAGTTTTTTGTCTGGTTCATCTACCACTGCATTCTTTAATGAAAATACTTTGAAGATGTTCCATATATGAAATAATGGCGATGGCGTGGTCAGGAACTGCTGAACGCTATTCTCAAAATGGTTGTGTAGTATTAAATAGCTGTCTCCGAGCATAGCATTGCATGTATTAAATAGCTGTTCGAAGAACGCGTAGAGCTATTCGGTCCATTGTGCCATGAAGTAGGGTGATTCCCGTTCCAGTTTAAGAAGCCCCTATTGATAGGAGAATCACAGCGTGGTTTCTAGCACAGAGTATGTAGTAGCATATGTCGTACCACCAGGGATGTACGAAATTTCGGTTTCTGTGTTTCGCGTCCCGGTTCCCGGTCAAGCTCAACAAGACGTCCTTACTAGGGTACCTCGTCTTCAACCCGTTACCGTAACAGCAATCTTTGAGGGACTACTACGTCTCCGAATCTGTGCTGGCATCATGCCAAATTCTCGATAATCAACAGTTAAGTCAACCAACTACGAAATGTGGAAGTTACACACTGCTTGAGGTTCCGAATGAAGAACATTGGGAGGGAAGGTCCTATTCGGCAGTTCTATTCTGCCAGCAGGTAGGGGTGCTCAGGCTATGTCAGCAGAACTCTCTATGTGTTAGACTGCATGTTAGGTTACTTATCGTTGATAGTCATAACACCAATGTTGTATTGTGTCCGAATTCTGTAACACAAACGAAGCAATGTGATCAGATGCAACGACCTACAGGATAGACATGTTCGATGGACTGCTTTCACCCACTTTAAAACAGCACGTTTTTACTAGTTTCACAAGCACTGCAAAACTAAAATGTCCAAGCCGTATGCCTAATAAGTGTGTATTTAGACTTGGTACTAAATTCTTGAAGAGCATATCTCATTTCCCAAGTTTAATACATTTTTAACGATTGAAACAACGCAACGCAAACCGATTTTCTTCAGAATTAAAATGTATTTCGGTACTAAGCGGGCTCGTGCCCGCTCCATTATGAGACCATGGTCGTGGAACACTCAAATAAACACGGTTTCCAGAACGGTAGGGGAGGGAACTCCGGGGTGCAGCTGATCTAACTTACCCGTTTTAAGTCACCTTTCCGGTGTACAGCGAACACCAGCCCGCCTAATACCTGTACTTCGTTCATTTAAGAAAACTATTCCCAGTAATTCGAGTAAGAAAAAAGAAAATGTTTCACTGATTGTTCCAACTGCCACTATAGAAACTGTTGTTTCACTGTTTTGCGGACTCCTTAATGGTTACAGCGAAACGGCAATGCTTTAAAAAGAAAAACTAGCTTTGTATAAGTTGCCGACTCCTTTCCTTAGAAAGATCTTACATCCGTCCCCTCAACAGTCCAGATCCGCACGCAAATCCTCTTCCAACACTGGCTTTAAGATATCAAGCTGGCACGGCGCCAACACTGATCCGCAAACGTCCTAGTGGTCCCGCCGCGACTGTTGTTAACGATTTGAAAACGTGTTACCCTAGCAAGAATGTCTCATTTGGCCGGCGAGACATTCTTGCTGGGGTAACACGTTTTCAAATCGTTAATAAGCGAGCTCATCCGTCCTGTAATTCGTCTTCTGCTTCCATGTAAAAATGCTTCCGCGCATCCATGGTCGCCACAACCTGGGGCCGTATGCTCGTCTACCCCGAGTCTCCCCCAATGGGGGATTGGGGCGTGGTATTATATGTTGATATTGATTGATTTTCCCCCAACGGGGGAACACGAGCATACGGCTCCTGGCGGTGCTCAGCATCATTTTCCGAATGTACCCATGCTTTATGATAAAGCACTCAAACTGATAGCAGACGATGCGCGATATAACGACATCTATGCTGCCCTTAATGAATTGCCAATAATTTTCGATTTTAATTTTCCCATCTGCCTCTGTGTCGTTCTTGTCCCTGTTTTTTTTTTTTTTCAAAATGAATTTCCCAGTCTGTTTTTGTTCGGTGATGCCATTTTTTGGAAACAATTGTGCGAGGGAAGGTTATTTGCCTTTTCACATGGTTTTGTGCAACAAATGGATGCTAACCAAGACTGGGCTCCAATCCATAGTGGTCAGTTTACTGCGATAGTCTCCCCTATGTTCCTAGCAATATCTCTTCCTTGTCGGATGCGGTGTGGTGTATAATGTCATAATAATCCTATCCATCCATTAATGTATTCCACGTGGCAACAATCCATTTCCTGTGCTGATTGGTATTTTTCCTGAACTCTTGGCAACGTTTTTGGCCAGCAGAATTGAGGAACCTGACGATTTAATGGCTAGGATTCTGTAAAGTTTAAAGTTACTTGTTCCTGGGGAAGTTTGTGAACAAACAAGAGCCCCTCAGACACTAATCACACTAGAATTTCCTTGTTTTGGCTTAAGTGTCATTCCGCGGTCCATCCATAAGGCTCTAAATTTCGTCGGTGCTGGAAGGCGCGCTATTCGCGCTAATGACAATGCTGCGCTCCAATCCGAAATTTCACATTCTGACCTCCGACTGTCAAACTTTGACCACCGGTTGTCGCCAATCATTATTATCGTTTGATGGTGTGTTTCTAATCAACCGTACAATTTAGGGGGTGGAATACTCCTAAAAATTTGCCGATTTTCGAGATGGCTCTGAGTCCATTTGAAGGGCACGACCGCGCTGGCACTGGAGAAGAGGTTGGTTGTTAGCTATAGCAACATGTCAATCAGAAGACGTCTCATAGATCGATCAGACAATCAATATCGATCAATCTCATCGATTTCTCTCAGATCTAGCCGATGTGGGAATTACGTGATTGTCATCGCCTCCGGGGGTTTTATCGCAGGGAAGGGCAATCAATATCGGTCGATAGTGTTAATCTTCCGCTCTAAATTCTTTTTAGTTTTTAGAATTTTTACGCTTTTGACATTTCTGATTATCTTTTGTGCTTTCTGACTAGCTCAATTTTCTGTTTTACGATTTTTTTTTCAAAATTCCAGCCTATTCCTGATGTAGACGCGACGCGACGAGAGCTCCAGGCGCACGCTCCTGCGCCGAACCACAACAGCAACTACAACAACAGGGGCAACACCGTTGCCGCAGGTATTTCTATCTACACATAAGAAACAGATAGGAAAGTACTATTGAAAGGTGCAAAGGAAACACACTAGGTCATAGCGGAACGCTGAAGTATGTACCTAGGCACGTCTGAACAAATGCTAAACTCGCTGCACTAACAAGGGAAGGTCTGATGCGCATGTCTGAACGGAGGGGGGGGGGGGGGGGGGGGGGGTGGGGGAGCGAGTCATATAGGGAGAATCCCTGCCCCTCAATTACTATAAACATGTGCATGTCTTTGCCAAGTCTTAAATCCAAGGATTAGAGGGCCCTTGAAGTTACAATGGAATACGGCGCATGAGTTTGGGGGCCTTGTACGGTCGCGATGGCTCTGCAAACAGGCGGTTCGGAGGGCAGTGGATTGTGTGTTGCTTCACGCAGAGAAAGTCGGGTCATTCTGCGATGCTGCATTTTTGCACTTTAACTGATTAGTTGAGATTTGGGGATTCTGACGACTATATCATTTTCAGACGTTTTCTGCGCATTTTCCAGCTGGTATGTTGTGGAGTGTACCTTTCTAGCGACTTGTTTATTACTGACCGGTTTTTTAGCCACAACGTCTCCGTCAACTTCAAGTTGACGTGCTTCGAAGTCCTTGAGTATGCTGGCCATTCGTTTGGCCAGCTTGATTTCTTCCCTCGAAGGTTCCTTGTCTAAAGGTGAACCATACTTCGGCGTGAGCAGGTGGATCACCATACGAGCATCGGCGGACATTGTTGGTGCTAGGTTGTAGAAAACTTTCAGCAGACCTCTGATTTCCAGGTGACAGGCAAGCATGAGGGAAAGAGTGTATCGATGCTGTTTAGCTTAATTTGCGGGATCCGCACACCTCGTTTCTCATTTGAACCACCTCCGACGTCACAACGTGGTCTCCTTTGAAAATCCGAGCAGGATGGTTTTTCCCGAGGTCTAACGACTTGGCAAAAAATAAACACATTTTATACTAAATTCTCCCTATATGACTCTTCCCCTCCCCCCCCCCCCCCATTCAGAAATACGCTTCAGACCCTTTCTTCGTAAGAGTTTCTTGTGTCTGTCACTGACAGTGGTTCTAGGCTAATCGTTGACGCTAAGCTAGTGTCTCAACCCCGGACTTGAATCTGATTCCATTAACAAATTAGCGAAGCACTAAGGCATAGCCCATAAACAAAGGATAACATTAATCAAAGACTTCTTGGGTCCCATCGCGTATTCCACTTCTGCGGGAAGTCGTGCAGGCGGTACGAATGTGTTTGGTCCCTATAATGCTTGCGGTGGCCGGCCAATGGAGAAGTCAGTGCTATCCTTCCCAGACCAGTTTGGTAACAATTCATCGACCCGGAGGATGGAGGGCTTGGTGATCCTTTGCGGATAATCCGAATCAGGAACCTAAAATCGGGTGCATCTGACAGCCGGCGCCTCCTCCGACTGCGCTACCTGCGCTGGCTCGTAAATACTGCAATAAAATTTGGCGATTTTTTACGAGTCACTTTTCAAATTGTCCTGAACCCTACAGCAAAATATTACTTGCATCTTTAGTACTATGCTTCGAACAATCACCATGGTTCAAACTCCTCATATTGAAGAACAGTGGGCCTTCATCTGAAACGAACGATCGTTTCCTTCCAGTCCGCGTTGGAGTACATCCCTTCTGAAGTGGCTAAATTTCTGAAGATTCATCGCTGATCGTTCAGAGTTACGGTATCACGTAGGACACCCCAAATCATTTATAAAGTGAACATTAGGTTAATGGATTAGAGCTGCAATTGAAGAACGCTTCTGGTTTGGCGATCATATACAATGCAGCAGCAAACAAATTCAATATCCTGCCATGTGAGTAACATTTGTTGTTGGTGTGCATATATTTATATTTATTACTTCAGTCGTCTCGTGTGGTTGCAAACAACAACATCAAAGGTTAGAAAAGCAATCAAATTGGAAACTTGGATATTTCCATTTATAAGTGAATACAATGCAAAAATGAAACAATACAGAAACAACATGTACTATGGACCCAAAAATATTTATCAACCGTGTTTTTAGAAGACGCTCGAAAATTCCACTCGAAAATTCTCTTTTCTTGCTGAGTTGGATGTAGCCGAAGTGCCCAGAGGAACGATCTGGTAGTATTGTCAAAGACCTAGTTTATATCAAAGATCTAGTTTGTCCTTGCCGTGGCGCGGCACCACGATCGCCATAGATATCGATTTTTCGCGCCGCCCTGTCGATATCTATTCCGACCGCCGCGGCTTTAAACTAGGGCTTCCTAGACGTCATGATTCCTTTCTATGAGTTTATCTGCAAACAGAGGAAGCGCGTTTTAGGACTTGTGCCGTGGCGCGGCACAGGTCTAAAGCTAAGAGTGGTAATGAGGAACCCTATGGGAATCTTTGATGAGAAAATTGTTCCGCTATTGCGTACCGAGGCTAAAAGACGCGTAATTGGTCGATGATGAGTTTGTGTGTTTTTCAACCGTTTTCTGTTTAGGATCGTCCGCAGATGATGATGATGACATTGTGATACTCGGAGAGCGCAGTAAGTTTCATCCACAATTTTTGTCGAAATCTTCTGCACAGACAGCTTGGTGGTTTTTAGTGGAAAGATTGCGGCAGCCAATCAGGCACCGACCGAACAGCTTGGTGGTTTTTAGTAGAAAGATTGCGGCAGCCAATCAGGCACCGACCGAACACGCACCACTCGGAGGGACGGGAGAGGTTCAGGCGCACGCCTAGGCCGTCTGAACTGTCGCCAATCTATACGGACAGTCGGCTGTTATGTTAGGGATGAGACTCGGCAGTCGAAGAAATTAAGCGTCGTGGTCGATCTAAACCATGCGTGCCAAAGTTGCTCGCGACCCTGAGCTCTTTCTCTTTCCCAGCGCCGTGCGTTCGCCTCCACAGGCGAACAAACTCCGTCCATCTAATTTACGCGTGTCGAAATTTCCCACATCCTAAACATCTATCAATTGCAACACAAAAACGGCCTGCACTGGTGCTCTGCACGTTTCGGAGGTCGTGACACTCATGGGAAACATGTTGGATTGCGCTGATTGGTCGCCGCGATTATGGTCAGTGCTCCGGTGCGTTCCCAAACCCCTGCTGCACGCTCCTGCCCTCGAAAAACTTTAAGGAACTAACGAGAAGTAGTGTGGGAAGGCACAGCACTTTAAGGTGTTATCAGAGAAAGGTCTTTAAGGTGTTACCAGAGAAAGGTCTTGACGTTATATGTAGAAAGGCAAGTTCCATTATTGCGAAGTTCTTGATACGTCGTGCTGAGTTAAGCTCTTCAAAAGTTGGCTATGGAATACTACAACTACATATACATTGGATCGGAATAAATTATTTTCGGACATTCGATTCGGATATTTCGATCGGAATCATCCAAAAATCCGAGGCCCGCGAAATTGCTTGTATCAGAATCGTTCAAAAATAAGGGACCGCAAAATTACCGTTGTGCGATTCATCCATTTATCAGAGAAAATAGTATATGTATGTATGTTTATAACATAAGTGTCACTTATGCACAAAAACAACTCCAAAGTAGAACAAACAACGAAACACATCACAACAACATCGTAAGATAGTATAACAAAGCCAAAACTAACAAGGAGAGGTCTTAACTCAAGGTGAGCTTTTGGATGCTGTTGATGTAGGGCCCTGTGAGCGAAGTCCAGAATCACAGTTAGTTTTTGCTGAACGCTTTCATAAAGACCTGAAAAGGAGGTCTGAAGGCGTGGGCGCAACTATCATCATCCCCTACGTTACCTCACGAGATGTACCTCGGATGCGCAGTTGGTGGGAGTGCCGCCTCATAGGAGCACACCGGGTTTTTAAGTTCGAGTCCGCGTATAAGCCCAGAGTAAATCCTTAGGATTACGCGTTGACAGTGCCTTGAAAGTTTGGACACCAGTGCCATTCCTTTGTTTGCAATCACCTCACAGTGTTTGTCAACGCTGAGAATCTTGGTAATCACGAAACCCAAGTCCGTGATCTCGTCCTCATATATAGTAGGATTCGATTGGATCTAATGTAATGAATGAGTCATTTTTGGATATCTCGATCCAAATCATCCAAAAATCCGGGGTCCGTAAACTCGTCGTTATCCGAATCATTCAATTATCCGAATTTTCGATCGAATCTAATGTGTACATCCACACAAGGCAACACTTTATTTTTGCATTTTCTATTCATTCGGTGTTAGGAAAGGGTTGTAGAATTTCACGGCCCCTAACTTGGTGGGATCTAACACTTTTCAAGAATGAAGCATCTACCACTTGAAGGATGGAGATTTTTTTGTCCAGATATACTCCTGAGACTTCCCTGGTCAGTATGGCTGTTTTAATTTTCAAGCACGTTTCATTCCTTAACTGACTGGATGTTGGAATGATTGTTAATCATAGCAAATCGATAAAACCAGTGGGTTGACCTTACCTGGCTCCAAGGTAAGGTCACTCCACCAGTGTTATCGATTCACCTTGGTACTATTTCTTGGTACTTCTTCAGCGATGAGGAATTCACTACGCTTCTGCTTGGTATGGGTGGGTGCACTTCCAGGAGGGGGGGGGGGGGCTTCCACCAACAGTGGCAGCGTAGGTCCCCACTGCGGCGGGAGGATATGGGGGTTTCGCGCGTCGTTGGAGTAATGTCTGCCCCCATCTTCACTCATGCTACAAGGCCGGATCCCTACTAATCGTGCTTCGTGATATTCATATGCGCCGCTAAGGAGGAGGGCTGAGTCCGCAACAGACGCTGGTTGTGGTAACCCTACCGCGGCTCGACATTAGGGTGGCTTACAAACCTCACGTCGCCCGACCCGACACCGTCGAAGCCGACTACCCTAACGTGCCCACAAAGGTTTGTAAAACCTCTCCCACAACTCAGCCAGAAGCATGACATGGAGGTCCCAGGCAACCAGATTCTTTTGGATGTTTGCCCAAGATTTCTAAAAAGAGTGTGCAGTTGAGGAGGCCGCCAACCTTCCAACCAAGGTAGGGGCGCAGTTTACAGAGGTAGTGGCCACTAGACACTGAGGCGGTCACGGTCGAATTATATTATATGTGAATTTGAAAATTTTGAATTTGGCTCAATACTTTTGCCACATCCTCACCTGCACCCTGCTTAAGGATCGGTGCTTTTGAAGGCGTAGCAGTCCCGTCCTTTTTGTCTTTCCTCTAGAACTTCCTTCGGCTTCGTCACTTCTTTGAAAAATCGTCCTGGTGAAAGACGGAAAAAATCTGTTTATGTTGATTTATATTTTGTTTGTTGAGCAACTGCTTTGTCACGCATTACGCAGGTGTTCAGGCTGAAGAATCGTTATAATTTTCATTCACGTTGCCTTCATTTGTTGATTGATAGTTGGCCGACGTGTTTGTCAACTGTATTCGTTTTAGAAGCGCCTGTGAGAGCTGCCGTTCTGCAACCACCACGCCGCAGTAAGTCCCACCTGTTATCACTTTCCTGTTATCACTTGTTTTCCTCTTTCGCAGCTCTTGGATCACATTGGTCTTGAAATATGTCTAATGATCAACCTTCCCAAAAATTTGAATATATATATATATATATATATATATATATGTTTTTATTGAAGATAGGGGTCGAGAGATGTGTGTCGAGAACTTGGTCACGATGGGTAGTTGTCTTTTTAGTATATGGTACTCTGATTAAGAGATTATCATCATTTCTGAAGCGGAATTCGTCTAAGGGGATTATCTGGGGTTTTGGAGACTAGTGTGACGTCTGTTTTGAAATAACGGTCTATGACGGTTGTTTACGGTAGGAGCGAGAAGAGGAGCTAGGTGGAGAAGAGATACCTTTGATTTCTTCTTCCACTTTCTACAGGGATATTTTATGAGATACTTCTGCTCCACTGTAGTATCCAAACGAGTGAAGCCGCGTGCACACTCCGCTGCGGCAGTGCGGCAGCCACGCTGAAGAACGGCATTATATCTCGGCGCCCAGCTGGCGTTATTGGTTGTTGATAATCGTGCGTTGCTATCTCAAGCCTTTCTTTCGGAATCGCTTGCGATAGTGTAGAGCGATTCGAATAGAAATGTCTTTGAGGTGGATCGCTCCCTTGCCCATTCTACTATATTCAGCTGTACCTATGTGATAAATCTCTTTCTTGTGGGTTCTCATCGGTTTTGCGAGTATATATCACATCGCAAACCCTTTGAAAGGCTTTCGAGATGGAGAAACCTATTACGACAAGTGCTAAAGGAACATGCAACGATACTATTTCGCAATGCATTTCAACTAGTGGCCACTATTTCACAACAGCTGGACAAGAGGTAGAAATCCACAACAGACGTAACAAAACATGTACATTTGTTCTTCTCACAGTCTTGTCGATAGGCTGCGCCATACTGCTTGATCTGATCATCAGATCAAAGAGATTACGGCATTTATCAGAAAGAATTTGGAGCTTATGCACATGCTTAATAGGGTTGCAGAGTTTTGTTCCAAACAGTTCCGTCGTTAGAGAAACGCCTGAGTAATTGCAGGCATTGTCATTGACATGGAACTCTAGGTATAGCCGCCTTCAGGAAGAGCTCCAGATTCCAAAAGGAACGCACGAAGCAAATGCTCTGATAAAACCCACCTGGCACTGAAGAGGTAGACTTGGTCGACAAATAAAGTTGAAGACTAGGATAGGTACAGCTGAATATAGAAGAATGGGAAAGGGAGCAATCCATCTTAAGGACATTTCTATTCGAATCGCTATAAACTATCGCAAGCGATTCCGAAAGAAAGACTTGAGATAACAACGCACGGTTATCAACAACTAATAACGGGTGCTTCGCTGAACTCACCTGTGAAGAAGAAAGGGTAGAGGGACCATCACAGTAGAGAATATAGTCATAGGAACTGAAGGCAGTGAAGTGCAGTGGGCTAGCAGTCGGAGGAACGTCGGTTTCTCTGCTCCATTACGACCTGTGCGCAGCCGCGCCGCGACCGCGCGAAAACGCCGCGCCAGCCGGGCGCCGAGATATAATGCCGTTCCACGCTGAAACATAGGACGGAGGCGCGAAGTCTGGGGGTGTGCTCACTTCCGCTGCCGCAGTGGCAGCGAGGAATGGCGCAGGCATTCCTCACTGTCGCTGTGTGCGGCTGCGGCGCAGTCCAACAGTGCCGCAGTGTGCGTGACCGGCTCCGCCCACATTCCACTGCCCGGTGCCCGCTGCAAAGTGTGCACGCGGCTTAAGAGGATGTTCATGTCGCATATAGCACTGCGCATGTGCTGACGGTACGATCCCATAGTAAATTTCGAGGGCACATAGCTCCATGGGCTTAAAAACAGTGAATAAAGGAACGCATTTCTCTACTGTCTTGAAGGTGTAGATTCTCGTAATGAGACTCATTTTTGCGGTTCAAACATATTCCTGAGACCATTCGCTGGATAGTTACTTAATAGTGAGTTCGAGTGTATCTCAGTCGTTTTCTGTTCAGGAGCGCTCATGCATGATGACGTTAAGCCGCGACTTCGCCTCGGTAAGTTCCATCTGTAATCGTCGAGATTTTCTATATAGACAGCACGAATGTTTTCAGTAAAAGGAATCTTCAAGATACTCATAGGGAGAATAGTCGTGTCGAAGGGCACTGGTCTCTTAGGCCGGAAACATAGTTTTGCAGCATGCGGCTATGCCGCGATAAACCTGGCGGATTTTGACACGGCGAGATGCCGCAGAGAGATTCCTGTACGCGACACTGCGTACTGTAGCTCTGTCTAGAGGGCCGCTTCATAAGGCGCAATGACATCACCGCCGTCCGCTTTTTCGTCAGCGACAAGGATAGCGCCTAAAAAATATCAAACCGAAAATAAAAACAGAATTTCTTAGTCCTACCCGGCGGCCGGGGTCGGTTTGAAGTGGTCCACGCCCCTCAGCAGAGCAGTGCCAATGCAGCCGAGAACTGCAGCTGCACTCGCGGCACTGTGACGACTCGTCCACGACGCAGCTTTCACCACATTGGGGCGTGGGTCTCACCACGATAGGAGCAAAATGGACGACATCGCATTGCCGCGAGACTCTGTTTGCAGCCTTTCAAGGGAACTGTCTCAACTGTACGGCGGGACAGCAAGAACTAATACTATAGGAATATTCTTCATAATTCCAGTAGTACCGAAGCCTTTTTGTTTTTACCGAATGCTTGAGGCAGATGGGTAGGAGGCCTCAAAGCTAAGTATGGTTAGCATCATTCTTTTGCAGTTCTGCCCTACTGTTCCGCTTCCGATGGAGAAACCGTATCTGCATGTCTTTTTGAAGTTTGATGCGATGTGATGTTATTACTACCTTGTTCCTTATCGGTATTCATTTCCACTGTCCCAAATATGTAACCACGGTGACTTACGAAACTAACCGCACAGACTCATGTAGTGCTCAGGATTAGAGAAAGAGCATGAGAAAAAGTAAAATAACGACAGGAAGCTGTTCGCTAGAAAACTAGGCACTGCCGTACTTCCACTACTCCAATGGTCGAAAAAATTTTGCCGAAACAGGCTATCCAAGGGGAGCTGATGTTACTGGGGATGTGCTGCAAACTTTGAAAGTTTAGCCGACTATAATAGGTTACTGTGGGTCACCGATTTTGTGTAGAACGTCTAAATTCTGACTAGATTTTGCCCAAGCTCTGTCTAGAACAGTTACTTCGATTGCTGATTACGAATATAAAGCTGGCATTGGGTGCTGCGGCACGTGGCGGTAGCTATAACGGTATCGACATCTTATTCTCATGGCAACTGCTTACCCCTACCTACCATAATCTATCGTACTCTACCTAGCACCTGAGGCGGACTTCAAATTTCATATATTTCGCGCCTACGACGGATGTCCGTGGGTAGTCAGCACCACGGACATCCGTCGTGGGCGCGAAATCGCTCACTCTGGTTCCGGCATTCATACCTTTTGCGGTAAGCGGATATCATTTTTGTGATCATCACTTTAAATAACCTCTCTAGACGGAGTATGTGGAAAATTTTGCTTCGATCTCTGAGGTTTTGGAATTCTATTATTGCCGAAAACCATTCAATATTTGCCAGATAAGATCAGTGCTGTTATAATGTGTTCGCACAGGAGGCCGTCTAATACACAAAAACTGTGCCTTCGTCAACTGTACATATTATAATCGGCTGCATTCTTTTATGCACTTTATTTGTCTGCGCATCTTTGTGCTGAAAGTCCTTCACAAATGTTCCATAAACTGCCTTGCTTTAGCCCTAGTTTATACTTGCACCGCTGCGCGGCGCGGCACGATGGTCAGGATAGATATTGACCATGCAGCGCGAAAAATCGATATCTATGGCGATCGTGGTGCCGTGCCGCGCGGCGGCGCAAGTATAAACTAGAGCTTACAGATTTGGGGTATCGATGAGAAAACACCAAGTGCCGGCAAAGGAGAGAGCATTAAAACACCATATCGCAGCAACCCCCAAAATGAATTTGCAGACCTCGTTCTTTTATAGAAATTCAATGCTACCTATAAGAGCAGAAGAGATGCACCTTGCGGAATCGAACTCTCGACGTCATATTCGAGAAGCGGAATCTCCACCGCTGCACCACTCATGGCACACTGCTGGCGCAACGCGCCTGAGTGACGAGCTCGTGCCTGCGGGTCATTAACCGTTGTAATCACAGGAAATTTTGAGTGTCTGTTTCCCATTTGTCTCAAGGATACTACAAAAACGAAATATGATATATTACAATTAGGATTATGGAGGTTCATTCTATAGAATTCCTTGCTGCGGTTCCGGCGTACCGTTGAGACGGCAGCCTCACAAATCAACTTGCTTAGCAATATTGTCAATTTTTAAGAAATGTTCCCAACCACAAATTTTAGTCGAACATTATATTAAAATGCGTTAACCATGATGACTGATGTGGTTGGAATGTTAGAGAAAGGTGTCTCGCACTTAGCACTCAAGCTGAGTGATCGTTTTGAAATTCTTTAATATTTCATTCCTCAATTGATTGATAGAGAGTTCGAGTGTAAATCAATCGCTTTCTGTTTAGGAGTGAAGGAGGATGATGATGTTGTGGTACTGTCACATCGTAGTGAGTTCCTTCTGTTATCTCTTCGAAAGTCTTCTTCACAGTCATCCTGACGTTAGTAGGAAGAATCTTCAAGGAATTCATAGAAAGAGATAGGTGTCTTAGGAGAGAGATTGAACTTATACGCAACTTTTAATTGATATTGATTTCGTGTGCATGTCAACTGTATTCTATTTAGGGGTTCCGGCTATTGCGGTTGTTGTGGAATCCCCTAGCCGCGGCTAGTATGACTGTTCTCAGTAGAAGGAATATTTAAGGATTTTAAGGGGACAAAGTCACAGATCTCATAAGAAAGAGGCAGAATTTAGGCGCAATTATAAGCACACAAAATCAATATCAATTGATTGATATTGATTTTGTGTGCTTGTCAACTGTATTCTGTTTAGGAGTTCCGGCTAATGCGGTCACTGTAGGATCCCCCCGCCGTGGTAAGTTCCATCCGTAATCCTTTTCGATTTTTTCACAGATATGTAGTTTGATTGTTCTCAGTAGAAAGAATATTTAAGCACCTTATTGGAAGAAATGGTCATTTTGAAAGTCACACATCTTATAAGAAAGGGGGCAGGTTTTAGGCGCAACCCTTAATTGATTGATATTGATTTTGTGTGGTTGTCAACTGTATTCTGTTTAGGAATACCGACTAATGCGGTCGCTGTAGGATCCCCTCGCCTTGGTAAGTTTCTCCCGTAATCCTTTTCGATTTTTTCACAGATATGTAGTTTGATTGTTCTCAGTAGAAAGATTATTTAAGCACCTTATTGGAAGAAATGGTCATTTTGGAAGTCACAGATCTCATAAGAAAGGGGCAGGTTTTAGGCGCAACCCTTAATTGATTGATATTGATTTTGTGTGGTTGTCAACTGTATTCTGTTTAGGAATACCGACTAATGCGGTCGCTGTAGGATCCCCTCGCCTTGGTAAGTTCCTCCCGTAATCCTTCTCGATTTTTTTCGCTCTTAGTAGAAGGAATCTTTAAAGAATTCGTAGGAAGAAATGGTTATCTTGGAGACCACAGATTACTTATGAAAGCGTCCAAAGTTGGTCGAGAGCGTCACAATTCAATTCGCTTAACAATATCGTTAGTCCTCAAGGATTTTATCAACCCACAAGACTTATTCGAACTTGACGTTAAATTCGTCAAGAATGATTATTCATAGGATTAAAATACTAGTGAAATATTTCGTACCTGGTATTCATTGCTTAATTGATTGGTAGAGTGTTCGAGTGTAAATCAATTGCTTTCTGTTCAGGAGTGCAGGATGATGATGTTGTGGTACTATCACATCGTAGTGAGTTCCTTCTGTTATCTTTTCCAAAGTCGTCTTCACAGTCATCCTGACGTTAGTAGGAAGAATCTTCAAGGAATTCATAGAAAGAGATAGGTGTCTTAGGAGAGCGATTGAACTTATACGCAACTTTTAATTGGTATTGATTTCGTGTGCATGTCAACTGTATTCTATTTAGGGGTTCCGGCTATTGCGGTTGTTGTGGAATTCCCCAGCCGCGGCTAGTATGACTGTTCTCAGTAGAAGGAATATTTAAGGATTTTAGAGGGACAAAGTCACAGATCTCATAAGAAAGAGGCAGAATTTAGGCGCAATCCTAAGCACACAAAATCAATATCAATTGATTGATATTGATTTTGTGTGGTTGTCAACTGTATTCTGTTTAGGAATACCGATTAATGCGGTCGCTGTAGGATCCCCTCGCCTTGGTAAGTTCCATCCGTAATCCTTTTTGATTTTTTCACAGATATGTAGTTTGATTGTTCTCAGTAGAAAGATTATTTAAGCACCTTATTGGAAGAAATGGTCATTTTGGAAGTCAAAGATCTCATAAGAAAGGGGGCAGGTTTTAGGCGCAACCCTTAATTGATTGATATTGATTTTGTGTGGTTGTCAACTGTATTCTGTTTAGGAATACCGATTAATGCGGTCGCTGTAGGATCCCCTCGCCTTGGTAAGTTCCATCCGTAATCCTTTTCGATTTTTTCACAGATATGTAGTTTGATTGTTCTCAGTAGAAAGATTATTTAAGCATCTTATTGGAAGAAATGGTCATTTTGGAAGTCAAAGATCTCATAAGAAAGGGGGCAGGTTTTAGGCGCAACCCTTAATTGATTGATATTGATTTTGTGTGGTTGTCAACTGTATTCTGTTTAGGAATACCGATTAATGCGGTCGCTGTAGGATCCCCTCGCCTTGGTAAGTTCCATCCGTAATCCTTTTCGATTTTTTCACAGATATGTAGTTTGATTGTTCTCAGTAGAAAGATTATTTAAGCACCTTATTGGAAGAAATGGTCATTTTGGAAGTCAAAGATCTCATAAGAAAGGGGGCAGGTTTTAGGCGCAACCCTTAATTGATTGATATTGATTTTGTGTGGTTGTCAACTGTATTCTATTTAGGAATACCGATTAATGCGGTCGCTGTAGGATCCCCTCGCCTTGGTAAGTTCCATCCGTAATCCTTTTCGATTTTTTCACAGATATGTAGTTTGATTGTTCTCAGTAGAAAGATTATTTAAGCACCTTATTGGAAGAAATGGTCATTTTGGAAGTCACAGATCTCATAAGAAAGGGGCAGGTTTTAGGCGCAACCCTTAATTGATTGATATTGATTTTGTGTGGTTGTCAACTGTATTCTGTTTAGGAATACCGACTAATGCGGTCGCTGTAGGATCCCCTCGCCTTGGTAAGTTCCTCCCGTAATCCTTCTCGATTTTTTTCGCTCTTAGTAGAAGGAATCTTTAAAGAATTCGTAGGAAGGAATGGTTATCTTGGAGACCACAGATTACTTATGAAAGCGTCCAAAGTTGGTCGATAGCGTCACAATTCAATTCGCTTAACAATATCGTTAATCCTCAAGGATTTTATCAACCCACAAGACTTATTCGAACTTGACGTTAAATTCGTTAAGAATGATTATTCATAGGATTAAAATACTAGTGAAATATTTCGTACCTGGTATTCATTGCTTAATTGATTGGTAGAGTGTTCGAGTGTAAATAAATCGCTTTCTGTTCAGGAGTGCAGGAAGATGATGACATTGTGGTACTGTCACATCGCAGTGAGTTCCATCTGTTGTCCTTGCCGAATTCTTCTTCAAATACATCTTGACACTTCTCTTTAGAACACATCTTTAAAGAACTACGGAAAAGGAGTTAGGTGGGAAGGATCATTTCTCGCAGGAAAACGGCTATATTTAGATGTCAACGCCATGTGTACAATTCAGTCCGTGATTTTTGCTGGCTCTAGTGAATTTTTTAAGTGTTAGGCCAGCAGGATGACATCGGCAAGAGACCCTGACTCCCATGTAGAGTTCATCATCATATGCACTAGCATCGCTTCCCGACCGTTACCGATCGGCTCAGACTCTTGTGGGAATTCTCTACCGGGCTACCCTGCATCTGGTCTTTGATGGCGAACGTTCTGAAGGCTTTAGCACCGATCTGGAACAAAGAAGCAACCGATTTCGCACTACATTGATACTAGATGGCTTCAGCGACACTGTGGATACTTCAAAGTTAAATCGCAGCTCAAACCGCTTGTGATTGTCATGTTTATGGATTCCTTAACAAACAGATGCAAGCTCTGCACAATTTCTAGAGATTCTATGAAGAATGAGAATAACAGCAGCCCTAGTGGGCCCACGGATCGTTCCTTTCAGCTTCAACTCGTTAACCGACAAGCTAGGGTAACACTTGGCTTTCCTCGAGAGAGTTGTGAAGGTGACTGTCCTTCCCTGACCTCCCAGATTCACTTCTGGTCCACAAGTTGGAAACAATGTTGGGGACTCTGCAGTCCGAGGTATGACGGACATAGACTGAAGAGCGGAGCCATGTCATACTCGTTTCCATGGACTCGCGCCTCTGACTCTGCCCTAGTCAGCGCTATTGATTGACTCGAAGCGTTCGTAGGTCGCAGCAGGCGCCGCTCCAATCGATTGAGACCTGTTCATACTTTGCGACAAGAGTGACTGGAGCGACTGGAGCGACTGGGGCCACGGATGTAGTGTGGTGTACGTAAATAATTACGCATTTCACACTACATTCGTCGCGGACGGAGTGTGGAGTACGCAATTATTTACGTACACCACACTACATCCTCGCCCCAGTCGCTCCAGTCGCTCTTGTCGCTCTTGTCGCGAAGTATGAACAGGCCCTTAGGCCGGACATCGAAGGAGTGAGTCCGGAGTGCAACTGCGGTACACCTTGCTGCTGGTAATCCACACCATTAGCGATGTAACGCGGAAACTTTCGAGTGCTCTGTTCCTTTGGTTCCCCCCCCCCCCCCCCCTCCGACATTTCGTCACTTATATAAAATGGCCTGCCTGGTGAAGCGGCTTACTGCTGTTGTTTCCACAATACGACTTATTCTGTAGGGGTTTAGTTAGGAGGTGGTTATTTGTTAGCAGAACCAGGCAAGGGAAGGGGTTAGAGGGTGTGATGCATCCAGACTGCTCGTGTGAAACTGTTTTCATCACTCAGGGGAGTCCGCAGCTAGGTTCTGCGCACTTCGAACGCCGAAGCCCATAGAGCTTGAAAAATGCTCAAAAACGCCCGAAAATTGTGCAGACGTCAAAACCCCTCAAATCTCAACAGGTCAGTTGAAATGCAAGAACGCCGCAACGTAGGAGAACCGAACCCTCGACCTCTCTCGCATGAAGCAACGCCACTATCCACTGCATTCCGAGGCGCTTGACGAGAGTGCCATCGCGGTACAAGAAACCGCCAACCCACAGTTTCCGCGCTCACTAATCGGCGTGTGGGTTAGCAGCAGGAGGATGAACCTTAATGAT
Organism: Heligmosomoides polygyrus polygyrus; assembly: GCA_947396885.1. Lineage (NCBI taxonomy): Eukaryota > Metazoa > Nematoda > Chromadorea > Rhabditida > Heligmosomidae > Heligmosomoides > Heligmosomoides polygyrus. The sequence continues at coordinate 84,909,295 of OX377206.1, forward strand.
TTTCGTGAGTCCAACGATGACAATGATGCCATCAATCGAACATCACAAACCAAACAACGTTATACAAGACAAAACAACATCACGCCACGCTCAAAAGCTTCTAGTACCGAACCGTTTAACGATATAGTTCATCCCTAGGAAAGGCGTCAACCCAAAAAATTGAGTCGTTCTTGTGATTAGAATGCTAGGGAAAAGGATGTCGAGGAGAATGCACAGGTGCAAACCTTAAAAAACAAAGTAATGGTGAGCCCTGTGGAGATTTTTCATGAGCAGATTGTTTTGCTATTTCGCAACTTAGCGCTCAGGAACAAGTATTGCTCCAATTTTCATGCATGTACATTCTTTGTTTGATAGTGGATTCGTGTGCTTGTCAGCAGTATTCTGTTCAGGAGCCCCGGCGAATGCTGCTGTTGCGGGACCACAACGTTTTCAAAAGGCAGGCGGTAAGTTCCTTCCGTAATCTTTCTCGATTTTTTTGCACAGATAGCTTGACTGTTCTCAGAAACCTTCTTAACAGACAACTTGATGATTCTCTCTAGAAGGAATTCTCTTTAAGCAACTAATAAGAAAAACAGGGTATATGGGAAGGCACAGTTTGGCCATATATGATGTCAGCGCCAGAGAACAATTCGTTTGACAACGTTGTTATCTATAGCCCATAAGGACATGATGTTGAACATGACATGATTTAGTTGAGCATGATGTTGAATTGGTTAGGATCGTTAATTTGCTCCGTCAAGAAGTCAGTGAATTGTTTTGCTTCAAGTCGAACATTGCATTAGGGGATATCGAGCCGAAGAATGTAGTACCAACGCTTGTTGTAGTTCTTTCATTTGTATATTTCTTGTTCAGCCAATACACAACAACGGTCAGTAAGGTGAGCGAATCTGAAAATGAGCGATAATGGGGGACTGGAGTTCAGGCAGACTCACATCTGGTTCTGTGCCAACTGACTGACTGATAGAAACTCATTATGACCTCCTTTTCAGGTACTGGTGTCTTCAAGGGACAGCATTCGCCACGTCAGAACGTCCAGCTGAGTCCGGCCTCGAATGTGAGCACCGCAACTCCACCAGTTTCTCCATCTGCTGAGGGCCAGGAAAATTCGTATTTTGCTGCGTTCGGAAACATATTCCCAGGATGCTGTATTCTGTAAAGAAACCACTGATTTTGATTGTTTTGCCTGATGTCTCTCACTGATTTTGATGTCATCTTTTATAGTGAGTGTTGTTTAATGAAGACCAATTTCTGTCGCGTCCAATGTTTCATCTGGTTTGTCTGCCACTGTATTCTTTAATGCGAAGACCTTGAAACCGTTCCATCTATGAGATAATAGTGATATCGTAGACTAGAATTGCCGAACGCAATTCCCAAAACGATTGGGTAGTGTAAAACAGCTGTACCCCGCATCATATCATCATACTCTATAATAACGCGCTACGCGATGAGTCATACTATCGATCGGCGCCGCCGCAGAAATTAGTCATAAAGTAGAGGGGAAAATTACGGCACGAAAATAGCAAAAAATACCCAGACGTCTTCTCCCTGCTTGGGAACTTCAGGCCTGGGACAATCGAGGTCGCTGAACAAGAGTCTGAAATTCGTTTTTGAAGTATCGGTCGCCATCAATCGATACTGATCAAATTACGATGCGGGAAAATAGCGGAAAATGCCTAGACGTCTTCTACCTGCCTGGAAACTTCTACCCTGGGGAAACCACGATCTCTGAGCACGAATATGAAGTTTGTTCTTGAAGTATCGATCGTCATCAATCGATATTACTGACATGGCTACTGCTACGATATTGATCAAACTATCGACTTTTGGTGGATGTCGTCTAGGCGGCCCGAAACCTTAGCCCTGGGGCAATCGAGGTCGCTCAACACGAATCTGAAGTTTGTTTTTGAAGTATCGATCGCCGTCAACCGATATTGATCAAATTACGGGACGCGAAAACAGCGGAAAATACCCAGACGTCTTCTATGTGCCAGGGGACTCAGAAAACGTGACAAAGACGTCGCTCAACGTGTTTGGGGACGTGCTTGGGGATTCAGGTAGACGTGCCAAAGACGTCGCGTGTTTGGAGATTCAGGTGGACATGCCTAAGACGTCGTCCAATGTGCCTGGGGTTCAGAAGGTGTGCCGAAGACGTCGTCTAAGGGGGATCATTAAGGGGGACTAGTACCAGTAGTGGGGCACCGTTTCACTGAGGGAGGACCAGTAGTGAGGAATCAATAGGTTGCCCTATCATATTGTATAGTATACACCAGACGTTCAGCGGCCTACTGGCCGCCAAACGTCTGGTTGGGGGCTTCGCCCCAAACCCGGAGAAAAGAACACCCCGACCGTCTTCTTTTCCCAATTTTTAGACTAAAGAACTGGTTTTACTGTATAGAGTACAGCCGTTATGAAGCCGTCAGAGCAGCCTGTCGGCCGCACTGATGGCTTCTTAACGGCTTCGCCGTAGTGATAACTTCTCATCATCAATTTTAGCTGCAACCTATGTCATGGTTTCCGCAGGAAGAACACCTTAACTGCGTCGATTGTGGCAAGTTAGAAAGTCAATATCGATTGATGGTGATCGATTTCTCAAAAACAAACCTCAGATTTGTGTTCAGCGACCTTGATAGCCCCAAGGCTAAAGTTTCGTGCCGCTTGAACGACATCCCCAAAAATCGATAGTATCGATCGATTTCGATGGCCTCCCCTGCTGTGAACGCCTCCCGGCGACGACCATCTAAATGCCATGCATGGTTGCCGACGTGTTCGGCACGTCTACGGCTCGCCATGCACGGCTGCCGTCGTGTTCGGCACGTCTTCTGAATCCCTACGCTCCGCACTTGGTTCCCATTCATATTCTGACGCGCTGCCCACTGAATATATCGTGAATGATCCGCCGTGGGTGATCCGCCGCCAAGTTATAAGTTCGCCAGCAATCGTCCATGGTCCAGCTGAAATAAAACCCGGCTGACATACGCCGCAGTGAAGTAGGCATCTCTTGGCTCCAGTCCCCCCTCTCCGTGACGGACACGTGACATTGGCCGATTATATATAGGTAAGATACTACGAGCCTTTTGTACTCCTAAATAGGGGAAAAAGCTGTACAAGTAGAGCAGCTAGCTTGATGTGATTGTCCTTAGCTTAGCGATACTGCAACATAGCGCGAAGCGCACAAATGCGAGGCACGCCGACAGGCGTGACGGAGCACTTGTGTTCGAATAACGCGTCATTCATCGGGTTTTCTGGTCCATTCCGCCATGAACATCGAAAGTGGAGTAATCACCGTTCTAATTTAGGAAGAGCCCCTCTGATCGGACAATCACGGTGTGAACGGTCACGTTGTGGCTCCTTGCGCAGAGTAGGCAAAGCGAGGTAACTCACCATGGCTAGAGTTCAGTTGGCGCCGACAGGAGTGTACGGTGCCGACGGCGATGTGCGGAATTTCCGATTCGTGTACCGATTTCCGGCCAAGCGAGCTCCTCTGCTCCGTACTCCGTCTTCTGCTTTCCACTAAAAATGTTCCCGCACATCCCTGGTCGCCACCTCTGGCGATGCTAAGCATCAGTTTTCGAAAGTACCCATAATGCTTTAAGGTAAAGCACTTAAATTGATGGGAAATGATGCGCAATATCTATGCGGCCAAAAATACACTGTTAATGCTATCAGTTTTAATTTCCCCTATGTTTTCTATAGTTGAAGTCTCTGTTTTTTTGTAAATTGAACTTCCAAGTCCGTCTGTTCTAAATCATGGCGATGAACGTCTAGAACCAGCAACTGGCTTCAACAACTAAACCTCACCGGACAAGTAGGAATATGGAAACAATTGATGTGCGGTGCTCTGTGAGGCAGGTCATCTCCAACAAGTGAGTGAAGAAGTATGAGGGGCTAGGCGGATTGCCGAAAGTTTCCGTGCTCCATCGCCACGCGCAATCTGTAAGGGCCTGTTCATACCCCGCGACGGGAGCGACAGAACAAGGCATGCCTATCGATTTTCCCAGGTAACAACTCGGGACTGATCGGTGGCTCCAGGACACAACTCCAACGCGATGACGCGCGCTAGCCGCATGCGACGTCGCGGCGCTGAAACGCTGACGTACGCTCGGTGACACTCGGTGGTTAGCCGCGGAGCACGAAATTTCGCCAGTGTTTAAGCTTCTCGACTAGAATCGAAACACTGAAGGGATATGACACGATTGGGAACCCGTGGAAAAAGCGCCGTAAACATTAAATGCTCTCTTGGCTAGCTATTTCTTCCTGATCTCTCCTTTATGGGATTACTCTCCACCGATTGTTGAAAATCTTATCTCGATCGCACTTACTCACCGACTTCTTCCGAATTTTAATCTGTTCATGTTGGAGTTCAAGTTTGTACAGTTCCCAAACCGTGGTATGACTTTTGCTTTTTCTTGTAGAGGTAGACAAATACCAATTCAAAGAGTGTGGAGTGGGGTAATCAAGTTTTTGCTCCATCCCTCCCCCTCCCCCCCCCCCCTAATTGAAACTTACAAGCACTTATTTCAGAGACTTCTAGTTATTATAATAACTACCGCAACTCTTGCTTCGAATCATACTCAAGATGTCCTTCGCCGTTTCCCTTCATTAACTCAGACAGATTCAGTCCCTTTCCAACCGCACCTTGTTAACCAACGCTCCTACTTTCCTACCAGAAGAAATCAGACTTGTCTCATCCTCATACCATGTCTCTTTCTTTCTTCCTCGCGGTCGACGTCACCTGCACACACTTTCACGCTTTAGCGCGCCCAGATCAAGACGCGGCTACCGCGCGCGTATAACGTCATTAGCCGTTCCTATCGGAAGCATTCAAACCGCAACAACTCGTCCAATTTCGTCGCGCACCGTGCGCAGCGTCCCGGGGGGTTCGCGCGGCATTAGAGTTGTCTGCCCCCCTGATCGATATGTGTACTTCGCCCTGTCGCTCCCGTCGCGAAGTATGAACAGTTCCTAAGCAGATAAGGCGCAGGCGGCATCGGGTCAGTCGTGGCTGTGTCCAACAATGGTGTAACAAGGTCGGTCCTGTCTAAGAGAATGTCACATTCACTTGGGGTGAGACAGTTCACTTGACTTGAAGAACCTGACGATTCAATGACCGTGAAGTCCTGCAAAATAGGGCACCGCTTGTTTCTGGGGAACTTCATGAACCAACAAGAGCTCCTCGGCCACTAACCATGCTAGAAATTCTTTGTGTTGGCTCAAGTACATATCATTCTGTGACCTGTCCATAAGGCTCTGAACCCATCACTGCCGGAAGACGCGCTGGCGCGCTATTGAGAATATTGCGCTCCAGGCGAAAATTTAAATTTTGATTTCCGAGCGATTGTCACAAGTCATAATTTTTTTTTGGTGGTGAGCGTCTATCCTAGCGTGCAGGTCAGAGGGCAGGAGTACTGATTTTTTTTAATTTTTCAGGGACATGCCGCCTAGAAGAGGACGCGGACGCTCTAACGTTGAGGTTGGTTATATATAAAACATAAGCACATAATCATGGTAAATGCGTTTGAAATTTCGAGGAGACTCGAAGACTGACAAAAGGGAAAGAGAAGACGTATACCTGTTCATACATTACAAAAGAATTACAAATGAGGTGCACATGCGAACCGCGAATAGCATCCACACCACAGAGATGAGTTTTGATATGCCCGCCAAAACGCAAGAAATCTATTGAAGGACTTTGCCCGAAACCTTTGTACTTAAGAGCGACTTCGTTTTAAACGAGTTGTAATTTCGACAGCTCACTGTCCTTTGCGTTGTGAAGCACATAAACCCTTAAATGGCTTGTTATACGGATAAAACAGTTTAGTTTAATAGTCAGTTTATAGTTTTACAATATACTTCATGGTGCTAAATTGTTGATCGGAGTGCATCACGTTGCAATATTATTACTCTTGTTCCGTTACTGGCACTCCATTAGTCTTCTTGGTGCTGAATGAAAGAAGTAAATGTCCCTTTGGATCCTACCTGAAAATTAAGCTCCCAGATTCAAATTCAGGGTGAATTACCCACATTTTTTCTGAAATGTTGCTTACTTCCCCAAAGCACTTGTCATCTGAATTGGTAGCTGCGTCTCATAACCTGAACCATTGCTTTGCTGGAGTGATGCGGGAAAGTAGGTAGTCGTAAACTCAGTAGTAAAGCAGGCTGTTATCCATACAGCTAGCTTAGACGGCTGCCTCAGTAAGATATCAGCTCAATCATCATCAGATATCTGCTCCGTGATTTTTTGCACGGGCCTCTCATCCCTCCTACGTCGATAAAATTCACCTGTATCACCTGTATCACATGTATCACATGCAGCATACAAACATTATTATCATGTGGTCCTTGTTGTCCAACATCAGATCGAAATTAACACTATGAATCATCTGCAAACAATTCGTTCATCAGTTGAGGGGATTTGGCAGGAAGTAGGGGCTCGCGTGTTCCCGAAACGATAGATAGTACTGTATGCAAACTTGTCCAACTTGTCGTTACGCCCTTTTCTTTTCTAGTCGCGAATGATCCTCGTCAGGGTTGTGCGGGATTTCCGTTTCCATGTTCCGAATTCCGGTTTATGACCGTTTTTTGACTGTTCTGTTCTGTGTTCCGATTGTGGCTGTGCATTTTCTTCAGACTGCTGAGTTTGCCCCAGCTCGAAGGGTAACACAGTAATGATGCGAATTCATGATTCATTATACGACATTCTGATACGGATGTGCATCAATCTTTGAAGGATTTTACTCCTCTGAATGTATTGTGCGAGAAAAAAATGCAATAGAATCAGCTTCTGACGACGTTTTAGATGTTGTTTTGAAAATGGCGAATGTGATCGATTTTCGTTTCCATAATGTATGTGGTAGGAGGGGAGGAGCGGTGCAGCAATGTGGTGATGACGCGACCTTTCTGACTCCTGTTTCATTTATAATTCTCCATGTCTTTATTTCCATCGGAATCCTAGGGCTGGGTTGGAGCACGCCAAGAACGCGGCTATACGGCTGGAGCACGCCAAGAACGCGGCTATACGGCTGGAGCACGCCAAGAACGCGGCTATACGGCCAAGGGTAGCGATAGGTTGTTATTCGCCAAAATGGACGAGTTCTCCTACAGTTCTGTAACAGCCGTTGCGGGACCACGCGAGCTTTCCTCTCTTTCCCACCTATCTTACGATTATCCGGATTAGCCGGAACCGGGTTAACCAACGAATGTTGCCTGAACTAGAATCGTAGTACAAATTTGGGTCTGGCAAATCCTGTAAAATTATCGATCAGGAAGAGAATGCATTTAGAAGGGATCTCAAAGAAAACTGAGAGCATCCTCTCGTAACTCACAACATTGCACTGTGATATACTCCGTCCACCGTACTCAGGTACGGCTCAATTTAGGCACCGCGATGAAGCAGATAATGCGCGAAACTAGGTTGCCTTTATAGCGAACCATTTAAAACGTGATGTCCCTCGCCATAGCCATCCAATGAACAGAGAGCTGCCGACGTTTAAAAATAATTGTACAAAGCCAGGTCACACATACGTGAAACAAGTTTCCTGTATTGTCCCCTAATAGATTTCTCGCTGTTTGTTGGGCATATCGTCACTCATCCCCTGTGGTTGCTACGTGCTTAATTCAAGTGTAATTTAAGTATGGTAATAGATATATGTGCTCTCCTTCACCCGCTTCGCCAATTTTCTACTTTCCTCCATGTTTTGTGCTTTTCGCAGAGCTCCCTATTACTTAGAGCTTAGAGCTCAGAGTCTGATAAACTCGATAACTTTGAAGAGAAGGATCGAGAAACACAAAGCGTAGATCGAAAAAAAACATTTGGAGAAGTGATGACGGATGTCATACAATGGTGAAGGAGTCTTCTTACTTCTGATTGCCTTTAATGTTCAGTTTCTTTCCCGTGGGACCATTAATCTATGTAACGAGTCGTCTTACTGCGTTTGCAAATAAGATGGTTCACTACATGAATTGGAAATTGGGATGGAATTTGAACGCCGACAAAATATTTCTGGCGACATATTTTAATTTTAATGGGATATTTTTATCCTCCACCATTTATAACAACATTCCATTGTGTAACCCTCCCGCTGGCGCAAATAGGGTCGGGGGGGGGGGGGGTCAACATGGGCTGCCGCGGCGGGTAGCCTACATACAGCGAATGTTAATACAGTCTTATCTCCTTGTTTCGATTATATATCCGTGTTTAATGTACTTCCGAATTGGGGAAGGGGAGAAACTCCAGGATGTAGGAAATTTTAACACGGGCGCGTCACTAGAGCCACGCAATGGAGTCCGTTCCCCTGCCGAAATCTGTGCTCTCCTCCCCGACTCGGAGGGGAGCACAGAACAGCAGAGCTATAGCATTGTTTCTACCTATTCTTTACTATCAGTATGTTTTGTCTCTTTGTTTTTGTGTTGGTGACACTTTTTAGGAGATGACCCCTCCCCCCTCCCCTCCCCCTCCTCCCGACTCTATTTGCGCCCTCCCGCTTCCACTACAAACTGTGGAAGAACAAATCCTCTAATTTTTACAGCGGGCTTCTTGTCCTATGATCTTTGAATTAACCATCGGATGCTGCAAGTAGGAGTAGGAGGTGGAGGAGGTGGGACAGTTGAGCTAAATGGTAACGTTCCGAGAATTCGAAATACCATGGGACGGGTTAAGGATTACAGTCTACCAACCTTTTCGAACAAGGAGCATGGTGTGCGTGGTAGAAATTCACACGAATACTAGAATGTATAGTACCTGTGTATGAACACGTCTCAGTTACATAAATATGTTTGACACTGGAGGACATCCACATTGAGCACAATAACACACCTAACATTATTTCGAAATTTTCTGTTCTCAGTTCTCCAATTTTTTTTCAAAATTTAAGCGCAACGCTGATGTTGGCGCTGAGCGGCCGGACGCACAGCCGGGCGTCCCTCCTCCGGACAGTAGCAACAGCAACAACGTAGCGACAGGTAATTCTGAGGAACTGCTTATCTGTCTATACACATGAAGCAGACAGGAAATTCTGGTTCGAAAACTGATTCAAAATATGTGTTCCACATCTGCAATCGCCATCGGGGAATGGAGTTGTCCACGACCGCTCTATCAGTTTGCTTTGTTGGTCCAGCGATACATACACACGTCCAAACAAATGCTAAACTCGATGCAACTACGAGGTCCTTGTATCTGTCACTAACTGTGGTTCTGGGCGCTAAGCTACATAGTGCCTCAACCCAACTGGACTTCAAGCCGATTGTTTCACGACTTGGCGAAGCATTAATTGTAACCCATAAATAAAGGATAGCGCGAATCAAGGCCTTCTTGAGTTCCATCGCGTATTCTACTTCTCTTGGATATAGCGAAGACGATTCGAATGTCTTTGACCCCTACAGTGACTTGCAGTGGCCAGTCAATGGACAAGTCAGTGTTCGATCCTTCCCAGATCAGTTGGGTAGCAAATCATCGGCCTAGGAGGATAAGAGGATAGGGCCTGAAAAAATCCGAATCAGGAACCTGGGATCGTGTGCACGTGATAGTCGCCGCCTCCGGCTGCGCTACCTGCTCTGGTTCATAAATAAAGGATAAAGGATAAAGAACGGCGTTACTCAATCCCTTTTGGGATGCGCCAGCGCATTCTACTTCTATGGGATGTCGTGGAGGCGACACGAATGCGTATTTGGCCATACAATGACTTGCGGTGGCCAGCCGATGAGTCGGCGCTTTATCCTTCCCAGACAAGTCTGGTACCAATTCACCGACCCCGGAGGGATGGAAGGCTTGGTTGGCCTGGGCGGGAAATCCGAACCAGGAACCTGGTATCGGGTGCACGCGACAGTTGCGCCTCCTCCGACTGCGCTACACGCGCCCCGGTTCGTAAATACCGCAGCAAAACTCGCCGCCTTTTTAAGAATCACTTTTCAATCGTCTTGATCCCTACAGCAAATATTACGTTTAGTGGACCTTTAATATTATGTCCCCGTACAAATGTATTGGAAACTGCTCCGGCAGACAGCTGTCAAGAAGGCACCAGCCGTAACCGTACTGTAGCTGGCAATAGTGGCCGTCATTGCAGAATGACAAATGGGTTCGCTCCTACCAGAGATTCTCTAGAGACTTGAGAGTACACGCGTTCTGGTCAGTATTGGAGGCACTCCTACATAATGATGCCAGTCTAACCAAGTGAGAAAGTTAATGTTCTTGAAGCAGCTCTCAAAAACCAAGCTGAAGCAACCGTCAGGTATGAATCTGTGATTAAGGACAAGTACCACGTTGCGATCAACATCTTCAAGAAGCTCTACGATACGTCGGCACGAACAGCAGATATTTTGTGAGCGATATCGGAAAAATTCCGTGTGCTTATGATACGCCCAGAAGCTGTGGCGACACTTTATCTTCCATTATCACAGATCATACTCCTGGAGCAAGCGGATCACTCAATGCGGACCGAGTATGGTGCAGTTTTACTCTGTCGATATTCACAGAATACATTTGCAGCCGGAAGGAGAGCAAAGCTGGCATACCACTCGAAGCCAAGGACATAACCGAAGCTGTTGATGAGATCGGAATCACTCTATCGGAAACGACCGAGTTCACAACGCAACCTTATTCGTTGCGTATGCCTGCAAAACTGGTGACGAAAAAACATGAATTGAGACTTAAGAGTAGTACTGACGAATCTTATGGGAATCCTTGATAAGGAAATTGTTTTGCTATCACGCACTGAGGCTGAAAGATGCTTAATTGGTCCATGATGAGTTTGTTCTTATTAACCGCTTTCTGTTTAGGACCGCCCGAGGATGATGACGTTATCGTGCTCTCAGACAGTAAGTTCCATTTGTAGTTTTTGTCGAAATCTTCTGCACAGACAACGTGACGGTTATCAGCAGAAAAAGATCGCGCCATTCAATCAGGCATCGATTGAACGCGCCCCATTCGGAGGCACGGGCGGGGATCAGGCGCACCGTTGGGCCATCTGAGTTATCATCAATAAATACGAGCGATCAACTGTTAGGTTGGGGGAGGAGGGTTTGAGGCTCGGCGGGTGATGAAATTTAAAGACGTGGTCGACCTAAGACACTCGTGCCAAAATTGCCCACGATCTGAAGCTCCTTCTCTTGTCATCTTCGTACCTTAGGAATATGTCTGCGTTCACCTCCACAAGTGAAGAATTTTCGCGTTGACTTCCATCTAACAATGGGTTACTCGTGTCGAAAATGCGTACATCCTACCATCCTATCACTTACAACACCGAATGGCGTACGCCTCAACTCTGCCCGCTTCAAAGGCAGTGCCACCTACGGGAAACACGTTGGGTCGATGCCCCGATTGGCGTGCATTATTGTTGGCGCGTTCCCACACCCCCGCCCACGAGGAAGTCTTCAAGGAACTCGCAAGAAGAAAAGAGAAAAGCGTGTTCCACTTTTACAAAGTCCGTGAAACTCGTGAGTTTGGACCTCTGAGAGCTCACTATAGAATCGCACAGGCACACAAGACAACACTTTCCAGACATTGAATATGCATAAAAAATGCAGAAATACTGCAAATCAAGAACTCGAACACCTGACATCGTGCCCATAAAGCAGTATTTTTGCATTTCTGCGCCCTGCTTAATCGATGTTAGAAAGGTACTGCTCTGTGCGACTGCGCGAATCTATAGAAAACTTTCAGACACCTTAACTCGGTAGGTTTAAGGACTTTTCAAAAATGAAGTCTGCCATCTTCCTACTTGAAGGATGGAGATCCTTGCAGAGGTATTCATTGTCGCCGTTGGGAAATACGACCGAGACTCTTCCCTGATTAGTACTCCAGCTAAAAGATCTTTTGATTTTCATGCCCGTTTTATTTCTTCACTGATTGATAGGACGTTCGAGTGATTGTCGATCATTTTCTGTTTAGGCGAGCCTATGGATGATAGTGACGACGTTGTGGTGCTGTCACACCGCAGTGAGTTTCATCTGCAATCTTTGTCGAAATTTTCTTCGCAAACTGCTTAATTGTTTTCATTAGAATCTTTAGGGAACTCATAGCAAATCGATAACACTGCTGGAATTCCTTTAACAGGGTCTCCTGTGCCTTGCCCATGATGGCCGATTTGAAACGAAGTAACAGTCCATTTTTACCTTACGGTAGTGTTGGATGAATTCAGCTATATTAGACGCTACCAGGCCGACTCATAAAGCCTATGTTATAACGGCGGCGCTGTTGTCGACGACGTCGGCAGCAGTGTTACGCGGGCTGCTACGCAGTGAGTAGCAGTAACACAGCATCACCGACGCGTCGCCGAAGTACAACATAGGCCTAAGACACACCGCCCGTGATAATCATGGTTATCGATTACATAACAAACTGATGCAAATTCTGGCACTGCTTCTTGACACTTTTTGATTTGAGAGTTGAGCCTTGATTTTTTTGCATTCATTTTCTTCCGTGTTGAGGATGTCACTACAATGCGGGCTGGTATGGGTGCACTTCGAGAGATGAAGGCCCATCCTCATTTCAGGTTCAAGATTTCAACGGTAGGGGTAGTATAGAAAGGGGAGTTTCTTCATGTTCCTTCGAAAAATCCAATTTTTATGCTTATTCCTATCGATTACATAATAAATGGACGGAAAATTTGGCGCTGCTTCTTAGCATTTCTCCTGTGATGAGGAAGTCACCACTCCAGCTTCAGTCACTGCAGCATCTCTTTGAGCTCTTGTACCGTAGCCGCGAGTTAACTGTTAGGTCGGGTCAAAAGTAAGTAAGGGCCTGTTCTTACTTCACGACAAGAACGACGAGAGCGACGGACGTAATGTGATGCACGTAATTGCACCATAACGCGTGTTGGTACGGTGGTTGGAGGAGAGGTCACGTTACAAAAAGTCTCACTAACACGAAAAAAGAAACGGTAACACACTGATAGTAAAGAAAAAAAAACAATGCTATAGGTCTGTTCCGTAGTCTGCTCCAGTAACGCGGAGAACAGCACAGATTTAGGCAAGGAAGGAACTCCAGGGTGTGGTTCGAGTGACGCACCCATGCTCAAATTACCTACATCCTGGAGTTCTCTCCTTTTCCCAGAACAGAAGCAAATAAAACGTGGATCTGTAATCGAAAAAGGCTGCATTTACATTCGTTGTATGTAACTACTCGCCGCGCCTGCCCGCCGCGGCATGCCATGACGAAGCATAAGGCCCATGCACACTTCTGCGACACCGCGGCGCGGCAAGTGGGGCGACGGCTACCTCCGCGAAATCCGGCGGTCTCGGCGCGGGCGCGTTAGAGCTCCGTTTTAGGCAACGGAACCGACATCCCCGTGGATGCCGCGCCGCCAGGAATGGTTTGAACCACTCCAGCCTGCGGCAGTCAGCGCGGCGTCGCCTGCGATACGCCGCGCTGAGTGCCGCAGGCTGGAGTGGTTCAATATTGTATTGTGTTGTATTTATTGACGTAGACAACGCCTACGTGGAGAACAACAAAGCAAACAAACCAAAACAAGTAAGGTGACTTGAGACACAACACAAAAGAACAAGCAAGAAAACAAAGAAGCGTTACAAAAATTGCCCAACGAATCGGAATAGTAGTAAATGAAAAACAATACATAAAAGGAAAAAATCAAGCATGCAGCTAACGGGAATCTTCTGCATATACCAACTTCTCTGCCCTACTCCTAAAACTGTGCAAAGACATGTTTCCTGAAACCCTTCCCGTTAAAATCTTGAAGGCCATAAAAAGATCATTCCTAAGTCTTCTACTTCTTAAACTCTGCAAACCGTACAAGAGGCGCCTATGAACACCATTAGGAATGAACTGATAGCCCAGGCCAGAACATCTCTTGGCCAGCTTACGAGTGAAGTTATTTTGAACACACTCTAACAAGGCGATGTCCTTTTTGCGAGGGCTAAACACAGACGTTCCCGTTTCGACTAAACGTCTTACATAGCTCTTGTATGCATTGACAAGTGTTCTTGCATTCCCACTCCTCAAGACTAAATAGATTATACGTTCTACGGATCGCCAGTGAGGATATAAATTTATAATGGGTTTCGAAAGAAAGTTTATCGTTGAAACGGAATCCTAAATCCTTGACTTCGTGCACTCTTCCTAAGCTATCGGGACCAATTTTGTATTCAAATGAATGCGGATCCCTACCTATGCAAAACAGCTTAGTTTTGTCAGCAGCAAGAGGCAGTCACCACTTTTGTGACCAGGTCACAACTTGATCAATAGCAGCTTGTAGAGATAAAGAGTCCTCTACACACTCAATAACCTTGTAGACCTTCACATCATCGGCGTACATTACGCAGATGACACCCAGCTGAGAAATTAAAGACGGCAACTCAGCAGTATAGACCAAGAATAAGAGGAGACTCAAAACTCCACCTTGCGGAACACCGCAGGGTATGTCAAAAGCTGAGGAAAACTGGCTGTCAATACGGACTTGGAATGTACGTCCTTGTAAAAAAATTACCAATCCAGGCGAGGATTCTGTGGTGGATCCCAAAGCCGTTCCTTGTGGCGCGGCATCCACGGCGACGTCGGTCCCGTTGCCTAAAACGGTGCACTAACGCGCCCGCGTCGCGACCGCCGGATTTCGCGGAGGTAGCCGTCGCCCCATCTGCCACGCCGCGGTGTCGCAGAAGTGTGCATGGGCCTTATGGCCTATGTTATACTTCGGCGACGCGGCAACGACGTCGTACTGCCCCGCAGGGGTATTATACTTCCGTCGCCGGCGGTGACGACGACGACTGTGGCGGCGTCGGCCAAGCCCCGAGAGTAGAACAACCCCAATCTTCACCATTTCTTCTTCAGATCTTCTTACCTTTATCATTGTAAAAAACTGGTTTTACTATATAGATCGGGGTAGCGAGATATGGCGAAACAGTATCTTCACTGCTCCTATGATGCCCATCCACCCTATATCGCATATACGCGATTTATTCTCCGATGTGACCGTTCTCTACATGACGAGAAACAGAGGATTGGGACTCATAATAGTCCCAATCCGAAGCGCGTAGTCTGCCGGTAGGACGAGACCGTTCACTGTCCGACAGCAATAATACTCTTCCGATCCCATGTTAATCTCTCCTTACCACCTCCCGCTCCCCTTCCAGAATCCCCCTTCGCTGACCCCCTATCACTGGTCTCCCTCCTACTGGTCCCCCTTACTCGGATTCCCTACGCATACGTTAGACGTTGTCAGCATGTCTTCTGAATCCCTACAAGCAAACCAACTTGAGATCGTCGTGACAGAAGAAGCCAGCAGGGTCATATCTGCTTGCGAACAACGTTTAACTTCCTTGATCTGTTACATTTTGCTCACCTAAGTTGTATCGCTAACGGCATGGTCTGTTTTAAAGTGGATCTGCTGCCTTTCAGGACTTTCTATAATGCAGATGCTAGTAGGTAGCATGCTGACATACCCTAATGCGAAAATTGCGGCAGCCGGACAGAGCTGGCAACACGCCAGGCGCCGCCGCGCGCGGCCTCTGTCGCTCCCGGTTTCGTATTTCCAGATACAGTCCGCGTGACCGCGTAAAGGCTTCCGCTTACCTTTGTGACGCACCAGCGTACGGTGGGCGGCAATACTGGGGCGGAGTCTTGAAATGGCGACGCTCCTTCTCAATTTTGCCGCGCTGTTCATGCACTTGCTTTGCCGGCGGGAGCGGCAGAGGACAGGAGTCTCGAAGCACTGTAGTCTTTCCAGGAGTGACATACTGCCGCTGTGGGAAGGTAAAATTGGATTCAGGGGTCTCAGCTGATCACTATCGATCGCGAAGCTCAAATTATTTACGTCTGTTTCCACTTTAGACCCCTGCCACTCTGCTAGAGCGCAGACATACTCTACCGCCGGCAGCGGCAATAATGGTGTGAATCATTATTGCCGCAGCGACATTTGTGGCGCCGCCGTTGTTTTTCTGAGGTGCCGCGCAAATTCGTAAATCAAAAGTGTGCTGGCGCGGCACGGCACCGCTCGAGCGGCATGTTCTGCATCCCTGCTCCGTGGCAAAAGATAGTGCAAAAGTTTGTGCAGCATTTGAGCAAGGAAGTAGGTTACGAAACTCATGAGATAACTAGACAGAATGGTCCCGAAACAAGTGAGCAATGACATGATATAGCGGACCTTTACAAAACACATTTCTCTACTATCTGGAGGACGGAGATTCCCGCAGTGGTGCTCATTTTCGCTGTTCAGACATACGCCTGAGACCCCTAGCTGGCTAATTGGTTGATGGCGAGTTCGAGTGGATGGATCTCAATCGTTTTCTGTTTAGGACCGTCCGTGGGTGATGACGTTGAGCAGCCACCACGTCGCAGTAAGTTCCAAATCGTTGTCGTAATCGAAGATTTGGGCACAGACAGTTCAACTGTTTTCCGTAGAAAGAATCTTTAGGGAGACCATAAAGAGAATAACAGGGAGAATAGTCGTGTTGAAAGGTACAGGTCTGTTGTGAGGAAACTGTCTCAGCGGTACGTATGGTGGCAAGAACTGATACTATAGAAGTAGTCTTCATAATCCAAATAGATACGAAACATTTTTGTTTTTACCGAATCCTCGAGGGAAGCAAATAAGAAGCATAGTTAACAACGGTTAACGATTCGCAGGCAGAAGCGAGCACCGACCGCCAGCGGCGCAGTTGTAGAGGTTCTCTGCTTCACAACCCTGACGTCAGGGGTTCGATTCCTGCACCACATGACACTTTTCAGCTCTACCTCAGTATCGAATTTCCATAGAGAAACGGTATCTGCATGTCTTTTTGCTGTTTGCTGCGGTATGGTGTTTTTACCACCTTGTTCCTTTTGGCACTTCTTTTTCATTGTCCCAACTGTGTAAAACACGATGACTTACGAAATTTTAGCACAGACCTATGTGATGCTCAGGATTAGAGCAAGAACATGCAGAAACGTAGAACAACGACAGGAAGCTATTCGATAGAGAACTAGACAGCGCCGCACTTCCACTACTCCAAAGGTCGAAGAATATTAGCCCAAACTTTGTTGCCCTAGGGGTAGTTAATGTTACTGGGGATGGGCTGATCACGAATCAAACATCCGTTTTGAGAATTTCGACCGCTTTAGATTGGTTACGGTGGGTGCTAGTAAGATGTTCAGGGTCAAAATTACCTAATTTGATTAACTGAGGCAGCGATGACGAATCTGAGCCTCATTTTTGGCATTGCAGTTAATAATGCGCGCTTACATAGATATTGTTGGGTAAGCACCTGGATCACCGTTTTGTGTAGAACGTGTAAATTCTATCTATATTTTGCACAAATTCTGTCTAGAACTGTTACTTCGATTGCTGATTACTAATATAAGCCTAGTTTTGGGTGTTGCGGCACGTGGAGGTAGCTGTAACGGTATCGACATCTTATTCTAATGGCACCTGCCTACCCCTATCTACCGTAATGTACCGTACTCTGCTGTAGTAGTACCAAAAACAGACTTCATAACCACAGGCATTCATTGTGGGCGGGAAATCGCTCACTCTGGTATCCCCATCCATAACTTTTATCGTAATCGTATAATTAGTGTACCATACCACCTTTGTGATCAATACCCCAAATAATCTCGCTAAGCGGACTTGGAGAGATAATAATATTTCCAAAAACTTCTCAATATAGGTCAGGTAAGGCCTATGTTACACTTCGACGACGCTGTTGTCGGCGACAGTGCGGGTGCTACGCGGCGCGTAGCAACCCGCGTAATACTGCCGCCGGCGTCTTCAACAATAGCGTCGCCGAAGTATAGCATAGGCCTAACAAAGGAGGCCCATGAACTTCCCCCAAAGATTCTCAACGCGGCCTATGTGGTCTTGTAGAGCATCGGACGAGGATCACAGTTTTTGCTACGGGCCACTGGGTGATATAAAATGTCAAAAAAATTATATCACTCCAGCGTGGACTGATAAGGCAAAAGTAACACCTGAAATGGCCCTGTCGTGCCCTGAACTCAACTTACAAAAGGTTTGGAGCTCAAATTAAAGTTAGATTATAGTAATGCGATAATTTCCTACGCTTCCTAGACGAAGCTGCTGTGTGCGTCCAAGTGATTCATTCGCAACGGCGTGGGCAGCGACTGGATGGCCGAGTGGGTAGCGAGGCGGACTCGAGGGAGAGGGTCGAGGGTTCGATTTCGGGAGTTGGGTTTCTGGGACCCTAGGTGGACTGTTAGCTTCTTTGCAAATGAAGATTACATTTTCGCTTCAGTAGGGTAGATTCTTTGCGTCCTAATCCCGCTTTCAACCTGTTGTCAGATGTAGAAGAAGCTGGTTTTGTTGTGTAGAGCGACATCGCGCATCCATTAAACGATGCTTGTCTCGCTGAGGAAGGTTTCGTTAAATGCTATCCGTATATGATCTCTTTGGTATGGTCAAAATTACTTTTGGAAGTGTTTCTCACTGTCACCTCATTTGCGAACACGATCGACATGCATTGACTTGATCCACCATCAAGACAAGCTCAGACTCTGCTCTTCGGATTTCTTTGCAGACTGCTTTTTTATTCCTTTCGCAACTTTTACTATTCTACTAACTCTTACCAACTACAGCATATTTTATCCAACTCATGGTATTTATCTAGCTATGTATTTTTTCCTGACCATTCTCCTATACACTTATTGCAGATGGGTCGGGGCATTGCAGATGGGAGCACTTATACTCACTCCCTCAAATCTGGAGATCGCAAAAGTTTTTTCGTGCCAAATTTATCTATAGGGTTATCAGGGATGTAGATCACCAATCTGGCAACCATTTTCATTGAAACGATGGATGACAGAATGTTACGATGGGTATGTGTAAGTAACGGGGTGTCGTAGAATAACCGGCCCTGCTGGCTTTCACGACTCCAGAGGTCGAGGGGAGGACGAAAGGAAAAAAATTTCGCCCAAACATCGCCCATGGGGGTTATTTGGGGTACTGATCACGGATATGATACCTGCTTTTAAAATTTCTGCATATTACGGCAGGTTACGGTAGATATGGGTGGAGTAAAGCTGTCCACGTTAGTGGGATCGCTTCCTTCTCCAATGTGGTCAGACGTATTTTCGTGCAAGCAAAATGATAATTTAGAAAAAGAGTGACGGATTCGTGGTCAGCAGCTTAAATAATTCCTAGAGGCGAAGTCTGGGCGAAATCGGTAGTCATGACTTCGCCACCTTTATTCACCACTTCCCAATAATACAGTAACCTACCGTAGCCAAAATGTATTCTTCAGTTGCAAAAATGGGAGCAGTCCACAAATCAAATAGGACCACTATCGGAACCGAACCCCTGACCCCTCCCGCAAGTCCGCCTCGCTATCCACTCGGCCATCCAGTCGCTACCGCCACCGTTGCAAATGAATCACTTGAATCTACACTGCAGCTTCGTCCAGGAAACGTCGTAGATTATCATATCACTATAATCAAACTTTAAGTTGAACTCCAAACCTTTTGTAAGTTAGGTTCGGAGCACGACAGGGCCATTCCAGGTGTCACTTTCGCCTGATCAGCCTGCCCTGAAGCGGAACCGTTTTTTGCAATTTTTGGACCACCCAGGGGCATTTAGCAAAAACGAAGCACAGTCCTATGATCCTCGTTCGGTGCCTTGCAAAACCATATAGGTCACGTTGAGAATCTTTGGAGGAAGTTCATAGGCTTCCCTTGTAAGGTAAGTGTGTTCGCACAGGAGACGGGCAAATGCGAAGAAACTACTGCCGTCATGAACTGCCCCTACTGTGATCGGCCGTATTCTTTTATGCGCTTTATGTATATGTGCATCTTTGTGCTGAACGTCCTTCACAAATATTCCAGAAACTGCTTTGCTTTACATATTTGGCGTACTCGTGATAAACCACCAGGCACCGACAAAGGAGACAGCAGTTAAACATCATACCGCAGCAATTCCCAAAAAGACATGTAGCTCTCGTTCTTCTATAAAAATTCAACTCTAGCGTATAAGTGCAGAAGAGATGCGTTCTGCGGGATCGAACTCTCGACATCATATTCGAGAAGCAGAACCTGCACCACTGCGCCACTCATGGCATACTGCTGGCTTTGCGCGCCTGAGTGACGAGCTCGTTCCTGCGGGTCATTAACCGTTGTAACCACAGGAAATTTTGAGTGTCTTTTGTTATGTGTCTCAAGGATACTTCAAAAACGAAATATGATTCATTACAACTTGGAGTATGGAGATTCTTTCGCAAAATTTATTGAGCATGTTGACCCATGGGATTAGAATATTAGTGCAATGTTTCCTACCTAGCATTCAAGCTGAGTGATCGCTTTAATTTTCGTCCATGTTGCATTCCTTAATTGACTGATAGCGAGTTGGAATGTATAACAATCGTTTTCTGTTTAGGACCCAGGCTGAGTGATGGCGTTCAACAACCATTCCACTACGGTAAGTTTCATCAATAATCTTTGTTCACAGGTTATTGGCGGTTATTCGTAGAAAGAAATTTTAAGGAATTCATGAGACGAATTAGGTCTCTTAGGCTTACGACTAGATTTAGATGCAACCCTTAATTGATCGATAGTGATATCGTGTGCTTGTCTACTGTATTTTTAGGAGCTTCGTGTAATGCTGTCGCTGTGCAAGCACCCCGCCGCGGTAGGTCCCATCCTTAATTTTTCTTGATCTGGCGATCTTATTCGTTACCATTTCGCATAAGGTCTTGGCTGGTCGTGGTCTTTTTTTAGAAGAATGCAGAATTCCTGCACAACCAGGGGTCGAACCACAACTCCATGATGTAAATGCTATGAATAATTGCGCAAAAAATTACAAACCTAAGCGGACCTCACTTTTCACTTCAATTGACAAAATTCATGATGAAAAATGGAATGCAATACATGCTGATAGAACAAATCATTCTCTTTCGAAAGCTATGCAGCGCTATGCAAGAGACCGCCTGCGAAATCTGCAGTGAATCGTTGAAAAAAAACGGCGAAGACTTATGGGACAACCTAATAAATGCATTAAGCACGTTAATTCGTGGACTTAGAACGATAGAGAAATGTTTCTCGCCAAGCACTCAAGCTGAAAGATTGTTTCATTTTACATGTACGTTTCATTTCTTAATTTGTTGATGATGAATGCGAGTGTATAACAATCGTTTTCTGTTTAGGACCCAGGCTGAGTGATGGCGTTCAACAACCATTCCACTACGGTAAGTTTCATCAATAATCTTTGTTCACAGGTTATTGGCGGTTATTCGTAGAAAGAAATTTTAAGGAATTCATGAGACGAATTAGGTCTCTTAGGCTTACGACTAGATTTAGATGCAACCCTTAATTGATCGATAGTGATATCGTGTGCTTGTCTACTGTATTTTTAGGAGCTTCGTGTAATGCTGTCGCTGTGCAAGCACCCCGCCGCGGTAGGTCCCATCCTTAATTTTTCTTGATCTGGCGATCTTATTCGTTACCATTTCGCATAAGGTCTTGGCTGGTCGTGGTCTTTTTTTAGAAGAATGCAGAATTCCTGCACAACCAGGGGTCGAACCACAACTCCATGATGTAAATGCTATGAATAATTGCGCAAAAAATTACAAACCTAAGCGGACCTCACTTTTCACTTCAATTGACAAAATTCATGATGAAAAATGGAATGCAATACATGCTGATAGAACAAATCATTCTCTTTCGAAAGCTATGCAGCGCTATGCAAGAGACCGCCTGCGAAATCTGCAGTGAATCGTTGAAAAAAAAAACGGCGAAGACTTATGGGACAACCTAATAAATGCATTAAGCACGTTAATTCGTGGACTTAGAACGATAGAGAAATGTTTCTCGCCAAGCACTCAAGCTGAAAGATTGTTTCATTTTACATGTACGTTTCATTTCTTAATTTGTTGATGATGAATGCGAGTGTATAACAATCGTTTTCTGTTTAGGAGCGCACCAGGATGACGACATTATAGTGCTGTCACACCAAAGTGAGTTGCATCTGTAATCTTTGCCAAAGTCTTTTCACAAATATTTTCACGATTCTCTTTTTATAACATCTTCAAGGAACTCTGTAAAATTAGATGTGCTGGAAGGCGCAGTTCCCGCAGGAGAACGGCTAGATTTAGACGTCAGCGTTAGAGAACAATTCGTTCCGTGAGTTTTGCTGGCTCTAACGAATTTTTGATCGCAGCTAGGTCAGCATGACATCGGCAAGAGGCCATGGCTCCCATGTCGGGTTTATCGTCATATGCACTAGCTCGCATCGTTTCCCGACCGTTAGCGATCCTCTCTTGTGAGAATTCCCTACCGGGTTAGCCTGCCTTGATGGCGAACGCTCCGGAGGCTTTGGCACCGATCTGAAACAAAGAAGCGACCGATTTCGCACCGAATAGGTACTGGGTGGCTTCAACGATACTGTGGATACTTCAAGGTCAAGTCGCAGCTCAAAGCGCTTGTGACTTTCATATTTATGAATTCCTTCACAAGCAGATGCAAGCTCTGCGCTACTTCTAGACAGCTACATATTCTACGATGAATGAATAACCGCAGCACTAGCGGGCGACATCTCGTTCCTTTGAGCTTCAATCGTTAACCGACAAGGTAGGGCAGCACTTGGCTTTCACTCGAGAGAGTTATGAAGGGGACTGTCCTTCCTTGACCTACCAGATTTCCTTCCACAAGCAGAGACAATATTGGGGACTCTGCAGTCGGAGGTACGACAGACATAAACTGAATAGCGGGGCCTCTTTTTATGGATTCCCGGTGCAAACTCCGCGCATAGCCGTCGCTGTTGATTGGTTCGTAGCGCTCGTACGCTGCATTCTTTTTGCATTTTTGGTACTGATATGCTTTGGGGCGTTGACTGACACCTGGGTAGGGGGAGGTTGTAATACACATCAGCGAAGGCAATAAAGATTGAATTAGCCACATCCATTTGGAAGTAAAGACTTCTGCTCCATATTTGTTGCTGCAAAAGCAGCAGCAGCGCTTCTAACCTTAAGTGAAGTCTTGAAATTAGAAGTCTTTCTCGCCTTTCCTAAACAGTTTGAATTTACGATTCTGACGTTATCCCAATCAATAAAACTAGTCTTCGAGGTTCATGACTATAAATACGCGCTATCCGTTTTCCAGTCGAATGAAACTAAGTACTTCCTTCAATGTAGATTCCAAATGAGTTCCGAACGCAGCACAAAGCTGCTCCTCGAAGTAAGCTAGAGAGTAAGATGACGTTATTGGAGGAGAACTCAGCTAAGGAGAGTTGATTCATGGAGCGAATCACCGTCCTAGGAATGACCCCTAAAAAGCAGCAGTGCACGCTCTGCTCAACCCGCCTCATCTCGTAGTGAAATCTCGTCCGAGGCGGGCGCAGCACCCGGGTAGCCTACGGTAGTCGAGCGCGTTGCTCCGCCTTCTACAATAGTAGAAGTGCTAACGTAACGCACTCCAAGTTGTTTCGCTATTACTTAGCACTCAAGGTGAAATATCGTTTCAATTTTCAAGCATGTACATTCCTGTTCGATAGTGGATTGGCGTCAACCGTATTCTGTTCAGGAGCTCCAGTGAATGCTTCCTTTGCGGGACCACAACATTTTCAAGCGACATTCGGTAAGTTCCATCCGTAATCTTTCTCGATTTTTTTTTTGGGGGGGGGGGGGGGGTTGAGGAGAATGCACAAGTGCAAACTTTAAAAAGCAGAGTAATGGTGAACCTTGTAGAGATTTTTCGTGAGCAGATTGTTTCGCTATCACTTAGCACTCAAGGTGAAATATCGTTTCAGTTTTCAAGCATGTACATTCTTCTTCGATAGTGGATTCGCGTCAACCGTATTCTATTCAGGAGCTACGGTGAATGCTGCCGTTGCGGGACCACAATATTTTCAAGAGACGGACGGTAAGTTCCATCCGTAATCTTTCTTGATTTTTTGCACAGATAGCTTGACTCTTCTCAGAAATCTTAACAGACAACTTGATGGCTTTCTCAAGAAGGAATCTTTAAGCAACTATCAGGAAAAGTTGGGTATATGGGAAGGCACAGTTTTCGCAGGAAAACTGCTAGATTTGGACGTCTTCGCCGAGAACAATTCATTCAACAACATCGTTATTTCTGAAGTCACCTTCAGCGAAAAGATGGTAAAATGTGTAAAGAAAATAGCATTGTTAGTTCTATAACAGTTCAAATAGTTCTATAACAACAGTTCGTGCTTGCTTCTTTACGCACATAACAGGTGGAACTTACATTCTCACGAAAAACTTCTCAAAAACTTGCTCTATACCTCACCAGGGACGCCGTGAACTTCCCCCGTAGATTCTCAACGAGACCTATGTGCTGTTGTAGGGCATGAGATGAGAAGCAGAGAAGTGTTTTTCGTTCTTGCTACGGGCCCGGATGATCCGAGAATGACGAAAAACTGTCGCAAGGTAACCCCATTTAATTGCCGGGATGCCGTCCACCCCAGCGCCGAGTTCGCCGTGTGGGTATGTTGAGGGCTCGTGAGCACGAGGTCGGAGGTTCGGACCTGTGCAAATTGCTTCAGTGGTTTTGCATCTTCTGCCACTACCATGAAAACATATGTCTTTTTTTTCATTTTGACACTATTTGTACCATTCTCTCTTTCACACTCCACGCATTAGTATATGTGGGAGGTATGATTGCGCAGACACTGCGAGCAACAGCCTCGACTAACTTCGTTTTCACACATATTTTCTCCCATAGTATCTGCGCTCGATATGCACCCACAGTCGTCTACAATGCGGTTGCAATTGATGTACTATTGTAGCATGTTTCCTGCTTGCGAAGGCCTATGGTTGAAGACGTGTCAGCACAGACACGATTCATGTGCCAGTAAAACTACTGTCAAATACATCATATATCTAACAGGGATAACAACAAGCTGATTTTGATTCGCCTCAGCGTAATGGAAACGAAAATGCTGCGCTGGACGGCTAGTGTTAGGCGTCGTGCATGCTTCCCATCGCCGCGATGGTATCGCGGCGATGAGTTTTGCGAGCGACGCGAAAGAATTTGAACTTCTCAGTGCTCGTCACATCGCTCATCGCTCTGCAAGGGAGTGCGACGGCGATCCGTTCAGGACCAGCGCTAAACACCGCGCGCGATGCGAAAAAGTATGCCATGCCCGCGATGGGCGCGGGAAGCCATCGCGCATGCCGACCGCCACTGTTGCGGCGGCCGCGGCGAAGTTTCCTTTGACTGTTCGACCGCGTGCGGCGGAATGGCCATGAACTAAGCGCCGCGATGGCATCGCGGCGATGGAAGTATGCCCCCGGTCTTAGGCCTCTGTTATACTCCCGCGGGAGCATCCGCGGAACGTCCGTGGACCAATGGTGCACGGCGGAGGCGGGCGTGGCGGGCCGCGACGAGTGGCCCGGCGCGGGGTCCCGACGCGATTTCCGCCCATCCGCGGAAGCTCCCGCGGGAACTTCGGCGACGCGTCGGCGACGCTATGTTAAGCGGGCTGCTACTTACTGCGTAGCAACGCGTGTAACACTGTCGCCGACGTCGCCGGTAACAGCGTCGCCGAAGTATAACATAGGTCTTACGCGTCTGGACCGTGTTCGCAACGATTAAATCCGCCAGAGGTTTGGTGTCGCTCCAAATGCTGACAAGTTACGTGAAGCTGGTTTTCGGTGGTATGGCCACGTACTTCGCGCTAGTGGTGGCACTGTTCGGAGGATTGGCCTTGATATAGATGTGCCTGGAAAACGGCCGAAAGGGCGGCCGAAGCAGCGTTGGATCGATACTTGCATGTGGACCTGAAGGTTGCTGGTATCCACCCGATCAAGCATTTGATCGCGTAAAGTGGCGTCACCATACCAGATGAGCGGACCCCGCCTCGAAACGGGATAAATGCTGAAGAAGAAGAACAACAACAAACAGCCGTTAATAATAATGACAATAACATGCAAGAGAGAATAGTTCACAACAGTGTGAAATTGAGAAACCTTATATGATTTCATGACAGTGGCAGACAATGCAAAACCACTGCAGCAGTTTCCGTAGGTCCGGTTTCGAACAATCGATCTCGTGTTCAGAGCTCTCAACACTACCCACTCATCGAACTCGGCACTGCCGGCGAGCGGCATTTCGGTAAACACATGGGGTTGCCTTTAAACAGTTTTTCGTCATTTGCGGACCACCCAGTGGCTCGCTGAAGAAAAAATAAACACTTCTGTGTTACTCGTCTCATGCCCTACAACACCATATAGGTCTCGCTGAGAATCTTTGGGCGTTCATAGGCTTCCCTTGTCAGTTCAATTTCTTCATTTCAGCATGGCTGTGATTGACGAGTGGTCGTTTCATGCGCGATGTTCAGATACAGCAGAACAGGCTAGGCAGCACGAAGAAAGGGTCGACTATATCATGATGAACCCGGTGGAACGGTACAGAAGAGCTATGATGATGGAATTCGTCCGATCTCTCATCCGTAACGACATGTATAGACCACCTGGTGTGGAGCGGGAGCTAGTAGGTACTCCCGACATTTACCAGGTGGGCGAACTACATGAGGCTCAGCGCGTATTCAACAGACACATGATCGAGGCCTTTGCGCATTTTCTCCGCCTTAATGGTATGTAGCTGAAGGAGAAGCGAGGCTCCTTTGGCTTTACTGAGTCGTGATCTTCCCATGTAGTGGTGAAGTGTCGTTATTTTATTGTTCTCACATTATTTGAGGATAAAGTGCCATTTCAATATGCGTTTTGTTCTGGGTATAAAGGAGAAGAGACAGCGTTGTTTGATCGCTTTTGGGATGCGCCGCGAATTCTACCTCCACAGCATGCCGTGGAGGAGATTTGAATGCACAAGAGGCCTACACAGATAATGACTTGCAATGGCCAGCCGACGGCGGAGTGGCGTTCTACCTCCCCCCCCCCCCCGCCCTTTAAACAGAGGCGTGGCAAATGTCAGCGTCTTCACTATCTCGTAAGGCAGCCACTTGACTCTCGAGCAATCCCAGGAGGATGGGGGTTGGCACGCCAGGGGGACGAGGGAGTAGAACGCTCGACCCCCACCCCCCCCCCCCTCTCCCCTCCCCCAGCCAACGGACAAGTCAGTATTGAGTTCTTCTCACCTCAGACAAGTCTGGTACCAATTCGTCGACTCCGGGAGACGGCTAGGATGTACGAAATATGGCCACGCCCCTCGCCGGGGTGCATGCAATCTTCCTCTCATCCTCCTTGCTCGCCCACCCCCAACCCCCTAGGCTTCACCACGAGTCTTACAGCTCCCTTATGAAACCTTTGAGATGCAAAACAAAATTTCCCAGTCTACAGAACAGCAGATGTACATCCTGACGCCACGCCCCCTGCAGGAGGCGGGTGTACATCCTGTCGCGCTGGGGGGATGGAGGGCTTAGTTGGGCTGGGCGAGAAATTTGGATCAAGAAACTGGTGTCAGGACCGGGATGTGTGTAAATGAAATTCGAAAAATCGTAAATTACGAAAAAAAAAACGCCAAAAATGGTGAGAGTTACATAACATGTAGTGCAGTACAACTACATTTTTCTAGGTTTTTCTGCTAATGTTAATACAGAATGATCTAATATTTGCATATTTGTCGTGTTGTTCACAGCCCAAGCTGGGCAGTTTTCTTGCCAAACTGTTTTCCCTTCTCTGCTCTTATTTCTCCTTCAGGTCCTTCTGGCCAAATCTTACACGTTTTAGGAAAGTCGAAAACGTTGAGTCGAAAGCTTTGTGGCTACCTATTCATGATGTTTCAACAAATAGCTTTCATCGTTTGGATGAGCACTAAATTCCAACCTACTAGCAGTTCTTTAGATCCTGCAACAATATTTTCATTATTTTTCAAGATTTAACAGAACCAGTTACGTTTGGCTTAGCGCCACAGCACGAACATTCTAGAACATAACACCATACATCCTACAATATAATAAAGCTGGTCTCGACTTTAGTGTCCCACCATCTCCATGACTCGGACCGGTCGTCGCCACTGAGTATCGCTCAGTCTCTCCTTTTCCCCTTTCTCTTTCATATTAACAACTTTCTGGGGAACGTGGTCACGGGAGATGAGCCGGGTCTCTTACGACAACCATAGCCGTAAGGCCCAGTGGCTCCCTGAACAAGAACCACCAACAAGCAATCAAAGTCTGACCTCCATCAGAAGGTGTTCATGCTGTACTGTTGTGACTCACAAGGAATGCTCTACTACGAGGTCCTTGCAGCCGGCACCACAAGACTGCGAACATTTACGCTGTCCAACTGCAAAATTTGAGTGAGACCAGACAGCGGAAACGACCAGGACGGAAGAATGTTCTCTTTCTTCACGACAGTGCTCGGCCGCATGTTGCAAAGATGCCTCGCCAAAAGATTCGGGAAAGTTATGCTGAACTCGAAAAGAATGTGAGTGATGCGGTGTCATCTGTCATGGCGCCACAACAGTACATTTTAAAAAAAAACTACGCTAAAACGAAGTGGGAGTGAGCTACTAGAGGAAGGAGAATGGACAAATCTTTCTTACCCGGGCTGCGTCACGTCATTTGTTTGCCAGTGCCCTCGATCGACGTCATTTACGAAAATTTACGATTTACTACTCAAAATATCGTGAATCGTAAAAAATTCCAAATATCGTAAATCGTAACTACGCACACCCCTGTTCAGGACGCTTGAAATTTCTGCCGACCAGTTGAAATGCAAAAGCGCTGCAGAGCACGAGGACCGAACCCTCGACCTCCCTCACATGAAGCAACGCCACCACCCACTGCGCTCCGAACCGTTTGCCGAAGGCAGCAAATGAGCGTACAAGTTACTGCCGCCAGCTCTCGCAAGCGCCGCCACCGCGATTCCACAGTAAACTCTGGGTACCTCCTCGTTACCCTACTCGTTTGCCTTAACCACTTTTCAAAAAAGGTAATTAGTGTAAAAACAATTTTTACACTAATTTGAGGGGCGATGATTCTTCCTGTATGACTCGCTTTCTCTGCGGAGCCTCTCGGCTCCTCTGACGGCTTCTTAATGGCTTCGCCGTAGTAATAGCTTCTCATCATCAATTGTAGCTGCCATTGTAGCCGTCATGGTAGCTCAGAAAGAACACCTTAACTACGTCGATTGCAGCAAGTTAGAAAGAAATAGAAAAAATGAACGACATCCACAAAAAATGGACAATCTTATCAATATCGATTGACGGCGATCGATACTTCAAAAACGAACTTCAGATTCGTGTTCAGCTACCTCGACTACCTCCAGGGCTGAAGATTCGGGCCGCTGTTGATCGCCATCAATCGTCAAGTATGGCCCGGCCTTCCCCCACTTCAGTTCTGACGGAAACACACACGTACACACCTTTATATACGGTAGAATTCCATCCCAGAAGCGTCTGCTCGCAGAAGCCCGTGAGGTGGAGTAAGCTGCTCGTCTGTCAGCAGCGATGCGGCAGAATCATAACCTTTTTCTTAGGAGTTTCACTTGTTCCTCTTTATTTTGTTTCTTTGTTAACTCATCATTATTTTCTATTTCCATATCTACTCCCTTTGGTAGGGTTTTCTTCATAATACTTTGCAAGGGTAACACGCAACATGCCTTGACCGGAGAAAATGGTGGAAGATGGCTTAATTTTTTTAAGATCGTGCAGGCGTCCTATCGTATGGTTTATTCGCAAATAAATTGATGAACGGCGGTTTAATTACCCATGTTTGAGGAGTCTCTGAATTGTTCGGTAAGAGTTGGTGAGTAATCGTTGATCGTTACCGTGGGATCGTATTGGTCGATCGAGTTACCTGTACATCATTGAACTGCCGCAAACGATTAAACGTCCAACCATGCTAGGTCGGCTGTTTTTTCAGCGGAAACGGCTGAGAAATAGGTAAATGTCTAAAATGCAGATTTTCAAGCTACATTGTGTTGAGGATAAAATATGAACACTATGGACCTGTTCATCACTCGTGGATAGAGCTATGCCGTTGCTCATGCAGTGTGCACAAACCGATTAGTGCGAATCGGTCGACCCGCCGAAATCGATATACATGCTCTTCGCGCAATCAAGTACTCTGTCGCCGACGTCGAACAAGTCCTGACCATACTTCTGCACCGTTATACGACGATGAAACTATTTCCTTAAACTATGATTAATTTAAATTACTTATTACTCTTATTCTTATTTTACTGCCATTCGTTGGGTTAGGCTCCTTGTATCTGGGCTTCTGCATGCTGCAGAACACTTTAAAACAACGAAATCGCAGGGCATAGTGACACTATGCTGTTTTACAATGCTGTTTCCTCATTAGGTTTAAATTCAAATTTTCAAATTTATTAATTGCCAGAGCATGTTAACAAAGCATCACAACCGTATGCAAATGTGGAAACTCAACTTAAAAAAACTTAGAAAATGACAACGCAACATGTAATGTGAAGGGAAAATAATATTGGGGAAAGAGGCAGAACACCAATAAAAGCTAGAAAGCAAGAAAAGCTATAAAGATGCAGTCGGAACAGCAATGAAGCCATGAAACGGGCAACGAATGTTGTTTACTCGGGCACGTAATCACTAATGATGTTCTTGAATTTGCTGAGACTACCGAGAAGCTGGACTCTTTTGATTAATTTGCCAAACTCTAAAGCAGCACGACACGCAAAAAAAATGTCGTCTCAACGTAGATCTTGGTTTAGGGAAACTTAGCTTAAGCCCGTTGCCCCTTGTAGATGAGGGGTTCATTTTAAACAGCCCATCCGAGTTAACCTCCGCTTTTCCGTGAATGATTTTATAGATTAGGATCAGGTCGTTCCTCATCCTTCTCCATCTGAGAGATTTAAGGCCTAGCTGCTCATTCCTTAACGAGCTCCTGGGAATGTCGTCATAGTTGAATCCCATCGATCGCAAGAACAGCTTCCTAGTAAAGCTGCTTTGTACTTTCTCTAACCTTAAGATCGACTTCTGTTTGTATGGACTATAAACACTTGTTCCATATTCTAGAATTGACCTCACAAAGACTTTATAGGCCTTAACAAGCAGTTTGGGATCTTTTGTGCTCAAGGTTTTGAAAAGGAGAAACAGCCTGCGATCGGTTTTGGTGGCTATACTGTTACAGTGATCCTCGAAAGAAAGGGTAGAGTCGATTATAAAACCAAGGTCTTTAATCTTAATAACTGCTTGTAGTGGAATCCCGTCGATGGAGTAGACATGCCTAGGATTGCTCCGTCCTAAATGCAACACCATAGACTTGGCGACCGAGATAGGTAAGTCCCAATCTTTAGACCTGCTGACCAAGGGATCAATTGCAGATTGTAAGTTACCGTGCGAGTTCGCGCTTAGGCCTGAATGGATTTTAATATCATCCGCAAAAACTTTACAGCCAACGGAGGATTCCGCTAGCAGAGATCCAATTTCATTAGAGAAGATATTGAATAAAACCGGCGAAAGCACACATCCTTGCGGCACCCCACTGGGCGCAGCGCGACTGGAAGAGTATGAACCGCTGGCCCGAACTTGAAATGTGCGGCCACACAGGAAGGCTTGTATCCAACTAACAATTCTAGGGTTGATTCCCACATGTGTCAGTTTCGGTAACAAGTTATTATGACAAACTCTATCAAAAGCTTTCTCAAAGTCAAAATATATGACATCCACATTAGTGTTGGAGTCTAAAACGTATGTCCAATCATTTAATGTTTCAATCATCTGAGTCACGGTGCTTCTGTTACTGCGGAAACCGTGCTGATGAGGGGAAAGAACGCTGTATTCATCCAAACGTCTGACAACTACTTTTTTGACAATTTTCTCAAATATTCTACAGAAAATGGATGTGATACTGACTGGTCTATAGTTTGATGGGTCGGAGAAGGGAGGCTTCTTCTGGATGGGAGTCACGTAAGCGTGTTTCCATCTAGAAGGTTGCTAAGATTATGGATTGCTGGTTGTTATTTCCCTGTTTTTTAGCGCACTTAAGGCGCAGTTATAAATAAATAAATAAATACTTCAATTCTTCTCGAGTAATCCTACTATGCATAATTCGTTAATGTCACGTGTCCGTCACAGGGAGGGGGACTGAAGCCAGGAGATGTCTACGACAGTGCGGCGTATGCCAGCCGGATTTTCCTTCAGGTTAACTATGGGCGATTGCTGGCGAACTATATCCTTGGCGTAGAATCACCCAAGTTTACTATATACTCAGCGGGCAACGCATCCGAGTATGGCTGGGTGATCAAATACAGAGCGTTGGGATTCAGAAGACGTGCCGCAGACGTCGTAAGGGAACAGTAAAGGGGAACTACTAAGGGGGGGGGGGCAGTAAGGATGAACAGTATTTTCTCTTAGTATTGTTCAACGTGCGTCGGGATGCGGAATACGTGTAATAGATACCCTTTTTTTCGTGGCAGCGTCGCGAAACGTACGCTGGGACTCAGAAAATGTGTCACAGACGTTACGCAACAAGCGTGCTGATTCAGAAGACGTGAGAGGACGTCTACAACGTACGTCCAGGACCAGAACACGCGCTAAAAATCAAACTTTGCTCAGCCTGCTTTGGATTTTCAGCACAACTTTTAAAGGCTTCGCGCAACGAGCATGCGCGTGCTTGACTCTACGACCGTTTCTCTGCCATTCTGCCGACGCATGGGTAAGGTTGGAGGGGAGGGGGAGAAGGTAGAGGAGTGACTAAAGGAATTGGAGGAGTATTACTGCCCTTGGACAGTGAACGACATCAACCTGTCGACTAATACAGATTGATTTTTTTTTCATGTTTCTCATCTGATTAAGTACTTCGTATTGGGATTCTCACTATCTGTCCCTCTCCACGTAGAGAACGGGCAGTTGCGAATTTTCTTCCCCATCGTACCTTTATACGATTCTATATAGGAAAACCAGTTTTTACTGCAATGATAGTAGGAAGGTCCAAAGAGGAAAAGACGGTCGGGTGTTCTAATCTCGGGGTTTGGAGGCGTAGCCCCCAACCAGACGTTGAACGTATGGTACTTTATATTCGGTGAGTACAATATTTGCGCTTCCATAAAAAGTTCAGAAATTCCCACTCAATAACCGGCGAAATTTGGAATGCCAAGCGTTTCTGAGATTTTTGCATTTGTAAATTTTCTTGGCATTTTTGTTGCGGATATTTCTACACAAATTTAGTACTAGGCAGCGTAGAGTCGTTCTCCTTCCTTTGACGCATCTCATGATGTACAAGTAATCGCCTCGAAACTATTTTTAAGGCGCTAGTATCTCCCAATGCCTAGATTATGGAGCTTGCTTTGAAAATACTAACACCGAACTTAAGAGGTGAACCTCTAGAAACTGAAGGAAATCTAAATAATTTATTTATCGCAATCATCGTTCTGTTCATTATTGGGCCTGTTCATACTTCACGACGGAAGCGATTGGTCGGCCATACAAATCATACGTACGGACCTTTGCCGAGCGATCGTCCTGCAAAAATCGATACGTATCAAGCCCTTACAGTGTAGCTGGTAGCTGTTATGTCAAGCCAAAATACCTGTATGATAGTGTAGCTGAAGCAAGTCTGCGACCTTCACTTCAATTTACAATTTCGCTGCCTCAAACACAAAAGACTCAAACTCGAAGACATTAGCGGCCGACATCACACTGTTTATTTATATTCATGCTTTGCAACAACAAACACTGACTGAAATAAAAGTAAACGAATGACAATGTTATTATAACAAAATGGTGACCTCATCACCAATAAACGGCAATCATTATTAAGTTCACAATAAAATTGAACATTTCCAGAGATTTGACATGTATTAAAATAAGAAGCCATTTTAAAACGCTTAGTATTATGAATGTGAGGGAAACAAACAATGGGAACGACAAGAATTCTGAGAACAAAATCGAGCATCACTATACATCCCGTCATAAAATCAGCTTGCGAGAAGACAGGCTTCAAGCCTAGACTGCAAACGTGAGTACAGAACAACCAAGTGATTAATGGTGTTGGAAAAGGTGCAGAGATTGAGAGCATAACTTCGAGATTATAATAATAGCTATTCTGGGAATATTTTTTTTGGCACAAATATCTATAGCAGTAGGGGTCCACTCATCATTTCCAAGCAACGCGGGTACTCGCCCTAGGCAACCTGTTAAATGCAAATCGATCCACTCCGTTGAATGGTACGCAGTTAATCGATTTGCATGGTTTGCAGAAAAAGGTATCGCGGATCACATTAAGACAATATATCATTGCTAAAACCATTTTCCTCCGCACTAGAATTCCCAAAGAAAATTTCGGTCAGAGACACAACTGAAACTGAATGCCATTCACTCTATGTGTTATTGCAGTTCTACCGTTTCAGACATGTGTCTCACCTTTTGGTGCACTCACATTAGCCACTTTTTCTAAAAATAGGAATTGTCAATAGGAGCTTAAATAGAAAAATTCCTTCTCTGCGAGAATCAGAATGTTAGGTACCCGAATGCTTCCGGCAGCGGTCAAAAGCAAAGTAGTGACCAATCACGATGGCTGTAAAAGCTCTAAAGAACTCAAACAGTACATCTTGACATCGAACTGGTAATCGGTCTCGCTGTCATTTCATGTCAGGCTCCGCATTACCACTACACATTGCTATCGAAAAACGACAACAAGTAAAAAGTGCAAAGGAAGTATCAGAATCAAGCCAACACCCTTAGAGAAAGCAAAAAACGATCAGAAACGATACAAAAGAATGACAGAAACTAGGTAGGTGCACAGGGACCTAACTGCTGCCATAACCATGCCTGCACTGTTGAACACAGAACTTAATGACTCTATGCAACAAGAGCACCCAAAGTGAAAGACTGTGTGACAAGCCGAAAAGCAGTCTCCATCAAAACCTATTAATTTGCTAGAAACTGCCATGTGGAATGGTGGTATAGAACCTGTCTCAGAAACAAGGCACAAAAATCGGATGAAAACCACTATCCACAAAACGACGAGCCCAGAAAACGGTAGAGAGGTACTTCTGCTTAGTCAAATAGGAACTCAATTGCTGAGCACCAGCATAGTGCTTAATGTTAGTTGTTTTCATTTCCACACAGCTCACACATCTCTGTTATACACGTCAATAGTTTCGGTCTCCACAGACAAATTATGGGGTGTTTTCGGGGCTAATTGAAAAACCGTTAATCTTCAACCCTCTGAAGTCATTGGTAGTGACCTGAGTGAAATTTGCATCATTCTCATAATAGATGATTAGCGCCCTTCTAATGGAAATGCATGGGTTTTCCTTCCTCGGAAAAGTCCCCCCTACAGAATCTACCGAACGTATGGCCTTTCACAGTCCGTGACAGCAGAAACTCATCGCTAGTCGCCAGTGCGACATGCACGTATCGATTTTCGCCAGCGATCGCGCAGCGTAAATCGATTCGCGCTTTGCCAGAGCGAGTAAGTCGCTGCTGTGAACTATGAGTAGGACTTTTCAATCTTTCAAATCTAGCCTCTAGGAAGGGAAATAAATGCGTGGAGAGAATTGAAGAAATCACCGGCACAAAAACATCTCACGGTTTAGAGAACAAGATAGTAGACTATCGGTATGAATACTAGACAAGAAATGACTCACCGTCCGCTTGAATGACCGCTCATTGAAACAATTTTCTTTGGAAATAACAACGGCAACAATAAATACACACAGCAAAGAAAAAACCCTAATGTGATGACCTAGGCGCCAAGAATCTCCTGAACAAGCACGACGAGGTCATGACTCTGATCACGCTTGCTGTTGAGGATGAAGGGATGACTCTGAAATGTGGAACCATTGTTACTGCCAAACCAGTACGCCTTCACTGAAATCATATATTTTTTGACGAACGCGAATCGAACAGCTTACGGCTTATCATTTTGAAGATTTTTTTCAGTAAAGCTAGAAATGTAAAGCAAACGATACACTTCAGCTTCATCATCTTTTCTTTCCTCTTCAAATGCACTCCACGGGAGCCATCTTCTAACCCCTTCACAACTGAGAGATACGACTGCAGGGAAGGGAGCGACGGTGTCGTCCTTGCAAAGCATATGTATCGATTAACGTCGGGCGATCGTTCGAAAAAAATCGGGATCCATTCCAGTTGGGGGGGGGGGGGGGAGGGGGAGCGGGCACGCACGTGACTAAAAATTTATCCACTTGACTTCAGACTCACGGAACCGCTTTAAGAGGACGGCATAAGACCAAAAAATCACCGCGGTTGTAAAGACGTAAAGTAAAGTAAAGACGTCTTGGCGGCAATTGGCACTCAAATACAGCTGACCGCCGCCTGACATGTTATAACCTGGATCCATCATAGTGAAGGGGCGGGGCACATACCTTGTTTGTGTACAACCATGGAGAAACTGAGTGCATTTTTTTGTTTTGTGAATTTTTTCAGCATAGGCCCTACTTCGTCATCTAGGCGCGGCTCCGTGAATCTCAAGTCAATTTGTTACAGAATTTTTAGTTATGTACCCCTCCCGTCCAGGATAGATCCCAAAATCTACACGTACCCTTCACCCGGGCGACGATTTGCTTGCGTCGCGGACTATGACCACGCCCAAAATCTGGTCACAATGTCTTTCTGCAGTCATAGATTGTATATGCCATCACTCAACTTGTTCATTTAAAACAACTCGGACAACTTTTGCGCATCTTTTAAAGGAAGATGATGACTAGTGGATCGGAACTGAGCACATACAGAATTCAACAGTTTCTCTTATGAAGACTTCATGAAAGGCTAGAGTTCGTGTCCCATATATCAGAACTACCACAAGACGGAGCTAAACACCAGCCCAAGAAAGTACGCGGCAAAGATTTAGGTCCAAGTGGAAAGATATGAATCTTTCTACATCACAATATCCAGAGAATCTGTCTAGAAACTTTTGAAATGAAGCTGTTCATTAACCACGGTCATACACACATTACATCTGAGGAAGGACATCTAAGTTTCCTGCGTTATGATGAACCTGCCACTTGCGGAAGAGGTAAAGAGTGGTACGGGATACAAACCCATTCTCTAGATTTCTACCACTACCTGTTAGCAATATAGAAAAGATTCGAAAACTAAAGGTGGGAAGAATAAGTTTAGTGCCACGCAGCGATCCACAACAGTGAACATGGAACAAATGTACAGGAAGATATTTAACTCACCAACAACGCTTTATACTTTGGACGGAGCTGAAAGTTTTTCTGTAGACATTGCGAGACGAAGTCGTGGAAATGAACGGAAAAGTTCATGTTCTGCAAAGCAAAGCAATATATTAAACGATTGCACTATGCAATATCAGACCCTAAAGTGGTTATAAAATCAAAGAAAGTTAACAAGAGCAGCTTAAACGTAAACTAATTGGTGCGAAATATTAGCAAGAGTAGTTTAAATGTAAACTGACTGTTGCTTATCACAATCTTCTCTATTACATCTGAACAAACAGTACGCGTCGCGAAGACGCACCACAGCCAATGAGGCACCGGCTCAGTCCCAACAGGCAGGGCACATAATTGGCTGTGCGATGATAACGCTGGGAGCAACGCCGCGTTCCCGAGCCCCTGCTGCATTACAGCACCCCTGCGGTGCGTCTTTGCGACAAAATCTTGCCAGGCAACACTACTTCCCGTGCTATTCGTCACCAACAGTACCGGAACACTCGCTAGGCAGATTTCATTCCCACCCAACAAGACTTCTGGAGGTCGGTAGGCCGCTGAACGAGTGGTTCGCGTAGAACACACACAAGTAAATTGAACTGATTGCTGTGTATCTCAGATCAAAAATGTCGTCCCGATAAAATCCATCTTTTGAAGCGGCTACTGTGATGTAAATAAATGGCGCCAGACTAGTGAGGAGAGTCTTCTCTTTCATAATATCTATAGAAATCGTACAAAAACCATTAAAATGAAAATATTAACCAGGAAAAGGTCTCAAGCGTAGGTCTGGGCGGGGGAAGAGGATAGTACTGCGAGAATTTCCACTCTTCATATGGTAGAAAAACAAGTTTCGTTTTTGCTGAGTTTTTGAATCAAAAGAGCTTCGGGCCCTCGAAGGTGGAGTAAGCGCGGTTCCACGTGCATACGTGGACGCGCTGACGTATGAAGCGTGGCAGAGACGCTCTGCGGCAAGCGGATCGATGGCTCAGCAGGGAGCGACGTAGCCTCACAGGTGCTAGGCCAGATGCTCGACTCCCGTGCTACGCACTAATTTTGCATTTTCTCATGACCGCTACCTCCTTTACCAAATGCTTCCTACACATCTCCTACACACTTATTTCACCCTAAATTGTCAAAAAGGTCAGATTCGTGATCAACACCCCAGGTTCGTGATGAACACTCCATGACCTCGACAGCCCTAGTTACCCGTACCTGCTGTAACCTGTTGTAATCAGCATAAATTTCAAAGGTGAATGTCAGATTCGTGATCAGCACCTTCAATAAACATCCTAGGAGAAGTCTGGGCAAAATCGGTGATTATGACCTCGATGGCCCTAGTTATCCATACATGCTGTGAAGTCACTGTTTAACAGTCGCTGAAAAACACAAAACGTTGTATAATATAAAAAGTAAGAAGAGTGAGTGAAACACAGCTCAAAGTAAGCCCTTATTTGACAATTTATAGTGAAATAAATGTGTAGGAGATGTGTAGGAAGTAAGCTGATTTAAACTGCCATTAAGGCACTATTGCTTTCACGACTCCAGAGGTCGAGGAGAGGTCGAAAAAAAAATCCGCTCTAACCTCGCCCAAGAGGATTATTTGGGGTGCTGATCACGAATCTGACATCTGTTTTGAAATTTCGGCCG
Organism: Heligmosomoides polygyrus polygyrus; assembly: GCA_947396885.1. NCBI lineage: Eukaryota > Metazoa > Nematoda > Chromadorea > Rhabditida > Heligmosomidae > Heligmosomoides > Heligmosomoides polygyrus. The sequence goes on from OX377206.1 coordinate 84,947,896, forward strand.
ATTATGGTAGTTCACATCAGGTACGGGTGAGCAGGGCTGTCAAGGTCATAATCACCTATTTCGTCGAACCTTCGTCTATGGAGGTTATTTGGGGTGCTAATCACGAATCTAACACTTTTGACAATTTAGAGTGAAATAAATGTGTAGGAGATGTGTAGGAAGCAAATTGGTAAAAGAGGCAGCGGTCATGAAAAAAATGCAAAAAATAGTGCATAGCTCGGGCGCGCACGTATGCACGTGGACAGACGCTGACGGCGCAATACTGCGCCCCACCTTCGAGGGCTCGTAACTCTTTTGGTTCAAGGACTCAGCAAAAACGAACATGTTTTTCTTTATATGATGGGTGGAGATTCTCACAGTACTATACTCTTCCCCCGTTCAGACCTACGCCTGAGACCCTTCCCTGGTAAGTACGTTTGCGTAGAACTTATAGCTGCAGAAGGTTAACTAGCCACCAGTTATGGAAAAGATATAGGAAGGGCCTTCACTCTAAATACGCACCCAAATCGCAAATGTGCATGTCCACAATGCCTTCTGAATTTCTACTTAGAGAATGAAAGGTCAGGATTATGAATCGGCGGACTGATCAGCTATCAAGAACCTCGGAACCTGACAGGAGTGCTTGAACTTCTTCTGAACACGCTGCCCGATAACTGAGACGTTCATCATGTTCATCGAGCCTCACAGAAAGAGCAAATGAGCTACCCTGGCGCACAAAAGAGACGAGTGGACGCTGATAGTGTCCGTCCGACTAAGCCCTAGTTTATACTTGCGCCGCCACGCGGCACGGCACTGCGATCGCCATAGATATCGATTTTCGCGCCGCCCGGTCGATATCTATCCCGACCATCGTGCCGCGCCGCGCAACGGTGCAAGTATAAGCTATTACTGTCTAGCATAACCGGGTGTTAGGTCGAAACGCTTAGGTCACTAAATCAAATCACGTCTAGTCTGGTTTGGATGAATTTAAACACCCAATCTCACCGATGCTGTTTACCGCTCTGGTGACACCTGTCCTTTCAAGATTTTTCTTTGCTCTTCAGTAACCCTTACTTTAATCGCAAATCTGCGACTTGCTCAGGTCTCTGAGAAATACTGTTACACAACTTCTTTCATCCGCACATTGTTGTCGTCTGGCTTCACAAATGTAGTAACACATGAAACAAAAGGAAAGAATGGTATAGCAGAACACCAACCTTAGGAAGGGTAGGAGATGGGTCACGGACGATGGCAGCCAAAATTGCGAACTCCGACTCAATATGAGAGTAGGGATACTGGCCCGTTGCCAATTCAACCAACGAGATTCCCACTGACCAGACATCACTTCGGATGTCATAGTCCGAGTTGTACTGGAATCAATGCAAATGAGAAGGGCCAACTCACAGAAAGTTTAAAAAACGAAACTAAACCTGAGGATCGAATCGTTCTGGCGCCATATATGGGGGACACCCAGCTTGCACCGTGTGGGCTCGCGATTCGATGAGCTGTCCGCTAATACCGAAGTCACATAACTTCACGGCTCCATTCCAATCGAGCAGAATATTCGACGGCTTCACGTCGCGGTGAATGACGTTCTGAAAGCGTATGTGGTCTACCGGGCAAACGCAGCAGCATGGTTCGATATATAGTTGCGCTCGAACGAGTATATTCGAATAGTTATTGGAATAGTCGAATAATCGCTTTTCGTGGTTTATTTTCTTGGTCTTCGAATAATCGTTGGAATTCCAACATCGATGGTTTTCAAAAATCTAATATTCATTCGAATTCGGACATCGAAGAAATCCATATTCGAATATTATTCGAAAATCGAATAGCTAATAAATAGCTCGATCGAATAATTTTATTCCAATGTGAGATGAACTTTAAATCTTCAAGCATACAACTTTGTCATGCAACATTTGAATGACCAGCGTCCCAAGTTTTGAGCAGGATAGCATGTTGGAATGCGCTAAAAAGAAAAGAAAATAATAATCGATTTCTGTGTAGGTGGTATTTACGTGTCTTCACGTATCTTTCTACATATCTTCTAATCTAGGATCTTCTCACATCAATGGTAACTGCAGCAGCGAGCGTGCACTTGTCAAACCAGTACTGTTTTGGTCTCACACACTCCCAGTTGATCCTTGTGAGGTAACGGAAGGACTGTGGAGAGCTTGCAGCTTTTATAAGCTACTTGACAGACACTGTTGAACATGCACACCACTGGTCATTGGAGAGAAATTCGCCGAAACATCTTCTAGAGATGTCATCCGAACTACTCCACCACGAATCCGACACCTGTTTTTGAATTTTCGAGTGATTACAGTAGGTAGGTACGAGACGCTCATCCACCAGCGCTGCCCAAACGTCGTGTAAGGATGCTCTCTTCGGAATTAGTGAAAACATGACATTCGTTTTGGTGCTAGGGGAGTACGGTAGGTTATAATACGTGTATAGATTTAGGAAGGTTCGTACTGGTTGTGAGTTTTCCTCGGTTTATCCTGTCACGAGTGGGGTCCCCCAAGAAGGGGTTCTCTCCCCGCTCTTGTTTTTGATTTACACATGTGATTTACCTGATCTATTATCTCCAATTGGTGTATCCTGTGCTATGTATGCAGATGATATCAAAGTCTACAAAACTATTGACAACTCAGCGGATTGCTTATCTCTTCAGAACGCAATTGATCTGGCTTAAAGATGGTCCAGAGAGTGGGATTTGCCTTTGTGGTGTAAAAAGACAATGGTTCTGAGTATTGGATCTAAGGACAAGTTGGAAATAGAACCGCATTTTCGAACGAAGGGCAACGTTGATTTTTCTGATGTCCATTCCTATACGAAATACTAAAACCAAAATCTACACCCATTTAGCTGAAGTATTTCTCAGACTTTAAAATGTTCTCGACCAGTGAAGGAAAAATCCTAACAACCATCATTTCTGTCGGTTGAACAACAATCATCATCAGTCACCAGTCTGCATCACAAGGGCGAAAGTGAGTCAACTCTCAAGACATGTTTAATTACCCAAGTTTGAGGATCCAGGTCGTTCTCCTGTTCCACTATCGTCGATCGGATTCGACACCTGGATTCTTCTTCTTCTACGGCTCCTTCAGTCTCACTCGGCGAAACTCCGTGTGGCGGGAGTTGAACGATTCTTAACATCGACTCAGCCACCCGCAAAGGTGTATCCTTGCCAGTTACCTTGTATTGTGATTGACGAACTCCTATTGTTCCTCCATTCTTCATTCTTCTCAGAGTTCAATCATCGACTATGGACACGCCCTTGCGATCCTCATCCGTCCCCGCTGCAAAAAGAAGGCTTGTCGACATCGTCACTCCGGACAAGGATCTAACGCTGGCCAACATGCTCATCGACTATCCTACAAGTGATTATCCGTTCTATGTCAAAATCATCCTCGATGCTCTTATTGATACGAGAGAGCAAATCAAATCGCTCAATGATCTTTGCACGAAGATCTCCAATGAAAACGTTGCTCTACGATCTGAAAACTCCAGACTTAAAGATCTTCTCCGTTCTAAAGAAGAACAATTGAGCTCTCACACTTGTCCTATTGTCTCTGTCCCTCCTCAAGAAATCTCTTCGCCGGATCACTCTTCTCCTGACCGTGAAAATGAGCTGGAAAGAAAGCGGTCTCTTGTTTTGTCTGGTGTTGCTGAACATTCTTCTCCGTCTGCAGGTGAAAAATCTTGGCATGATTTGAAATTTGTTCATTCTGTGTTAGATCATCTCAATGTCGAATGCCTGCCCCTATCGGTTTACCGCATGGGTAGACAGGATGGCAAACACCCGCGGCTCTTAAAGATTGTTCTTCCGTCTTCTCACCATCAGCAAACCGCTCTTCGGCGAGCCTCCCGTTTACGCTCTTTCTTCTGCAGGGGGGTCTACCTCCGACCCTCCCTCACAAGGGAGGAGAGGGAGCGTCAGCGGGAGGAGCGCCTCGCTAATAAACGCATTGCGCCCTCATCTCTTTCCGCTCAAACCTCCAATTATGGTCATAGCAATGTTGTAACCGCTCCTCGACAAACCTGTGAGCGGTCAGCGGACCTTCGGCCCACAAGTGCGACGTTTTTTAACCAATATTCGATCCTTTGTTAGCAATGCTGAACCGCTTGTATCGTTTATTTGCAAGGAAAACTCTGATCTGGCTATTATTACGGAATCATGGTTGTCCTCTAAACATGATGTTGCTCCTCTTTTAGGAATCCTTGGTGCCCACTACACCTGCCTACGATGTGACAGATCTAATAAGAAAGGTGGAGGTATTGCTCTCATTGTTAAGTAACAGCACTCTGCCAAGATTGTGTTTTCTGAATCGGTTTTGGGAGCTTATGAAATCCTGGTCTCTGACATTTTATTCTATTGTATCGAGGTTCGGATCATCACTGTTTATAGGGCCCCTAACTGTTCTTCCCTCCACAACGACGTTCTCATAAAAGCCATAAGTGACTTCTGTTCCTGTTGTACCAGTTGCATCTTAGCCGGAGACTTCAATCTTCGACACCTTCAACACTTTCCTCACTTGCCCTGCGGGGACACCAGTCGTATGAATTTCAGTAATCTTTTTACTTCTCATGGGCTTAATCAATTCACTAATTTTCCTACCAGACTCAACTCGTACCTTGACCTCCTCCTTACAAATGACTCATCTCTCTTAGAATCTGTGTCTAGGTGTCCTCCCATAGGATCTAGTGACCACTCTACAGCAAAGTTTACACTGTCCACTGTTAAGCAACCTCCGCTAGTTCTCCCCTTCAGGGATTTCGCTAGAGGCGATTACGATGGTCTTCGAGCCTACCTGGCTCAAGTTGACTGGCTTGGTTCTTTCTCCACCGTCATTGATATAAACGACGTTTACGAAATGTTCATTTCCATCCTTCACCATGCTATTGATTTGTTCATACCCCTGGGATACAGATCCGGGGCTACTTTTAGGTTACCTCCTTACCTCATCAAGATATCAATCGCATTACAGAGGCTGTGGGATGTTGCTATTGAAACAAATTCTCCCACAACTTGGACAAGCTTCAAAACTCTCAACAGCAAATACAATAAGAAGATCCACAGCTATAACTCCTACATTGAGAAAAAGCTTATCGAAAAGAATGGTCTAAAAGCCCCTTATAAGATTCTAAAACATAGACTCTCAGATAACCCTTGTATTGGAACTCTCCAGCACGATGATATTAGAGCACTTACTATGATAAAGCAGAAATTCTAGCCTCCTGTTTTGGACAAATCTACAACTCGATGCCTAATTCTTGTACTAATCCATTGCCTTCCTCTCAGCGCAGCGTAATTCCAACTGCACCTGGTTCTATCGCGAAGAAATCATTGACATCCTTCGTGGATGGAAGTCCTCGGCCTCAACAAACCTCGATGGGATCCCATACGTGGTCATAAAAAATATTATCGTTGAAATTTCAGGTCCTCTTGAGTTTATTTTCAACCGCTGCTTCACCCTCGGAGTGGTTCCCTCCAGATGGAAGCACTCAATAGTGGTTCCTCTACCAAAAAAGCACCCACTCTCGGACCCTAACAACTTCAGACCTATTAGCCTCACTTCAATTTTCTGCCGTGTTTTCGAAAAGTTACTCAAGAAACATATCGAAGCTCACATAAACTCTCTCAATATCATTCCCACCGTTCAACATGGATTTCGAGCTGGTATGTCGGTTGAAACGTCATTACTCTCCTGTTTCAATGAGTGGACCAAGGCTTGTGATAGTAGTTACTCTACCGATGTGGTCTATTTCGACTTTTGTAAAGCTTTCGACAAGGTTCCCCACGATTTACTTATACTCAAGCTGCATTCAATTGGTCTCAATCCTCGAATTGTTCAGTGGTTAAATTGGTCTCAATCCTCGGATTGTTCAGTGGTTAAAGTCCTTCATTTCAAACCGAACATTTCAAGTTGCAGTTGGCACTTCTCTTTCTCCAGTGCATTCAGTTTCAAGTGGTGTCCCTCAGGGTGGAGTCCTTTCGCCTTTATTATTTAACATCTTCACCTCGGACTTGCCACTTGTGTTGGGAGACCTAGATGTCACCTGTTGCATGTATGCGGATGATATCAAAATTTTCAAAGTTGTTCAGGACAGTGACTCGGACTCTATCATTCAACAGGCCATAAACAGGGTCGATGAATGGTCTTCTCGAAATGGCCTCCCGCTATCAGTTGAAAAGACTCGTGTTCTTCCCATTGGAAAACTTCCTAGACATCCTCATTATACTTTATCTGGATTTCCCCTGGACGTTGTTAGCGAGGTGAAGGACTAAGGCGTCTCTTATGACAGTAATCTGAACTTCGATACGCACTATAAATCTATCTCAAGTAAAGGTCACCGCAGAGTCTATAACATTTTCAAGGTTCTTCACACTTCGGATCAAAACACCCTACTTAAGGCGTATAAGTTATACATTCGCCCTATACTGGAGAGCAGTACCACCATCTTTTCTCCCTTCAAAAAGAAGAATATCCTTGCACTGGAGGGAGTCCAAAACACTTTCACCCGGAAACTGTTCCTGCGTAGCTTCAGGCTTCCCTATAGCGATATCCCAAATTCTACTGCTAGAAACCATGCCTTAGGTATCCCCTCTTTGGAATGGAGAAGAAAGCGCTTTGATCTCCTCATGGCGTTTAAGATTTTTAAGGGATTAATTGATCTCCAAATTTCTGATTTCTTCATTCCAGTAACTTCCCACACCAGAGGAGCAGCCTTAAAATTTACAACCTCATCGGCCAATACACAGATCAGGTCAAAGTTTTTCTCTTCTAGAGTTCGTACTGCCTTCAACCGTGTCCTTCGTTCTCCTCATTTCTCATCGAGTTATAATACGTTCAAAATGCGCGTTGCTGAGTTCATCACTTAATCTCTCATTGTTTGTGGCATTATAATCCCAAGTCTCTATTCTGTTCTGTTCTGTTTGGTTTTAGTTTTATTTATTAATTCCATTGTGTGTCGGTACTTGACACTCCTAAATAAATAAAACATAAAGACTTCCGATTTACTTCAGATGATTAACTTAACAACAGTTAGTACACCTAATGCCAGCCCAAGCATATCCCTTTTCCTAAAACAGGTAGCCAAGTTTGTAATACAGATTTCACATGTGAAAAAACTAAACGCCTATCCGACTCACGAGGTGATCCTTCAAGTAGTCCAGCCCTTGAACAATGCTGACGGACATCTTTCCGATATATCCTTCAGCAATCTGAATCCCCATCCGATTTGCATTTCGAAGCAACGTATGGAGACAGGACGCCATCACTTCCATACATACTTTAACACTCGTCTGGAATACAAATTCTAAAGGTTACAGTAATCACCTCGCTGTAGTGTATAGAAAAATCATAGACACAGAATTTTGAAGAACATTAGGTGCAAGCCTAGTAGAGGGTGGAGATCCACCTAATAATCTCATAAAAATCAATAAATCCCCTTAAACCTTCGCACCACCACGTTCTTGTCACGTCGAGTCCTTACGCATCTTCTGACCGGACAAGTTCGATAAGCAGACATGTTGGAATCCGTACCAGGTTTTGTTTCATGCTGCCGTGTTTCTTCGCCATCCCCTCTCAATTATGAACGGTGTTTAGGAAACCCATTCGAGCAACTATGAGGTCTAGAGCGGATAAGGTCAGCGAAAATAAAAATATCAGATGCCCCCCCCCCCCCGCCAACGGCTAGACTTGCATCGAGCATTATAGCAACTACTGTTTTCAAAATTGAAGATGGACGATCTTAAGTATTCACGCTGCAATCTCGAAGAACCGCGAGATCTGGGAGGGGTGTAATAAATATTCCGATAGAACGGTAAAAAGGGTAAGGCCTTGTTTAGTGTGCGCGCCACGCGCGACGAGATGCCATGTATAGTGCCGAATCAATCAATCGCGTCGCTCGATCAATTTGGGCACTACGCACGCGTCACGCATCGCGTGCACACTAAACAAGGCTTAAGAGTTGGTGATGACAACAAATCTTTCTGCGATGCGCGCCATGCATTGTACTTCTACATCGTATCGTGGAGACAAAATTAAACTTTAAATCGGATTGCAGGCAACATCCGACGACTCAATATATCCCGATACGCCTTTCGCTAGTACCCTGAAAGCCAGCCGTTTCCTTCCGAAACCATGATACCAGAGGGTGTAAAAAAAAAACCGGACGATGAAAGACCGTCCTTAAAATGTTCCCTGAATTCGTACCATAGGCTACCCGAAAAAAATATCATCATTGTTTGAGTTACCCCAGAAATCCTATCGCTTTAGCTACCAAAAAAAATTATAGTATGAGCAGTAAGAAAGCAAAAGTCTTACTATGTGTTTGGCGATGAGACTGTGCCACACATATGTTCTACGAGTCACAATGATAGCAGTTGATAGATAGTGTCCATGCCTTTTGCATGAAATTTTGCATTTGAAAAACGGACTGCTTTTGTGCCTGTGCTTGTTGATCCTCTACTCTGAACAACAATTTGGATTACCTAAAAGCACGCATTAAATGGTGGTATAGAACCAGTATCTTGAGACGAACTTGAAAATAGTGTACCTATTTCATTTCTTGATTACGAAGAATGTTTCATGTCTGAAAAGATTTCGCATATTTTTCGGCTATATGAAATCACAGGTGATGTAGGAATCGATCAAAGATTAGTGGCACAAGTTACTAGCAGACGATGGCGCAATTTATGATTTTCCACCATAACGTAAATTTTGATTCGGTTTCCGTCAGAAAACGTTCTTTAGTCGGAAAGTAGCGTGTTTTCTCAACTTCAGCTTCACCACAATACACTAGCTATGACGCAATCCTCTAAGCCATTTTAGGTAAAGAAATTTGATCTATCCTAGTCGGAGGGGGGCACCACTGGAAAAGCAAAGCAAACACAAAGAAGGTGGCCCATCATTTGTGAAAAATTACATAGAAAGGTCTTCTCGTAGGATAACAGAGTGTGTAGCCTTTGTGAAATAACGTACTTTCAAATTTATCATCGTTGTCAAAATTAGCGAAGTGCCCCCCCCCCCTCTAGGATAGATGAATAAATCTATTGTTTGGTGCTGAGATTTGGAGCAGTATGACATAGAAAAATCGTACCATATAAATGACCGCAAAACTTCATGCAATCAGCATTTACACTAACAATAAAATAAACAACACGACTTATTTTATAAGCGGTCGGCGTGTTTCCGACGTGTTATACGGTTTTCGCTTTTTGTACATCAAGACAAGCTATTTGAGTTCACAATAAAGCCAAAAATTTACATCCTTTCAAAGGTGACAACACTTTTTGGGACACCCCGCATTTCCAGATGACGGCTTGGAATGAAGCCATTCAAATGTTTTTCTGCACAATTACTTGCAGTAACCTACGAAAGGAAAACTTGCTAGCGTATCGTCCACCCCAGACATATGTAACAAATTCAAATTCAAATTTATTACATGCCAGTAACAGCAGTTAATCGACACGAATGGATGAAAGGGTTGAATGGTCAGGGCGGGACCCGAAGCCGTCATCGATTCGGGAAACAATGCGACAATCTATCCTAGTTTAACAAGGGAGGTGTCTGAAGCGTATGTCTGAAAGGGTAAGCGAGCCGTGTTGGAAAAATCCCCACCCCTCAGTTAGTATAAAAGTGCGTTTCTGATTTGCCGAGTCGTTAACCAAGGAGAGAGGGTCCCTGAAGTTACTATAGAATCGACGCCTCACCAGCGCGTGTGAGTACAATCAGCATATGTAATTGTGACTCCTGAAACCACAAAATTTTCATTTTAGGCCGCAATCGTAGATAGAAAGGAGTTTCTTTTGCTTTTTAGAGATATCTAAGAATTGCGCGGATTCTGCAACCAGAAAAACCCGTAACATTGGCATTCCTGATGGATCGAATCATGAGTTTATACATCGTTTCGTGATATTGGTGAGTTCTACGATTTCGCAGCATGGTAGCACAGTTGGAGGAGGCGCTGGCATACCGAATCAGGGATCTCGGTTCGAGTTCACCAAGGCTCTGCAAGCCTCATGTCTATCGAATGTTTTGCACTGGTACCAGACTTGTTTGGGAAAAGTAAGATATTGACTTACTCATGTGCAGGCCACCACAAGTCGCTATATACGCCAAATACGCGTTCAAATTGTTGCTACGATATCCCACAGAAATAGAATGCGTGGCGCGTCCCGCTAGGGGATTGATTAACGCCGCCGTTTTTTCTTATCCATTATACGATTTCCGAGCTGTTAGTGGTTAAGAGGTGGAATAGAGTGCACCTCTTAGATTAGGACATAATGGTCAGGCCCCTGAGGAAGGCGATCACGTCTAAACATTAGGTCAGTTATAAAGACCATAAAAGCCTCCTTAGTCACATTGAATATTCGATTGTAAAGAATAAAGGACCACGGGACCAGGACCTAGAATGCGCCACGTATTGTATTTCTACGGTATATCATGGAAGCTACTTGAATGCGTATCTGGTCTATACAACGTCTTTTGGAGATCAACTAATGAACAACTCAGCGTTTTATCCTCTCAGAATAGTCTGGCACAATTCATCGATCTCTAAGGGTTAGGAGGATAAGTTGGCACACGCGGGATGTGAACCCAGAACACTGCAGAACACTGATTTGATATGCATGCGAGAGTCAACGCCTACGTCTCTGCCGACTGCCCCAACCGTGCTCATGGAATAGGTTACAAGAAAGAAATTCGAGTCACTTATCGGAGGCAGCTCTCACGAACATCGATGCCTACTCTAGGAATCCAAGTTGGGAACAAGGCAAAAGGGATAAAAGAATCCTTAGCCCCTATTTTTTATCTGACTACTGGGCAAAAGCGAAAGAAGTTTACCACTGGGACGTTCCTATTTTTATTGGACTATGAAACAGGTACAAAAACCCACCGATGTTGCTTTATAGTATAGACGCCACCAGATTAAAGGATAAAGGACGGCGTAGCTCAACCCTTTTTGGGATGCGCCATGCATTCTACAACTACGGGATGTCGTGGAGGCAATTTGAATGCATATCTGGCTATACAATGACTTGCGGAGACCAGCCGATAAACAAGTCAGCGCTTCATTCTTCCCAGATAAGTCTGGTACCATTTCATCAACCCCTAAGGGCTGGAAGGCTTGGATGGCCTGAGCGCGAAATCTGAACCAGCAACCTGGTGTCGGCTGTATGCGACAGCCGTCACCTCCTCCGACTGCGCCTCCCGCCCTCGTTGCCGGAGAACTGGTCCGCTTGGCGTAGTGCCGAGGCGGCGCGCGGTTTTTCGTCGTGTCGTCTCGTGCACTCCACGCCTCCCTGTTCGCCACACCCCGGAGTCCCTTCCCTAGCCCAATCTGGAGAGTCACTCTGCTCGTCTGACTCTCGCCGCTCGCGCGTGACGGAACTTTTCGGGGACCAGTTCACATGTAATCTCCCGCCCTGGGTACTATATTAATTTCGCAAAAAAAAAGCGTCCTAAAGGCAAAGAAAACGACAAGAGCAGAATAACCCACCTCTGATATGAAATAACCATAACAAAGAACGATATGATGGGATGCTTCTGCTCGCGAAATCACGTCAAGATCCATGATGATGCGTTTGTTGTCCTCCTTGTTAGACGTACGCACCATGTCCTTAACGTGAACAGCATGCGTAGAAACAATAGTTACGCTCTCGAAATTTTTTCAAATGTTCGAATGGTAATGCTCACAAATTTCGAATACTCGAATTCGAATACATTCGAAAATCACACTTTTTGAACATTCGAGTTGGAACACATCCGGAAAATGCAGTCTTTCGAGTTCGAGTGTATTCGAAAAATGCGATTTTTGAATATTTCAACATGAAAACATTCAAAAACGCGATTTTTTGAATATTCGAATTCGAAGATGCAAATTCAAATGAAAATCATTCGAATACCGATTCGAATGGTCATTCGAGCGCAACTATAGTAGGAATTCTAGGAAACATTTATGTATACAGCTCGGCATACCTTGACAGCCATCACATGGCCCCTATAGCTCATCTTCGACACATGCCCACAGCTACCATTGCCGATGTCCGAAATGAACTCCAGGTCGTTGAAGTCCGCCTTGACCACCTCACCTGAAACCGATTGCCGATACGACTACCCGATCGTTGAACACCGCCAAGCAACATACCCTTTAACCGCAAGATTCCAGAATTGCGTTTGACAGCCTCGTACCGTCGCTCGATGTCATCGAGATCACGCTGCACTGGGCTGGGGCCATTGAAGTTAAGAGTAACTGCAAAATAGCTTGTGTACCGCTTTCCAGCACTGCTGAACCGCAATGTGTTCAACCTACCTTTTACTTCAGAATTTTGTAGTCTATCATAGTGGGGGACAGTCCACTCTGACTCTTAGATTTACATTTGTTTCCGTTTCTGACGAATGACGATGCCCCCCCCCCTCCTGACTAGGATAGATCCGAATTTTGCTAGCGAAAATCCGCTGAGACAGGAACCCTTACCGCGTTTTAAACATAGAACATTTTTCAGCCAACAAAGTTACAAAATCAGTTGAGAACAAAAGATTACTGAAAAATTAGGTTTTTCAAAGATTAGCCAAAGCGACTTCTTCCATGAATTGCATAAAGTTAGAAGAACGTCTTTCACCTAGCGATTTTGTGATATATTTATTGAAAAGTATTACATACTCCATTAAACTATCGTCTATTCTTTTTCATTACTCCATCAAACATTTCATATTTCTAAAAATCAATTGAAGATCAAATCAATCAATCAATCAATCAATCAATTAAACCGTTCTACATTCCAACGAAATATCGTCTACTCTTTTTAGTAGCATAGATGTGCGGAAATTTGCCACGTGTAGCTCAGTTAAAGATGGCGGCGGCTCCAGTGTGCATCTGGATCGATTCAAGGTTCGAGTCTCGGCCAGACGAATCAAGCATGACCCCTAAGGGATCGGTGAGATCTTGCAAGACTTGCCTTGGAATGACAAGCTACAGACTTCTTAACGGACTGACTGCTGTCGGTTAAGTCGCCAAATATGCACTCAAGCGGTTTCGATAATATCCGTAGAATTGGGTTGAATGAGTGGATGCGTCCTTTCTCTTCTTCTTTATTATCCAATAGAAACGCTGGGGTGCCCTTCGATAATTAACCGCGCAGCAATATCCAGAGCAATGGACGAGTTGCTTATGTGCAAATTCTTATAAATCAGACAACAACAACGCAGCACTTTCGTCTTCACCATTTCCTCCCAAATTTCCCCTCCCATATTAATCTCCCTTCGTTTCCCAGCGGTTTTGGCGCGTCCAGTGAGTTCACTTTAGATCCACATTTATCTATATTTTCTTAGGTCTTTTCTGGTGTTGTTTTTTGTGCTCAACTACAACTAACGACTGAATCAACCCATCGCTAAAGTAAGCGAAAACTAAGGGCTCCCTTCCCTGGGCTTCTCCCTTTCGAAGGCTTCAGATATGTTCACAACCTATTTTGAACATAAATGTCAACCTAAACCGAAAGAAGTAGGCAAACGCTTTTGCAGCAATTATCTGACCTGGACCAGTTTCTAGTCTTGGTAGATACTGCTGCGAGAGTTAGCTAACCTATAGATGATGTACGCCTTTCGTCTCATAAGCCATAAAAATGATGTAAAGAGTGCAAGAAAGAAGCCTACGAAACACGAGAAGTTGCTGCACAATGTGTACGAATTGATCACTACCGCGTCATCAATCAATTTGCACTCATAGTCGCATCCCCGTCTGAAGGTCAAAATGGCTCGTCTCAACGAGGATACATGCAATCTGCCCTAAGATACCAATTCAAACTCACATGCCTTTCGAGCCATTGGACTCGAACGGCACCCAATGGGAATTTTTGCCGTCGTCCGAAGAGCAGACGTTCCACTTGATGAAGGCGTTGATCCTGATTATAGCAAAGACTATGGTAGTGGCTTCTCTTGAAACAAATTTAAGGTCACTCTCTAACCTATATATCGTTTCGGATCGGAAGACGTGGATCGGCGAGGAGGCACCAAACACGACGAGTCAACAAATCCGAATCTGAGTTGCCTCCATCTTCTAATTCGATTCTCGAAATCTGCAAGCATTGACATATATGGCAGCAGTCGAACCGAGTGAGAACTGACAAATACAAGGCAGCCATTGAACATATGGAGAGATTTAGGGCCTGTTCATACTTCGCGACAAGAGCGAGTTGTCGCCCGTGCAGAACATGCGAATCGATTAAAACAGAGCGCGCACCGCCGAAAAGTGTTTGTACTCGAGCACCGGGGTTGTCGCTCCAGCCGCTCTTGTCGCTCTAGTCGCTGCTGTCGCCTGTTCACACTTCCGCGCGCTGCGCTCTTGTCGCTGGTGTCGCGAAGTATGAACAGGCCCCTAATCGGAGCTAGGAACTCAGTTAGAAGAGCGCGTCATCGTGGGATGTCACACTGTGGTGCTTCGGATCCTCTCATCCACTTCAGCACTTATTTCTCTTTGTTAGTCTATTCTTTCCACTATTCGAGGACCATATCGTATGGCCTTTTCGAAGACGTTACGAGTTGTGTCGTCGAGAGCAAAGTTATACAGCGAACAACAGCATGTAGTCATGCTCGAATGACCTATTCGAATAGGCACTCGATTAATTTTCATTCGAATTCGAGTACTCAAAAATCACGTTTTTCGGATGTATTCGAATTCGAATATTCAAAAAGCGCGTGTTTCGAATGCATTAGAATTCGAGTATTCAAAAAATCGCATTTTTCGAATATATTCGAATTCGAATACTCGAAATTCGTGAGCATTCGAAACCACTCGAGTATTCAAAAAAATTCAAGAGCACACCTAACAGCTCTAGGCTGAAGCACGACAAGATGAAGACGGAACAAACTTCAAATTCTTAAAAGTGGAAACAAAAACTGCAAAAATCTCGCGAGCAGCGAGAAAAACGTGCTAGGACCAATTAATTTCTCCGCGACCCTTATCGAAATGTCGAAGTTCCTACTCGCAGTTCTACCCGCAGCCGACGACATGTTGTTCGCACAGACATCCACCTACACCATGTGATCTCTACTGAACCGAGCACTCGTCCTCTCGGGACCTTTGCCATGTGAATCAATAAGCGTTTTGTTAGTTATGCACAAAGGCACCGCTTCGAATGCAACCGAAGACGAGTCGCCTTCTGTTCAGCGACACTGTTCGAGCAGTCACAGCCATCCTTCCGACAACTTAAGGCTCCTACACACTTCTTCGGCAACGCCGCTCGCCGCTATGGTTAAGGATAGGACAGGGACGCCGCCGGCGGCGAGCTCTGCATCGGTTGGTATGGCTATGGTTAAGGATAGGGCCGCGGCAACGCCGCAGAAGTGTGGGGGGGGGGGGGGGCTTTAATAGCAAAAAAGGGTCCGTCTGTAGAGTTGCTGAGCTCTTCACGAGGTTGGTAAACGGCTTTATTGGTGGCTAACGTTTCGGCTGGATCGCCTTCTTCAGAGCCTCAAAGGGGCAGGTCAATTAGGAGTTACCCCACTAAAAAAACCCCAAAAATGGGGTCCGTCCGTAAAATTATTTTGGTAAAAAATATGACAGAATTGTGACATATGAGGGAATGATAACGTTAACTCAGGTCCAACTACAACGAGCACTTGAACTCTTTGGGTCAGTGAAAGCATAGAATTATTAGATTGTAGGGAAATAAGTCGACGTTTTAGACTAGTATCATAAGTCATGAGTCTCTAGATGTACATCTAGGGATTATGAGACTGAACTAATTATCCCATAATGATTGTCCTACTATTATTTGAATGTCACTATAATGTCAAGTGACTCATTCCCATGCACTCAACACATTTCTGAAAGAGTTAACAAGTGCTTTTGAGTTCATAATGGAGAACCTAGGTATACACCTTGTGTCCCACGTCAACGAATGGGACTATGAGACGAACAAGTTGTAAAAGATTTAGACGGTATTACACTGGGGAAAGACACGACTTTGATGTAGCGTGGTCTATCTCGCGAACCGGCCACTTACCATCTGTATCAGACAGGACCAACAACTAAATACGAATCAGTACAACGATTCATTTCTAGTAAAAGAGACTACCCATATGGTATAGTTTGCACTGCGATGTTTTCGTGTACCGAAACTACCCTGCTTTCCAGAAGCCACGTGTAATCCAGGGACTCAAACAACATTTTCGATTACAGTGAAACTTCAAATGGGCGATTTACAAGGAAGAAATCGCACTCCCCTTTATAACTATAGAAACCACGAATTTATTATCTTGAAGAATGGGTCCCAGTGCGAGTGCGACTATTGAACTGTCACCGTGTCGAAAGAATGAAGACCGATGTTTATATTGTATGTACATTTTTCTTCAGAAACCAAGCATGCTTTCTACCATTTTATGCAAATATAGGATCGATCCTAGTGGGAGGGAATATCCAATGTTCTGTTTTTCCGCCCCTCCTTTCAATTTGTGGCAGAGCTTCAGCTACTTCCAAAGGACATGATGGTATTGGGGATGGGAATCTAATAAATGTAACGTTGTATCTGACATACTGGACACAACTGCCACCTCAGCGCTGCCCCTCCCAACCAGGATCGATCCAAAATATATCCGTCTTGAAACAAACTTAAATGAAGGAACCGTCAAGTTTTTACTGCGATTAATTTGGCATGGTAGGCGAGTGATAGCGCAGTCGGAGGAGATGCCGGCTGTCGTGCACGTCCGATATCAGGTTCTCGGTTCGGATTTCCCACCCAGGCCAACCAATCGTTCTATCGCTCCTGGATCGCTGAATTGGTACCAAACTTGTCTGGAAAGGATAAAGCACTGAGTTGTTCATTGACTGGCCATACATTCATTGTATTGGTTGAATACGCACTCAAATCGCTTCCGCCACATCCCGTAAAAGTAGAATGCGTGGCGCACCGCAAATGGGATTGAGTAACACCGTCCTTTATCCTTATCCTTCCACAAAGAAATTGCCAATATCTGACACAAAATTACGAGATGTCAATAATTGAAGACAACGACTTTATTTCTGAAGTGCCTGATTCGGAAGTTGCACTGATTATTTGCAGGAGATACCCTGTACGGATTCACTCTGAGTTTTTCGATTTGTTCCCAGATGTACGATCGGTTCTAGACTGGTATATTAAAACTATGTGAATCCACATTTTGTTCATCTAAAGAAAAAAATCGCTCCAAAAATTAAAGATAAGGATAAAGGATAAATGACGCCGTTACTCAATCGCTTTTGGGATGTGCCACGCATCCTACTTCTACAGGATGTCCTGGAGGCGATTTGAACACGTATTTATTCGGCCGAACAATGGCCTGCGATGGCCAGCAGATGAACAAGTTAGTCGCTTTATCCTTCGCAGACAATTCTTGTACTAATTCACCGACCTCGGAGGAATGGAAGCCTTGGACGGCCTGGGCGGGAAATCGGTACCAGTGACCTGGGCCGGATTCATCAACCAGCGGGTATAGGTAGAGATACCCTAATGGAAGCGTACCTACTAGCCTCAGGTGGTAGCGGGATTCTTATTCATGAAAGGAGTCAAGGGCAAGATAGAACCAAGCCTCTCGCGAGACCAGCTGATCTCACTGGAGTATCATTTTGTCAATGGGGCGCGTAATTCTCGCAAGCATGCGGATATACCCATGACGATCGTCGGTTATTCTCTGACCACTAATATACCCGCGATATGATGGGTAAGGCTTATCATAAACGCCTCATCGTGGGTACGTCTACTCGCTGTACCCCGGTGCATCAACGCTTATACCCGCGGGTATAAGCGTTGATGAATCCGCCCCTGGTATTGGGTGAAGGCGACGGCCGGCATGCACCTCCTCCGACTGCGCTACATGCGCCATTCCAAAAAACGAAGTTTTAACTGCTTCTGGAAGATATTTGGCGGTTTGTCGGAAATAATCCTACGTTCTCAACAACAACAATAAAATTCAGCACAAATAACCAACAACTTTAAAGGCCTACTACTAGAGCCAATTGAGCGTAGAATGGCAAAACCAGAGACTATTTCAGCGCCAACCTAATATAACGTGGCCCGGCAACTGGGGAGTGTATGGAATAGGGCCTGCTGGAGTTAAGCCATGAATAAAATAACCGCCACGGTAGCAGCAGTGGCACACCGTAAACGCGGCGGCGAATGTAACCACGGTAACGGCGAATGGGTGATGAGTTCATGGCTGTCATGTGCAGCGACGAGGTACGACTCGGGCCGAAGAAGTGGAAGAAGAAGCGGAACGTACCACGGATCTTGCTGTTCAGTGAGGCATGGTCCATGGGTGGTGAGGCAGCATCGGCCACTGGCAATTATCGATTTCATGCCAATACCCCCCACAGCGCCCACCCCTTCTGCTGCTGTGCTCCGTGAATTCTGCACGCTACGCCGTAGAATTTGGTCCCGTTTTCGAGCACGCGGGTCGGATGGACCCGTGGGCATGCGTTGTGCCAGACAATTCCCCTCCTGGATGCACTGGTGTCCAAAATAACCGTGGTTCTTAAAAGGAGGTTTTCTGCAGAGCTGGTGGAATAATCACTAAAATATTGAGGAGGACAGCTTATGGCCAATCTATGAAAATTGAAGCAATTTTAATTTTATTACAATTTATTCTAGGCATGGCGCGTGGCAGCGCAGTTGGAAAAGGTGCCGGCTGTCACGTGCACTCTAGTCCAAGGTTCTTCGTTCGTATCCAGACGGTAGGGGTGCTATCTCAGCAAGATTAGAGCTCCTTGTATTTCTTTCGCGAGTAGATCGCAAAGAAAAAGTGAAACAAGACTGAATAAAAGAGTATGCGACGAAAAATGGTTCCCCATAATACTGCACACCTACCTTCATTTTGGTATGCGCGGCTAAAAGTGTTTTGTTATAAAGAAGTGCAGAGTGGCTTCAGCACGATAAGGTTAAGGAGAAAGCACAAAGAACAGCGCTAGCTACTCCACTTTGAGATGCGTCACGCATTTTACTTCTGCGGGATATTGCGGAGGCAATTTGAATGCGTATTTGGCCATATGATGACCTGCGGTGGCCAGCTGATGAACAAGTCAGCGCTTTATCCTTACCTGACAAACCTGGGACCAATTCACAGACTCCGAAAGGATGAAAGAGTTGGTTGGCCAGGGCGGGGAAACCGAATCAAACGCATTGATTCGAAGGGCAGACGACAGCCAAAGCCTTCACACGAACCTCTTTCTTAGCTCTCATCTAGATGGATTTATAAGCGAATCAAAAGACGAATATTCACCCAATAAATAATTTAAATTCGAAATAATAATATAAACGTATAGAATTGATGAGAGAATAAAGACTGGCTCTAATAAATTTCTTTGTAGGATGCGCCACACATTCCGCATCTACGGAATGTCACCGAGGCCATTTGAATGCGTGTGTGACGTATATGACTTGCGGGTGACCACACAAGGGATATCTTAACGTTTCGCTCTATCCATTATAGTTGTGCTCTCGAAATTTTTTCGAATATTCGAATGGTTTCAAATGTTCACAGATTTCGAGTATTAGAAATCAAATGTTTCCGGAAAAAACGGTTTTTCTGAATATTCGAATTCGAGTACATTCGAGAAATGGGATTTTTGGAATGTTCAATTTTAAATACATTCGAGAACGCAATTTTTTGAATACCCGTATTCGAGTACTCAAATTCGAATGGAAATCGTTCGCATGTCTCTTCGAGTAGGTCATTCGAGCACAACTATACTACCCATACAAGTCTGATACAAATTCACCATCCCGGAGAGGTGGAAGCCTTGAACGAGCTAAATAGTTAAGGCTTTCGTTCTGATCCTTGGTTTTCCAGCTGAAGCACACAAGCATTCCTTTTCTGGATCTCATCATACCCATGAAAGTCACCTAGGCGTATACACCTAGGAATATGCGACAAGAAAACACTGCACACATGTGCTAAATTATTGATGAAATTGTCGTCAAATATAAACTGGAACTGAAACGTATTCCTTCCATGTAGCTACCGAAACATTTTTGTGTCACAACATCTAGAAGGTAAAGTCCGTGAAAGGCGTTTCTTACTTGAAGCCAACAGTAACTTCGGCACGGAGTTATCAAATTAGATGAGTGGAAAACCAAAAAAATAAGAGGGAGAGAGTACCACTGAATGCTTCTCAGGCAATTTTCGCTTTATTTATTCTTCAGCTCAAAAGTGCAGTTCGAAGGGCAAAACAAGCCTTCCGTAAGCCTTTTTAATTGAAGAAAACATTCGAAATTCTAAGTTTGTCTCTAATTCTACACGACTAAACATGAATGATAGGGAGCCAGTGGGGACAGCAGTCGGCGGCGCGTTGCGTTCTTCTGGAACGTTCCGATTTTAAAACAAATCAATCAGCTGGGCTCATGTCTTCGAACAGGGGACCGCTACTATCAGAGAATGCGATAATGTACACAAATCAGCAACGAGACGTTAGAAGGAGTGGAGACAGTCGATGTGGGCCTCCCATTTCTTACGGTCATCTGGATCGCCACATCACACCTTTGTGGGATGAGGTGCAGTCTTCCTGAGAGTCCCTGTATTCCCCAGCTTAAGACGACAGAGTCACTTTCGTGTGATCATCAGGCTCATCTATACCCTATCACAATCTTGTACCTATCGCATCCTTGATTGCCAATTTTCTCAGCTAGAACGCGTTGCAAAGTTTCTAGTCAGAAGTTACTTGAATTGTTACGACGATGTTTTGTTGCGATCAAAACTTCTAGCGCCAGGCGGGACTCGAACCCGCACCTCCCTCTAACCGGGCGGGAATGCTCTACGCCATTACACCACCGGCGCCGTTTGATCGAACGGAACATCCACACCTCGTGGGACCCATCAGCATCCTTTGAATCATTTCTATCAAGACCTACAGCTTAACTGGTTTCATGCTGATATCAGCGGCCGGCTCATCCCGATGTACGGGTGAGTGCTGATGGGTCCCACGAGGTGTGGATGTTCCGTTCGATCAAACGGCGCCGGTGGTGTAATGGCGTTGAGCATTCCCGCCCGGTTAGAGGGAGGTGCGGGTTCGAGTCCCGCCTGGCGCTAGAAGTTTTGATCGCAACAAAACATCGTCGTAACAGCTTACATCCTCGGTACCAGCCAATTGAGGCTTAAAAGAAACTGATTTGAATCGTTACTTGAATTATTATACTAAGTTTAGGGAATAAGCGAAATGAATTCAGACAGTACATAACGAGACACAGCACCAACTAGTTAAACTCTAAATATGTCTTTTAAAAACACAACAAATATTTAGATCCGTAGTGCTTGTTATTTCTGGGTTGTTTTATTCCTGAGTTGCATTCATTCATAAATGGGAGATGTCCAAGTAACCAGTTTGTTCATCTTTAGTCTTTAATGTGTTATTTGCTACTGTTAATAATAATAATATTAATTGCATAATGTCTCATATAAATAACAAGTGCTCCGACACGCCTAACGGCGTGTCTCGCACTTGCGCGCTTCGCGCAACTTTGCACCATCACTGACCTAAAGAAAGTAGCTTTTGTCAAACTTAAAATTCGCTAACACATCTAGGACCTGCTGCGTACTTCATCGGCATCAATCCGTTCACCACTTCGGTACCTTTCATCATAGACATTTTCTCCACACCGTCCAGTAACATCATTGGTTTGTGTTGCGCAGTACTTCGGCCCCTCCACTGTTGACACGTCTTCCGAATCCGAGCGCCAGCTTCCCCCTCCTCGTTTCTTCTTTCTAGATCTAATTGCTGGTCCGCCTTTACTGGTCTTCCCCCACCCCCCCCCCCCCCACCTTCCTGGTCCCATCCCCTGACCCACTTCCTTGTTTTCACTATTGACCCCCTACTGGTCTCTTCTTGCTGGCTTCCCCGCCCTGGTCCCTCCTTCAGGTTGTTCCTTTCCTTCCTGGGCGCCCACCTGCCCCCACTAAGGGCCCTTACTTCCCTTCTCCACCACCCCTTAGTGGTCCTCTCATGCTCAAGGCAGACGTCAGTGACACGTATTCAGAATCAAACGTTCAGAAACGCGTGCAGTTGCCGCTGAGTAAAGCAGGAGGAGGCTCGTCCTCTGCTGTAACAACATCCCATGTTAACGGCAGACGTTGCCCGCGCGAGGTACGCGGAGGCGTCGCAAGGGGTTCCATGAGATTGCGCGTGGTTCCACGAGGCGTATCTCAGTCAGGTTCCCAACCTTAGTGAGATACGCCTCACCATCTACAGAGCAGGGAGCTAACTCAATTATATAGTGGTAGATAATAATACTAATAATAATAATAAAAGGATAAAGGGAGACGTTACTCAATCCCTTTTGGGATGCGCCACGCATTCTACTTCTACGGAATGTCGTGGAGGCAATTCAAACACGTATTTGGCCACACAATGACTTGCAGTGGCCAGCCGACAACAAGTCAGAGCTTCATCCTTTCCGGACAAGCCTGGTGCCAATTCATCCACCCCAGAGGGATGGAAGGCTTGGTTAGCCTGGGCGGAAGATCCGAATGAGAAACCTGGCATCAGGTGCATGCGATAACCGGTACCTCCTCCGATTACCCACGTCCTGGCTACGAGATTAATTTAGCAACAAAAGAAAACGTCCTAAGGGCCAAGAAAATGACAAGACCAGAATAACCCACCCCTGATATGAAACAACCATAATCGAATATTCGATTATTCGAATAATAATTATTCGAGTAAACTATTCTAATAATTATTTGAATACATTCGTTCGACCACAATACTTCACAAGCAAGTATTGTACAGTTCATTGATTCCGATGGGGTGGAAAGCGTGGTTCATTTGGGCCTGACCGGAACCAAGAACCTGATATCGGGTGCACGCGACAGTCGGCACATCCTCCGATTGAGCCGCACGCGCCCTCAAAAAGGGGATAATCAGTCTTTTGGAGATGCACCACACATTCAAATTCTGCGAAACCCTTGACTCGCACCGCCTATACAACGCATGGCATTATCCAGCAGATGAATAACGAATCAAGGATAGAGGTCGGCGTTAGTGAGTTCCTTTGTGGGATGCGCCACGCATTCTGCCTCTACAATCTAATCAGAAATCACCGCCTCGCCTTCGACGTTCCTGTCCACTGAGCTATTCTTCTAACATTGTAAAGGCTAAGGATTTGTTTAAGGCCTGTTCTCAAGAAGTAGCAAAGGCCATAAATAATTCGAGAACAAACTCCTCACTTGTGTTCCTTGTTTTTTTGTCGGTACTAGCAGGGCTCGTCACATTCAAATTGTCGGAGATTGTTCCATTTTTTAACCCACAGAAATTTGTACATGAAATGAGACGATCATTCACTGATCAATAGTTTCTTCGCTAACTCTCGTTCAGTTGACTTGTTCATAACCGAATCAAACTAATCCAATAGAAATGAATTAAGACGAAAATATGAATAGATATCATTCTCGATCTAAAGCGAGGTCTGGAGCTTCTACTAGACAAGCTTTATGTTGCTAACAGATTACCAATCACCTCATAGCATGTCTACTCTAGACAGACATCCTGAAGTCGTATATCGCGCTGAAGTTATTGCTAGTTAATCGCTCATCATACACTATAATAACGCGCTAAGCGATGAGTCATACTATCGATTGGTGCCACCGCAGAAATTAGTCATAAAATAGGGGGAAATAGGGAAAAATTACGGCGCGAAAATAGCGAAAAATACCCAGACGTCTTCTACCTGCCTGGGAACTTCAGCCCTGGGGCAATCAAGATGCTGAACACGAATCTGACGTTCAATTTTGAAGTATCGATCGCCATCGATCGATATTGATCAAATTACGGGTCGCAAAAATAGCGGAAAATACCCAGATGTCTTCTATCTGCCTGGAAACTTCAGCCTTGAGAGTAGTCGAGGTCGCTGAACACGAATCTGGGATTCGTTTTTGAAGTATCGATCGCCATCATTCGATATTGATCAAATTATCAATTGTTTGTGGATGTCGTTGTTGTTTCGATTGGCGAAACCAGGGGAAAATAGGGTAGACCACGGGGTGCAAAAATATCGGAAAATATCCAGACGTCTTCTACGTGAGTGGGAATTCAGAAGACGTGTAGAACACGTCGCCCAATGTACTTGGGGATTCAGTAACACGAGGGACCAGTAGTGGGGAACAATTCCTGCAAGGGAGGACCAGTAGTGGGGGAACAGTTCCAGTAATCTGGGACCAGACCAGAGAGGTGTGGAAAGAAATTTCTGTCCAGCATAGTATTAAGAGCGGTGGGAATCTTCGTTCTGACAAAAAGGCTTTTCGTCGTGTGATCAAAATCGAGCAGACGCTGGGTACTTATCGAAAATATTTTTTGCCTGAGGTTGACCGCTTGAGGACGACGAGTGAAGGTGCCTGTACATAGTCAACGTGGCTATGGAGTGAAGTGGAGGACCATGCTTTGGGGCATCAGAAGGGTTGTCGTCGAAGAACTTGGCAAAAGGCACTGATGGTGAAAACGGTGAAAAGAATCGCCAAACCTGATGCTAAAGAATCTCGGTATCTGGGATTTGGTGGTAATTTTCACGGTTACCAGCCGGTAAGCGGTTGATAAATCTGGCCCTTGATCTTAAGGAAGGTAGAGCAAGGTTGGAACACAATAAGCTTCATAAGCAGAGCAGTTTGTTTGATGTGATTGTCCTCAGCTTAGTGATGCTACAACATCGCGCGACGCGGGCAAGGCGCAAGAAATACTCCTGCCGGAGCACTTGTTATGTAATAGGTGCTTAACTTAATTTCCTGCAACCCTTTCTATACCGTTTCCCTTAATTCATCTTAGACTTTCTTAGACTGTCTATTTCGAACCAAATTAACCCCTATCACTTCAAGGTGCAGTCTTTCCTACACGACGTTGGTTTAATTTGAGCAAAGATTATTTTCGCCGTGTTGGTCAGCGGTTAAATATTAGATTGTCTGGAAGGTTCTCAGCGTTTTGTGCTACTATTTTTCATTCGTCTATCATGAAAAAATTCAAATAGCATTGTGCGTTAATGCTACTTTCTGTGCAGAATTTTTCACTCTATCCGACTAAATATTAATACTTTATGTTTCAACGTTGTTTCATATTTCTGTTCTTCTTGATGGAAAAAGTCGACTGGTTTCTGATTCGAACGGTGCTTATTTCGGCTAAATCTCACAAGATTTGAGAAAGTTAGGGTAGTGCAAAATGAAGCACTCAAGCCGCTGAGAACTTTCCGGACAACCTAATAATTTTTAGTTATTCTCTAGTTTTGATAGAGACTTGTTGGGATTGTTTGTGGTAGAGTAGAACTATACGCAATCGAAAGGCTAGGGGAAAAGATGGGAATTTTGTGGATGTGCTTTTTATTGGGCCACCATTTATATGCACCCATTTAAGGAAGGTAAAGTTTTTTTCTATCAACACTGCATTTAGACTTTCTGAGAACGCGTCAGTTTGGTTTGAGAGGTATTAGGGTGTTCAGTTGGCTGAAAAACTATTCAGCTTTAGCTAAAAATAGCTCTATAAAACAAATATTGCATTACCCATAAGTACCGCTAGCAGAAAAAGCAATAGCAATAGAGTGCCACTACACGTCAAATTCCTCTTAAAATTTACGGTTTACGATTTACGATTTACGACGATTTTTTCGTAATTGCGATTTACGATTTAGAAAATTTCGGATTTTATTTACGCATACCCTTGTCTGGTACCTATTCACCAGTCCTGAAGAAAAGAAAGGCTTGATCGATCCAGGTGCAAATTAAATCGAAATCAATTCTGTAGGAACGCTGGAAGCGCTGCTTGCTGTCAACTGCGGCGACTAATTTATAAAAAAAATATTTCAGTGAGGGTACTGTCTTTTGCGAGGACAAGTTGACCATGTGACACCGATAATAGCGAAAATAAAGAGTAAATTGACAACGACATGACAAAAAGAAAAGATATGAGGAAACTGGGAGAAAACAAATAACAAGACTACTTCGCACGACAGCAAGCAAGCAGGGCAGGGGAACATGTCATCGTGAAGGGTGCAGATAAGGCTAATGTGTTTTTTCACGTTCGCTCTAGAAGGCTTCGTTCGAAGTTCTTTGTCGGAATCGTGACGTTGGCGTAGTTACAGTAAGTTTCAATATGAACATACGGTGGAATAATACCACTGGGTAAGCTAATTTCCAGTACCTGATACTCAATTAGACCTCCAATGTATGCACAGCTAGTACAGCGTTTCTTAACAAAACATGAAAAACTAGTACAAGACGACTAGTTGATGTCTTTGCTGTTTGGTTCCGGTGGCACAAGAACAAGCGTAGCAACGTATTCAAATCACTGCATCTAGAAGGCGGAACATGAACAAGAGTATGGAGAGACGGGAAGGAATTGAAGTCTGAAGACGAGTGATAAAAAAGTTGAAAATGATGTGATAACATGTGGAGTAACTTCTGACGCTACCATGAAACCTCAGCAATCAAAAAAAAAAGTGAAACTGTAGCCCAAATACGGCAAGATGATAGAAGAGAATGATTATAGCACATGTGACTACATGATGAATGGCTCTACTAAATCGGTCGCACTTCGTCTTAGAATTCTCCGAAGAAGCTGTAAGAGGGCAGACTCTAATATGGTGTCCATGACGGCAACGTAATACGTATCTGATTGCCTTTGAAGTACCGTTAAACACGGGTACGTCTCTAGCGCAGTGAAAAGAGGCGCCGACAGCTACGTGCACCTCGAATTGATCGATGGCCTTGTCCCGGCCAACCTAGCCTTCCATCTCCCTGGTTGGTGAAATAGATAATAAAACTTAACTGGGAATAATAAACCCTCTTTTTATTTGGCTGATCACCGCTACTCACCTAGGGCGAAATAAGGATGCAGGTTAACGCTCATATTATTGGCGCAGAATACGCCATATATTCTATTTCAACGGGATATCGTGAAAGGTATTTGAATGTGTATTTGGATCTAGCAATGACACGGGGTAGCTAAGGGAGGGACAAGCTTTGCAGTCCGGATATCGTGGAGAGATTATGAATGCGTGTTTAGTCCATATAGTGATTTGTGGTGGGAAACCTATGGATAAATTAGTAGAACGTCCATCACAGACAATCCAGAAACCAATTCAACGATACTGGAGGAATGAGTGAAGAGTTACCCTTCAGGTACGACCTTCACATTTCTTCCCCTTTTCCTCTTTCCTTTAAAGAGTAGGATTTTCGAAAGCATAAATGGACAAAACGCTCGGCAGAAGACAAAACCTTGTAAGATGCCGATTTCTATGAAAGCCTATCTTTCTCAGTGTTGTTGGTGGTGCCTGTGTTCCAGACTTATAAATGCTGGTTAAAGTTGCCAAATTTTATCAATCTGCTCGCGATTGATCTGAAAGAGGGGCTCACATCTGGATTCCTTGTTGATTTTTTTAGAAAGAAATACAAGAAGTGGATTTGGACATAAAGTGAATAAGGCATAAAGCCGTCATTGCGAAAAAAAGGGTTGGCACAACCTTCAAAGCTAATTATTAGCCGAAGTAACGGATGAAATGGTATAAAAAATATGGATCAGTGAAAATGCTTTTAACCGTATCCTAAGCAACACTACCGTAAAGAGCCTTGAAATCGAATGAGTATGTGTAGCAATACAAATATGTCCCTTGAATCGTTAACGAGAAACCCTTGGGTGGCCTAAGCCGGTGGCACCCAGTCTCCATATCCATACCTATCCCACTCATGTTTCCATTAAACGGTGTGCATTGACAACTGAGTATTGTCTCTTCATGATCCAGTAAAGTGCGGCCGTTTAGAGGCAATGAGGCGGCGATTTTCTATTGAAGGGGCCGCTTGTAGCACGTTCTACCCTCAAACTTGGGTAACTGAACCCAAGACTAACAGCCGGAGGCTTTGAGGACAAGTGTGCTGTGCCGCTAGCAGCTCAACAAGCCAGGAAATCCAGCATTAAAGATGTTTTCGCAATTATTCTCCATCGTTATGCGTCGTGTCCATTGTTAGACTGCTTATGACCCCTGACATTGAGTCTATGTACAATTAGAAGGTAATTACATTCGCACTTTGCCCGTCTTTAGGTTTGTGATCTACCAAATAGAGGCTTTGAAGAATAACATCTCTCATCTTTTTATACTGCGCTTTGAAGATTCCAGCTACGTACATGTATATTCCATTTAACTGAAGATGTTTCCTTTCTGATGGACGTATTCGCAACTTCAGAGACATCGTTTTTTCTCGAGACGAAAAATATGAGGGGCTTTATTGGCGAACGCGGTCACTGGTGTGTTTTTCGTTTTTGGCCCAGGCAACGCAATCAGCTCGAGTCTATCCTCTCCCCTCCTCAATTCAAAAACAACATTTATCTTTCCGAATGGATATTGTCCCGCATCCTCCATTCCCACTGCCCTTCTTGGACTCTGGATAACGATGCAAGGAATTTTAATCAACAACTCCAAGATGAGAGTGCGTTTTCTTCGTTTTCGTCACAAATCGAGAGAAATTGCGAAATCTTACAATGAATGCAAAGCTCGTTTCTCAAAGCCTCATTAGCGTCTAAAAGGAATGACTGCGAGAAACGAATGGGTATGTTTGATTGGACGGAAACAGAACCTTCCACAAGGTGATTATCTCCAAGACGATTTGCTTCCAACCTCGTGCTATCAAGAATGGCTGATCCTTAGCCCCTGAAATCCAAAGGCTGTTACAAACGAGGGGAACCAAATGTGCCAAGTGTTGAATATGATCCTCAGTAGCCATGCAGATGAGCATGATTTTGCTGAATAAATATTCATAAAATAACAACAATCATGCACAACCCAATATGAACATTGATAAGTATATGTAGAATTTTCACGTCCATCGGATACCTTTCAAACCAAATTGGACACTGTTCTAGGCAAGCTTGACGCTTGCGAAGTCAAACTGAAAATCTTTCAAATCAAAATGGGCGAGTTCCAGACTAAACTAGAAGGTCTCCGAGAAGGGTGGAGTAATGTTTTATAAAACAAAATTTAGTCTCTCCTTTCCCAATCAGGGCACAATTTGAAATCTAATAATTTTTAATTTTTAAGGAAAAATAATGATTAAATCTGTTTTAAGGTGCAGGAAGGTGGTATTTTTATGTTGAAACAAGGTATTGCGTCATTCGTTTCTCCTAGATGTCGCGATTTTCATTTTATTTATAGCAAAAGTTCTGTTTGCGTAGGATTCACACTTATCAACGGTACATTGAAACAAAGAAGGGAGAATAAGTATAAAAAAGAAAACCCGTGTATCTTCATTTCGCTGTCTCGAGTAAGCTGCATCTACGCTAGCAATCAAATTAAAATCCAGAGCTTGCTAGACGAAGCCATGAAGCCATCTCTCCCACTACCACACGGAAAAATTGCTACTTTTTGCGCTCTAAAATAAGAAACACTTTTTGCTTCAAATTTTTTTGTATAAGCCACAAATTTTCCTTAAAAAATATTTCCTTCAGAATTTCAAACAGTGTCTTCACTTATCGACTTGGGGCAAGTGAGTTGAAAATCTCGAAGAAAGTCTTATAATATGTTCCTTGAGTAAAAAATTAATCTAATCTTCTCGTAAAGTCTCTAATGTGGAAGTGTGTCGCTTTAATTTGGAAGATAACTCATTCCAATAGCATTAAGCTTGCTCCAAAGAGTGTCAATTTGGTTGAAAAAGTATCCAATTAATAAGGCTATTTTCCTGTTATTGCTGCCAGTAATAAAAAGAAAAGGACGGCGTTAATCAGTACCTTTATGGGATGCGCCACGCATTCTACTTATACGGGATGTCGTGGAGGGAGTCCAGTCGATGAACAAGTTAGTGTCTTATCCTTCCTAGACGAGCCTGGTACCAATTTCACGACATCTGTGGGATGGGGCGCGTGGAGTGCAGCTGGCCACCGCAAGAATTGCATGGCCAAATACGCATTCAACTCGCCTCCACGACATCCCATAGAAATAGAATGCGTGGCGCATCCCAAAGGGGATTGAATAATTCCGTCCTTTATCCTTTTATCCTTTATCCTGTGGGATGAAAGGCTTCTGGTTGACTCTGACCACGAAACCTCAATTTAGGAGGCCTGCGACAAGTAGCGCCTTTCCGACTGCGTTGCTACGCCATCAGTAGTGACAATAACAAAGATGTAAACGGACAATAAGAAATTACAATATAATAATAAAGAAATGGGAAATATATTGAAGTTATAGGAGTGTTAATTATTTCTGTCCGGTTTTTATCACCACTTTTATGAACAAAAAACAGCTCCTTGAGACAAACTACTCGCATCACTTTCGATGTATCCTTTCCAATTTTTGCTGCTTCAAGAAAAGTTTCGCTGAAATGAAAACCGTGAAGGGGAGAAACCACGCTCATCTTTTGTGGCCTATTAAAGTGTTGAACTTTGGCGTTTCAAATCAAGCACGTCTCTTCCAGTTTCGAACTCGATGTTGATAGCTATTTCCATTATGGCGCATTCATTCGAATGTATTAGGTTGGCAACTAATTTCGTGGACTCTCAAGCGCCTTCAACAAAAGTGTTCATAAACAAATAACAAATAACAGTTTTCAACCAAAGTAAGATCTGCTGGAACGCCGGACTGCTTCCCATTTATCAGCTACCTGGCCCATCCCACAGCTGTAGAATTCCTGTGCTTTTGAAGCCAAGAATCCTTGGAGGTGCATTTTGACATGGTCCACATTAATAAATTGTCCTCCAACCAAGAAGTGCTGCAGCGTGCTATAAAGGTGCTAGTCATTTGGCGCACAGCCTGTGCTGTAAGATGGGTGAGTTAGACGCTCCCAGCTAAGGTCTTCGATTTTTTGAAGCTCCCGATTCGTGACGTGTGATCTGGCGTTATCATGCTGATAGATAATTCCGCTCCTGAAAATCTGTCTGAACTGATTCCAGCAGAGTTCAGCCTGCGCGCGGCTAGGCTGAGAAGAGTAGATTACAGCATTAATGCTGGAACCGTTCTTGACGAGCTCCCAGAAGTTAATACCTTCTTGACACCACCGAACGGAGGGAGTGTAGCGAACCGGACGCCTCAAAAAATAGAAGACCTTGACTGGGAGCGTCAAACTCATCCACCTTACAGCCCAGACCTTGCGCCAAGTGACTACCAGATCTTTAGTCCGGTGCAGTACTTCTTGGTTGGAAGACGATTCAATAATGTGGACCGGGTCAAAATGCACCTCCAAAGATTCTTGGACTTGAAAGCACAACAATTCTATGGCCGGGGGATAGACCTGATATATGGGAAGCACTTCTGCGTTCTGAGGGATCTTATTTTAATTAAAGATTGCCATTAGTTAATTGTTAATAAATACTTTTGCTGAAGATTCTTGAGAGTCCACGAAATTAGTTGCCAACCTAATAATAACCTATTTACACAAAGAAGCCATATCGCATTCATGTAATGAGTTTTCCTGGTTTGGACTCTAAATCGGATGTCAAATTGCAGACTCCTGCACGCTGGTTCTTAAACACCGTGCTGGAATCACTGAAAATCTGCAGTTCAATAGAATCTTCAATTAACGCTGTTCGTCAACGTTGCCCCGAGCATTCAAAGAAAGACACCTCTTTCGTCAGAAGGCTACAGGCCAGCGTTCTCTGACGCTTAGCAGTAGGACTGTTCATTCAGTTCCGCAAGCCGTAGAGAGCTGGTGACCGTTCTTTCTTCAATTTTTCCCTAGGTATTCACAGCTTCAAAGTTCCTACCAGTTCCTTCACATTTCATCCAGTCCTACTTCTCGTTGATGACATCAACATAACTACAGCGGTTTATTTATTTACTTGTAGAGTGGAGGCGCAGTCGAAGGTGGCGCCGGCTGTCCGAGTCAAGGTTCTTGGCTAGGATTTCTCGCCCAGGCCAACTAGACTTTCCATCCCTCCAGGGTTCGTGATTTGGTACAGGGCTTATCTGAGGAGGACAAAGGCTGGCTTGCCCATGGGCAAGTAATTATGCAGGGTAAATATGCATTCAAATTGCTTCTACAATATTCTGAAGAAATAATAGAAATTGTAGCGCATCCCGAAAAGAAACTGATTAACGCCGACCTTCATCTTTTATTAACTTATTTCAAAGCGTAAGTCACAATAGGATCGCCTATGAAACAAGCATAAAGAGTTATCAGTATTGTTAGAAATCAGTCACTGTATCCGTCTCACACGAATAAGCAGATCGTTGAGGTAGAGCAAAGAAATACTACTATTACTTACTTTGATACTTTGATGGTCCTTTTGTCGGCTGGAGGTCTTCTCAGCGGGGACCACAACTCTTCCAGACCGCTCGATCTCTGGCTGCTTGCATCCAGTGAGGCAGACTCCGCTCTCTGAAAGGTCTTGAGAATGAGTCTGCCCATCGCGTTGGCGGTCGTCCCAGTGGTCTCTTATGGTCTCTCGGGAGCCATTCTGTGACACGGAGACTCCATCTATCGTCCTTTCGTCGAAGCAGGTGTCCGGCCCAGCGATATTTGGACTTCTTCATGTACTGCAGCGGGTCTGCTAATTGCGACTTCTCCCGTAGCTCCGAGCTTCGTAGGCCTTCTTGCCATTGCTGACGAAGGCTTGTCCTTAGAAGACATCTCTTCAGTGCACGATGCGTAGTTTGCATCGCTATGGCGATTGTCTTGTTGTAGGGCCAGGTTTCCGTCGCGTAACACATCGCAGGCAGTACGGAGGCGTTGAATGTCGAAGCCCTGAGGCCGGCATCCTTGACCTGATCGGTGACTTCGCGAATCGAACTGAAGGCTGCCCATGCTGCGCGTCTCCAGCGGGCGATTTCAGGAGCGAGGTCGTTATCCATGTTCAGCTCTCTCCCAGATAGACGTAGGAGTCGACCTGTTGCAGAGCGACTCCATTTAACCTTACGAGTCCTGTGTCACACCACTGGTTGACCATAAACTGCGTTTTGGACATATTCATGTCCAATCCAATCTTCATACCTGCCACATTGAGCTCGTTCAGCATCTCCTCGACTTCTGCCGTGCTGGAAGAGATGAGAATAATATCGTCGGCGAAGCGAAGGTTGCTGATCCGTTTACCGTCGACAAGGTAGCCTTTATCGTCCCAGTTCAAGTCCTTCATGGCATCCTGGAGTGCCGCTGTGAATAGCTTAGGAGAAATCGTGTCTCCCTGCCATACTCCTTTCCAGATAGGAATTTTAAGCTTTCGATCGAACAACTGGATAATAGTCGATGTGTTCGAGAAGTCGGATGTAGGGCGATGGTACACCAGCATGCACAAGCACGTTCAGAATGGCGTTGATTTCCACAGAATCGAACGCTTTCCGGTAATCCACGAAGACAAGGACAAGTGGGAGGTGGTGTCCGTGGCTCCTTTCGATGAGTTGTGAGACAGTCTGGATATGGTCCATGTAGGAGAAATCTTTGCGAAACCCTGCTTGCTCCGCTGGCTGATACTCATACAAGGAACACTCCATGCGGTTAAGCAGTATCTTGGTGAAGATCTTGTACACAACCGAGAGAAGACTGATGGGTCGATAGTTGTTGATATCCTCCTGCTGACCTTTTTTGAAAATTAGAAAAGCAGAGAAATTAAGGAAAAGAAATCATTTTCAGGTACAAGCAGTTTCAGCTCCTTACGATTTGGCTAAGTGAGAAACTGCCAACAAGTGTGCTGAAGATAAGTGGGAGAGGGAAAACAGAAGAGTTAATCAACTTTTTTTTCGAACGCACCACGCATTCAAATTATTCGGCGCAATGTGGAGGCACGTGAAATACGTGGTTTTAACCACTACTGAAAAACGAATTCCGCCAGCGAAACGGTAAAAAGTTGATGGCCGGTGTTTTATTCTCCTCGATGAAACGCGCCAGTGATAAGAGACTTGGATCGACCTAACCGGCCCAAAATTATTTCGGCTGGAGACCTCTCACTCACTGCGCTGCAACGACTCCTAGTACTGCCCGTAAAAGGACAGGAGGATCGGAGTTAGTCGATCCCTTTGCGGGATGCCCCACGCACTCTACTTCTACGGGATATCGTGGAAGCAATGCAAATGCGTATCCGACCTCAACAATGTATTGCAGCGATCAGCCCATAAAAAGATCAGTGTTTTATCTTTCCTAACTGTTTGCACCAAAAAGCCTCGGAAGGATAAAGGCCTGGATGGCCTGGACGGGGGCCGAACCACAATCCTCGATTCGGGTGCATGCGACAGCCGGCGCACCAACCCCTTTAGGCCTCGTCTATACTTCGTCGCGACGCGACGCGATGGCCACGCCATGAGGCCAAATTGATCGATCGCGTCGCACAATCAATATGGCCACTATGCATGGCGTCGCGTCGCGCCGCGACGAAGTATAAACGGGGCCTTAGAGACGCTCCACGTCGTCTACCTATGCGGAAAATCGTGGAAGCAATGCAAATGCGTATCAGGCCTCAACAATGAATTGCTGTGGCCAGCAAATGAACAGGTCAATGATTTATCCTTCCAAGACGAGTTCGGCACGAACTCGCACGTTCATGAGGGATAGGCTTGGATGACATGGACGGAAGTCGCACCGCAAACCTCAATTCCAGACAGACCGCGCCTCTTACACCACAGCTAACAGACTATCCAACTGGGATATCACGAGTTTAAAGGCAAGATGACTGGCTACTGAATCAAAACAGGGATAGCTGGGTCATGTAGGTGTCGGCGTCGATCCCTTCTTGGGAAGCGCCACGCATTCTACTCCAGTGGGATATCAAGCAGGAATTTGAACGCGTAATCTGATCAGTGCAACGAAATACAGCTGCCAGTTGATGAACAGGATGAACAGCTCAATGTTTTGTTCTTCCCAGAGAATTCCGGTACTGTCGATAAGTCATCAGTCTGGGAACGATAGAAGAATGGCATGGCCTGGACGTGATTACAACTAAAAAGTCAACTTGAGAGCTCACGGAAAACGGCCGACTCCAACCGTCTGCGCCTCGTGCTCTTTTACTGCGGGGAATAACGCGATTAAACTAGCTGCCCATGAGATTTATCGCTGAACATCTGACCTCATCAAATCTAATTTCTACTTCGTGTCTTTGCATCGATTGCAGCAGCGTCGTCGCTTCAAGCTCCACTACCCTTATTTTCTCCTGGCTTTTTTGGTTTCATTTCAAGTGGGCTTCCTACTGAAGCGTGGTGAACAGAAGCCTTGACAGCTGGTTCAAGATAAGTGTCAGATATAAATCTAACGGCAGTAATTGGGAGGAACATCGGCAGAGGCGTCTGGAATCCTTCACCCTTGCCGTCGCGAAAAACAGGATGTCATTACTCTGCTCTGGCATTTAATTTTTTGATTACGGTCTTTATTTTTGGGACTGCCGAATTTGGGCAAAGCTCTCTGACCGCCAATACTATTGTTATGCAGTGCATCTCGTGGGAATTGGAGGACAATTAATCATTAGGCACGACTACGCATAAATTACATTCATTACGTGCACTGAGTGCGTTGCGTCACCTCGAGACTGCTCGGTCTCCTCTGCGCACATCGCGCCGGCGACACGCCCGCCTTAATCAAGTCATATGTGCGCTCGGAAGAAGTCGTCATTTGACGTTCATAGCAATATCAGAGCAATCTGAGAAGGGTGGTGAGTGTATCGACCAGCGACCGAGGCCGCTCACAACATCAATTTGCTCGAAGCCCTGGCTCGCGAACTCACAATGCTGTGCGTTCGTGCTCCTCGCGGCTCGTCTTCGACGTTCCCACCAACACTGTACATTTTGCAACCAACGGCTTATCGACTAAGCAAATTTTCCGCCAGATATCGTTAGCGAATCTTCGAATCGTAAAATTGATTTTAACCAGTTCTTTCCCTTCACTTTTTACGCTG
The DNA here is from genome assembly GCA_947396885.1 of Heligmosomoides polygyrus polygyrus. Lineage (NCBI taxonomy): Eukaryota > Metazoa > Nematoda > Chromadorea > Rhabditida > Heligmosomidae > Heligmosomoides > Heligmosomoides polygyrus. The sequence continues at coordinate 84,983,677 of OX377206.1, forward strand.
CCAAAACGTTAAAAAAAAAGGACGGTGTCAATCAATACCTTTTTGTGGCGCGCCACGCGCTCTACTTCCACGTGTATCGTGAAGGCAATTGGAATGCGTATTTGGCCTATAAAATAACTTGCCTAGGGCGAACATTTTACTTTTCCTTTTTTACTCTTATCTTTACCAGGGACGCGTGTAGCGCAGTCGGAGGAAGTGCCGGCTGTCGCGAGCACCCTATACCGAGTTCCTGGCTCGGACCAACCAAGCTTTCCATCCCTCCGGGGTCGGTAAAGTAGTACCAGACTTGTCTGGGAAGGATAAAACGCTGGCTTGCTCATCGCCTGGCCACCGCAAGTCATTGTATGGCCAAATACGCATTCAAATCACCTCCACGACATCCAGTTGAAGTAGAACGCGTGGCGCATCCTGAAAGGGATTGAGCAACGTCGTCCTTTGCCCCTTATCCTTTATCTTTACCAGACGAGCTTGCACCGAATCATCGACCCATGAGTAGTGGAATGCTAGGTTGACTTGGGTGTGACACGGACCAAGAACATTGATTCGGAGAGAACGATGAACGACGCCGCACCAGCAGCTTTCTCCTACTGCGCTACCATGAGACCAACTTTCAATATCTGAAGTAGAAACCGCGTAGGATGGTCCACCGCGCTACGATAAAATAAAAAGGATAAAGGACGGCGTTATTCAATTCCTTTTGGGATGCGCCAGCGCATTCTACTTCTACGGTGCATTCTACTTCTACGGTGCAGATAAGCCTGGTACCAATTCATCGACCCCGGAGGGATGGAAGACTTGGTTGGCCTGGGCGCGAAATCCGAACCAGGAACCTGGTATCGGGTGCAGGCGACAGCCGGCGTCTCCTCCGACTGCGCTCCACGCGCCCCTCGCTACGATACCAGAAATAAAACGTCCCTTTCGTGATTTCCTTGTTACGAGTCGTATCACTACTTCGCATCTATATGGGTTTATCAGCGAGGCATAATCGTATAGAAGTGTAACAGGAGTAAAGGCTGATGATAATCAGTTCCGTTGTAGGAGGCGCCACGTATTCTACTTCCAGGAGATATCGTTGTAATAGTTTAAATGCGTACTGCACAAATACGAGAGCGTGGAGTGCAACCGGAAGAGGCGCCGGTTGTCGCGTGCACCCGATTCCAGGCTCTTGGTTCGTATTTCCCTCTCAGGACAACCAAGCCTTCCATCCCTCCGGAGTAGGGGGAATTGGTGCAAGACTTGTCTGGGAAGGATAAAGGACAGATTTCATCTCCTGGTCACTGCATGTATTTCTGTAGGCTAAATACATATTCGGTAATGGTATGTCGTGGCTAATATGGTATGTCATGTAGGCGTATACGATCGCCTACACGACATACCATATTAAAAGTGGAATGCGTGGCGCATCCTAAAAGGGATTCTGTCCTTTATCTTTATTTTGCAAATGCAGTGACCTGTAGTGGACTGCAGCTGGACAAATCAGTGTGCTACCCTTCCAAGACAAGTATGGTACAATTCGTTGACCTCGATGGGATAGAAGGCTAGGTTTACTAGGGCGAGATCCAAACCAGGAATCTCGATTCGGCATGTGCACGACAGCCGGCGCCTCCTCCGACTGCGCCGCCACGCGTCGATAGTCTACAAAAATTAGAGCTGATCGCTGCCACAAAAAAATCTCAAACAGTGTGGTGTAGCAGAAACTTTGGGGTCGTCATCGCAGTAACCTTTCTCATTTTTGGTATTCCACTAACGACAAAAGCGTAGATTTTAAGGCTATAATTTTTTTCCGGACTTTCTCATTTACTATTACGGAGCTCGGTCATACTACGGGTGCACTGTAAAGATAAAAAATAAAGGACGGCGTTATTCAGTCCTCTTTGGGATGCGCCACGCATTCTATTTCTATGGGATGTCAAGGAGGCGATTTGAATGTGTATTTGGCCATACAATGACTTGCGGTGGTCAGCCGATGAACAAGGCAGTGCTTTATCCCTCCCAGACGAATCTGGTACCAATTGAACGACCCCGGAAGGAGGAAGGCTTCGTTGGCCTGGGCGGGAAATCCGAACCAGGAACCTGGTATCGGGTGCAGGCCGCAGTCGGCGCCTCCTCCGACTGCGCTACACGCGCCGTTGGTGCACTGTAAATGCCCCTTTCTTTAGCTTCATTTAAATTTTTCAATAATGGGTTTTCAAAGCTTACTGGCTATTCGCTTGACATGAAAGTAATTCCTCCTGTTACTACTAGCTGTTTTGTCAAGCGCGCAATTTTCGCATCTCGAACTAAGAGAGCGCCAGATAAAAACCAATGATCATTCGATTTTTGCGCATTTCCACGTGCAATAAATAAACAAGCAATACATACACAAACATATGAATCGATAAAAATAAGGATACGTGGTTAAAGGACAGCGTTACTCCCTTTTTGAAATGCGCAAGGCATTCTGCCTCTAAGAATGTCGAGTAGGCGATATGAATGAGTATTTCGTCTACAGAATCACTTCCGGTAGCCGATGGATAAATCAGGGGATCCTTCTCAGAGTAACCTAGTGCAAATCCACCGACCTCGAACGGACGGAAGGCTTGGTTGTCCGGGACGAGGAATCCGAACCAGGAACCTGGTATCGGGTGCGCGCGACAGCCGGACCTCCAGTTGTGCTCCACACGTACAAGAAAACAATTAAGGATAAAGGATCAAGGACGGCGTTACTCAATCCCTTCTGGGATGCGCCATTCTACTTCTACGGGATGTCGTGGAGGCGACATGAATGCGTATTTGGCTATACAATGACTTGCGGTGGCCAGCCGATGAACAAATCAGCGCTTTATCCTTCCCAGACAAGTCCGGTACCAATTCACCGACCCCGGAGGGATGGAAGGCTTGGTTGTCCGGGACGGGGAATCCGAACCAAGAACCTGGTATCGGGTGCGCGCGACAGCCGGACCTCCTCCAACTGCGCTCTACACGTACAAATAAGTAAATAAACACAATTTAAAACCACATTGATCTCTGCGTGATGCTGTCAAAACCACCTTTCCCGTAGTAGTTCTACTGGGATTTAGACAATCAGACTTATTCATTCTAATGCATGCAAAATTGTGCTAAGGAAGAAACGCACTTGTCAGAAGCTAAGTGCAGCTATGCAATAAAAACATTATGAAATACGATTAAAGGATAAGGATGAGGATAAAGGGCGGCGTTATTCAATCAGTGTGGGGATGCGCCACGAATTCTACCTCGACGGTATGTCGTGGAGGTGATTTGAATGCGTATTTGGCCATACAATGACTTGCGGCGGCCAGTCGATGAACAAGTTAGCGCTTTCTCCTTCCCAGACAAGTCTGGTACCAATTCACCGAACCCGGAGGGAAGGCTTAGTTGGCCTGGGCGGGAAATCCAAGCCAGGAACCTGGTATCAAGTGAATGCGATAGCTGCCGCTTCTCCGACTGCGCTACATGTGCCCAATTCAGAATAATGATAACATCAAACGTCTTAAAGCACCCCCCCCCCTCCGAAATTTTTCGTTAAAAAGGCCACTGAACAAATCTAATAGCCAAAACTTAACGCCAACCCTGGTTTCCGGTCCAGATACGCATAGCAGCCAGCTCGTGGCGCTTTCGAGCTGATGCATTCTGCGGCGTTAGAGGTGCGCTCGGAGCACTGGGTTCTTCTGGGTTTCCGGCGTTGTCGAATCGCGTTCTCATTGTTAACACGTAACGCAATTTCACCTACTCTCCCTCTCTCCAGGCCTCCTCGTCGCCGCCGCGAGTAATTTGAAGCATTAGCGTGTGCGGTTATGGGCCTCCCTTTCTCACGCAGCTTCTCCTCCTCGCCTTTTATCTTCTCCCGAAATCAGAGCCCCGTCAAAACGGGTGTGTGTTGCGTTCGTTTAAGATGCGAGAAGACCGTCGAAGCCGTCGACGGCTTCGAAATCGACACGCAAATAAGCGTACGCTACATCGCAGCACCACAGCACACACCACTAACAGCATTTCTGCTTCGATTGCCACAAAAACGACAGACGTGATAAACGAACAGCTGAAGATGAGCACTTGTTGAGGAGAAGCCGATGCGTCGTCGCCACGGATTCTGCCGTTGATCGATGCCTGCGGATATGATGGTTATCGATTGAATGAACGAGGTGGGCGGTGTTGTGTTGGCGGCCGAATCGATGCTGCAGTGTGCGCGGGGCATGGCGCACGACTCGCAGGTCGCCAAAGTCACCGTTCCTCAACAGGTGAGTCTCCTCCGTTTCTTTGCCACCACGTCTTCCTCCAGCCACGCTCTGTGCCACGCGAATAGTACCCCGGCTGTGGGGGCCGGGGCCCCCCACGGGCCTCTTCGTGGGACCGTGGGGGCGTGTCGGGTCCAGCCCGCCCTTGCCTGGTGCTGCTCTGCCCGTCTCCCGCCCATAGGTGTTAGCCAGGTGTGGGCTCTCAGCCAGTCTATGGACTCGACGCTGTTTCACCACAGTCTTCTGGCGCTTCTCATCGGCTCGTTCCTGGTGTTCATCGTCTGCGTGCTGTGTATCGGGGCCGCCAGCGATCGTGGTCTCTGTTGCCGTGATTCCACCCAAAATCAGTCCCCGGGAACAGTAGAGACCTGCAACTGCGACAGAAACGGCAAGCCGGCCGACAGTACCCAGCCGGCAAACGAGGAAGAACCACCGCCTTACGAGCAGCTTGGCAGCGGTATGCATTCTTCCGCCGTATTCATTTCTTCATTTTTTCCAATTTTTGATTAAACTACGGAATTTCGGCTGGCAATTTTCATAGTTTTATGCCACTTCCAAACCTATATCAGCGTTGTCCTATCTAATTCCAACCAGGCATACATATTCTACTGCTGCTTGTTTGAAATTTACTCAACAGCTATCTTAGTTGAGGACCTAATGGAAAAGAATGGGTGCAATCCCAATGAGAGGGGGGGGGGGTGTTCACCTCATAACGGGACGTGCGTCCTACCCCTCCTCCTCTTGGCGTGTCCACCTTCCAATCCCCATGAGCTTCCTTGAGAATCTAGTGGCTGCTTTACGTCGTACATTATGTTGAATGTGTATCCATTTTTTCAACTGTTATTTAGATATGTGTATAAGGTAGGCCACCCACCCTCCCTCCCCCTGTTGGGATTTCAGCAAAAATTGAGTGAAAACGACGCAATACAAGGTGGGGTGTAGTACTTGTTAGCCTCAGATATCTCCGATATACAGCTTACGATAGGATAGAATATTTCACCTTCCGGTGCAAATAGGGGACAACGTAAAGGACTGTCTTATACGACGTTTTCAACTGTTCCAATTCGAATCGAATCGAAATTTTATGCAGCTTCGTTGTGCCCTACCCCTATGGTGAACTGAGCCATGCCATCTCTGACGTAACTGGGCATACATCTGCAAGTATCCACTGAGTACTAGGTGACTTCTTCCGAACATAGCTGTGCCCACCTTCACTCCTTCACTTAAGGATTGCGCTGAAATAGTGAATTCTAGTATGCAAAAAGGCAAGAAGAATCATCGTCGTAGGCGTATACACCACTTCCTCTCCAACCCATATTGCAAAAATAGCAAACTATTCTCAGCTTTAAGAAGACATCGCTTACAGTATCCTTTCTCAGGGGGACGCCATTCTGCGTGTCTTTGTCTCTTTCTTCTAGCGGTTTCCTCCCTTCTCACTAGGAAAGATGCTTTTCTCACTGTAGGACGTTACTATTCTCGTATTTCTTTCCTCTGACATTACAAGGCTATCGGACATCGTTTTTCTATTTCTTTTCTTCTCTTTTATTTCATTTTCTGAAGTATCTATCTGAGGCAGGGAAATCATTGAAGCAGTTCTGATCATGCTGTAGGAAGGGAATATCGACGTCCCAAAATAGTAAGAACGTGAGGAAGTGCTGAAAATGTTTGCCTTCAGACAGGTTAACGTCGTCACTCTGTCTTCTAGAACCGAAAGCTTTACTCCAGCTTTACTCCAACTTTACTCCTCTCGTGAATGTGTTCGTGTTCAACGTTTTGATTTTAATGGTTTTTGGACAATTTTTTAAATGATATATAGGAAAACGGATTTCTGGTAGTTTTTTTTTCAAAGTTTTATATTGCCTGCGACCTTATGTCTGCTGGCGTGACACTGTGGCATTTTCTACTATTTTGTGTTATTTTTCGGATTTCATGAGAGAGCTGAGATGACCGTCAGTTGTTGTATGTTACACTGCGTGTGGTTCGGCTAATGTCTCGTATGAATTAAAATCTCTGTTATCGGCATCGGTGAGCTGGAGCTGAGAGAATGCTGGCGTATTGGAAGCACGAGTTGTTGCAGCTGTCCCCATCACTCGTGGATCGGGATCCAACCGTTTGTCGGTAATAAATCAATATCTGATGTTAGATCTATGAAAGTGGCCAACTCCATACTTATTAAAATATGGTACTTAACGGGAATGCTGCCCTGTGGTGCTTGTATTGATGTATGTGATCTCCGCGTCACAGTACTTACTGGTTACAGGAACGAACTCCAATATGGAGGCCAGCTGTGACGCGGGTACATTAGTGGAGCTCATCCCAAAGTTCCGTTTACATACACGTATAAAATTCTCGTTTAGTAATAGAGTAGTGCGAAATTCGGTACAGCTCAACGGCCAATTATTCTGCAACATCTAGAGGTCCAAAAAACTTTAAAATGAAAAAGCTGGAAACCGTTTCATTCACATTATAATTGTAGAAGGACACACCCAGCACGCTCTGCCTAGGGATAAATAGAATGTTGCTTTGTAGGCTAAACAGAAAGTCTAAATGTTGAAAATTGACTTCATTTCATTCGTTATGATCATCAGTGCTCTCTGTGGCTCTTTTTAAGGTAGTCATGGATCTATCCTAGTAGGGAGGAGGCAATCATAAGGTTCCAATTGCGCTCAAAAGTCCTTTATGCAATACAACCATATCCACTAAATTTAAATCAAAATCTTCATATCATGGGGCAGTAGCCAAACCTCTCGTAGAAATTAAAGGGATAGAATGGAGACGCGAATCGCTTCTGGCTCCCCCCCCCCCTCCGATTGGGATAGATCCGATAATCATGCATAGATCGTTGGTGGAGAATAATAGTATTTGTCTGCTTTTCCTGAACGTGAGGATTTCAAGAAGTAACAGGATTGCGTGGAACTCTGAGAAATTATATGAATTAGCTAGAGTTTAATCACCAATTTTCCTTTGCAGCAACCGTTTCCGCACGTTTCATTTTTTGTGGAAATTGAGCCGTTCCGTAATTTTGTCCATAAGCTTTTGCACAGTATTTTTCCTTTTATTGAAATGTTATTACTACGTTTAGTTTTTGGTGTAGATTTCCTTTCTTTATGCCTCTGTAGTGTGCTATGCCTCTTCCTAGTGCGGAGGACCATCGTTAGGAAAGTTAATCGGCCACGTAAAGTACGGCACGCCCTGGCTAAGATTTTGAAGAGCACTTTCTTCCCAGAGTAGCTCTCTGTACAATTACTTGGGTTTATTTTTATTTTTATTGTTTTGTTTTTGTTTTTATAGAGTGGTGAGGCGTAGGGCTCGGCAAAGTATTGGGTTAGCTTCATTTTTGGGCTCCCTGATTATGTATATTTTGCTCCTGTTAACGACATATTGATTTGGTCCGGAAATCAGTTTTTCCCACGTAAGATATCGCGCTTTAGATCTCTTCCTTAAGCATGCAGAAGGCACGACAAATGGTTCATTAGCTTTAAAATCTCATTAGTAATTCCTTGTACTATTCGAAGGACGACATCCGGTGGCCCTACCTTACTGCGACAGCGCCATTTTTTATAGATCTGCTTAGTGGCTGATTGTAGTTACCAACTATTATTCTCCTGCTTATCAGCTTGTACTGATCTTGAAGCTTCACAAAGATTAAGACAGCGATGAGGACGGTAAACTCTACGCACGTTTTTACGAGTAGATCTGGTCTTCAGTTCATTTCATATTGTTTTCCTTTGAAAATCGGCAAACCCACGAGGCCGCATTCCTTCTATTTTCCCATTTTTTGGTAGTGGAAGGAAAATATGAACGAATAAGGATTGTCTGATTGTAGAGTCAGCAATTCCATTCATACACGTATTTGGAGAAAAACGAGGATGGATCAGGGAGTGTAATACGTAATACGTTTAGATGCGCTCTGTACATCGACATTTAGCATCTAGTAATCATCACTGTAATGCCATTTTGTGCAGCTTCTCATTTATAGGATAGATATTGTGTCAAAAGAGTACTAATGGGGCAAGGCTTTTCGTATCTATCCTAGTCAGAGGGGGCGCCACTAGAAAAAGGAAACAAACTCGAACTTCGTGACCTTTCCCGGCTAGGAAATTGCGAAGAGGGGACCTCGCAATCCAAAACTGTTTGTCGTCTTCGCTAGGTAGTTCACGTTTAACTTTACCGTTATTTCGAAAAGATTGAGTGAATTGCCATCCCCCACCCACTAGGATAGGTCAGGGTTTTCATAAATGAAAGGTCGGTCTCTTCATCTGTTACCAATTCCCTGGACCCTGTTCTAGGAGGTGGTATTGAAATCTAAAGATATGGCTATCGCAACGATCTTTATCGTTCTCTGTTTGAAATACCTGTAAACAGAATAGTCGGCCAAGGTATTCACTATTGTCTACCCAGATTAGTCAGCTTTAGCAACAGAATTCCTTACAACTGGCTTCTTCGGTATTATCGAATAAGTCATAGGAAGACCTCCATCTGAAGTGCGAGTCGGTAGGGTATTTTGTTTAAGTAGTTGTTAAATCTGAATACCATTAGCATTTATTTATTTATTTTATTTTGATGCACGCCTCACAAGAAAGGACTGAAAACTCAGAAACCAAGTGCAGTTGAAATAAAATCTGAAGTTTGATTACGGCAAACGAATTTCTCAGATCAACCCTGTACTTTTAACATAAATACATACATGTAATCCTATGAAATAAATAAGTGAAAGAACGTATATTTAATATGAAGCAGATATGCCTGCAGAAGAAAAACATGTTATTCTAAGAAGAATTAGAAATTTTAAATGACGGTAAAAAACGGAAGTTCAGTTTCAGATTTTTTCAAAGAACAGCAGTTTCACAGTTGTTCTTAAGTTCTTTAAAAGTTGCATGGGGCCATCTCGGTAATAGGTGCTGTGGTGGTTTTACGAATACTTCTCAAAGTTGAATTTTTTCGATTTTTTTCTTCAACGAGGGTGACGTACGTGGTCGACGTTGAAAACATGCGGCCTGAAATCACATCGTGTTACACTTTTTCTTGACGAGTGTGCAAACTGCTGGTCGACACTGAACAGAGGCCCCCCTCGTATCATAACAATGTTACATTCACAAGCTCCTTGTCGCGAACATACATGCACCTGTTCCTCGCTTTCATGCGATCCGACACCCACCGGGTTCTCATCGTTCTTCAGAACCAAAACATTCTCGGTGAGCACGCAGCACATCTGGGCTGGGCTTGACAGATACTTGTTTCAATGCAGCCTTTTAGTAGAGGTTAATTCCAATGGAGTTATGGAAGGCCCGTGAGAGCAGTTACTGTAGACTTCTGGTTTAAATGAAGGGCTGAGCTATAGTCTAACGTTGAAAATAATGACAGCTACTGATATCGTTTTTTTCAGTTGTATGATCGCATCTCACAGCTGAACTGTTGGCCAGTGGTATCCGAAAAGGAAGCTTCAGCAATAAGTCGTGATGTGAGTGTCTTGTAAAATTTATGTGCAATTTCCTGGTTATGTGTGGGTATGGTACTGAGATCTCTTGTTTGAAACAGTTTCTCGACAAACTGGGCGCTTTTCAAAAAAAATTGAACTGGACGTGTTCCAAGTCAAAGTGGAAGTCTTTTCAAATCAAACTGCTCACTTTGTAGTGTCAAACCTTGTAATGTCAAAATTTCGTTTTTTGGTTCAAAAATCCATCCTCAAGGCTTGCCTATGCATGGTGTTCCAGAAACGATTACACTAGGTTTTTAACTTCTTAACCCTTTAGCTACAGTGCTTTTCTTAGGCTATTTTAAAGTGCAAAGTATATCTATTCGAACAACGTTTCAAACGAAGGCATGGCACAACAGTGGTTCAGTAAATCTCCATGTTTGATAGAAAGTGTAACCGCAGTACAAGTGAATTTGTGCTGTGGAAAATCACTCTCAGTAGTCATTTTTGTTGAACCATGGTTTTAAGTGAACTCCACATAGACAGTATTTGCATCAAGTCAAACACGTTACTACTGCGATCTGCTGTAGGAGTGCATGGCGCAATTTCCTTCCTTAACGCGTTGCGGTTCTGATGGTTTTCTGGTATTTAAAGTAACTCTAAAATCGTTCGTATAGCTGAAAGAATATGAAGTTTATGACTATTTCAACGGTGTGGCCATTTCCGGGAACGCTCTCTATGGGCAAGTTTTTATTGTAACCTTTAAAATACAGCAACTTATTTTGGCTTTCTGAGAATGCGCCAAATTTGATTTGAAAGTCGTCCACACTAGTTTGGGAGCTGTTCAAATCGATTTCAAAGCAGTGCAGTTTGAAACGGATATGTATGTATTTCTTGTAGTAGCCCAACTTGGATTTTTATGTTTAAGAGTTATTTTTATTAAGGTTGTGTCCCATATTGGTTCCCTCTACGAGCCAACTTCAGAAACGTTGGAACTACTGCAACTTTTGCAGTCGAGCGACATGGAGGTTCGTGAAAGTTTGAAGAAAATTGGTTTCTATGAATAGACGAGAGGAGCGACGTTTTGAAAAATGACAGCAAACGCGACCAAAGATAGTTCGTTGAACAGCTGCACTGGCTGGAATTTAATTATGAATCTTTTAACTGCGGATCGGCTAGGATTGTTACCGATCCTTCTGAATATCTGATTTTTTTTAAGCAGCGGGAGTCTTTAAGTGTATTTGGGTTTTTTACCGGCCTGTGCTGATGATTTCAAGGGTACCTTGAAGTCCACGGCATGCTGAGATCGACTGTTGTTTCTCATCAGTGTGACCTGATTTCTGCGATTTTCCCTTTTCAGTAGATTTAGAAAGCGTTGAAGAGTTCATAAAAATCCTTTCCGCGTCGCGAAAGTAGGGTGTAGTATAGTTGAGCCCGAATGAATATTCGAGCATTGGAATTCGAATTTTCGTATTCGAACGTTCGAATTTTCGAACGCGATTTTCGAATGTATTCGAATTTGAATGCTCGAAAACCGTCGCCGTTCGAATATATTCGGTTATTTGAGGGAGCACAACTATAGGGTGTTGGTGCCATATCCGAATTACAAACCTATTTCACCATAGTCATTACTTTTTTGTTAAATAGTAATTTTTAAGTTTTCCAAGGATATGTTTGGTGGACTTTCAGATTTTCTCATCAGCTTTGGGTTTGGTCTCCGGTCTGTATATTGTAAGTTTCAGGCATGTCTTCAAGTCCACGACATTGTGATATCCGAGGTGTATGATGCTCACTATAGAGACAGCACACGGCGGTCTATGCCCTCTTCGTCACAGGTAGTGATGCAAAGTATCTCGCGCTTGCTTTGCTTATTTTAAAAAAAACTGCGATTTCACTGTGAGGTGGAGGCCAGCTTCACTAAATGCGCCATGATGCTGTCCTTCTGCGGCATTTGTAGTTTAGATTGAATTCATGTTAGAGGAACTCTTCCAAGCCTTGTGTTCTCCACCTATATAAGGATATGGTGGGATAGGGATAAACTTGTACTGCCTGGTGAAGATGACTAATCACTCAGGATGGGGATAATTTTGAGTGGTTTCAATTTGCAACAAAATCGCTTACTGAATAAGTACAGCTTGGTCCCACATTACTCGAGCGCTTCCAAGTCTAATGTTTTTACTTATATAAAAACAAGACTAATGTTCGACGTTAGCCAATCCCTTTGCGAGTGGCGCCACGCATTCTACTTCTATTAGATATGTTGAAGGCGACATGAATGTATTAAGCCTATACAATCACGTGCGGTGACTAACCGACCTTTATTCTTCCCAGACTAGTCTAGTAAAAGTTCGCCGACGTCGGAGGGATGGAAGGTTTGGGACAGAAAGAGAAATGGGAAAGAAATCCGAACCAAGAACCCTGAATCGGGGTGCACGCAACAGCCGGCGCCTCCTTTCACTGCGTTGTCACGCGCCCTTTCGCCTGTATGCGTTTGAAAAATTGGAGGTTTCCAGGCTTCTGTTTTGCTTTCGGCTAATTTGTAATGTTTTTTTGCAAGCTACTTCTTGGGTCTGATTAGTCGTCTTCGTCAGTTTTCCACTTTGTGCTCCTCCAACTAGGCTAGATCCCGGTTTTTTTTCTTTTTCAATGGACAGCCTAACTGTGCATTGCATCGGATTGTAGACATCTAGTCCGACGTCTTGTCTTTAGTCTCAAGTAATCTTGCCACATTCTTGTTGTACTCAATGCGAAACGTTAAATAAACTACTAGTTTATACTCGCCGATACACTTACAACCGAAAAAAACCCGTCCGAGTTGTCCGGTGCGTAACGCCCACAGCCGCGCGGTTCAAATCTGGTTTTTATTAGCCACGGAGCGCCCTTACTACAGGCTCTATACGCTGGAGCCAGGGATGAGGGACATTAAGGACGCAAATACGGTCGGGGAGGGGGCTGTATGGGATTCTGCCCATCAGAGGCCCCTTCCCCCCCCCCGACTCTATTTGCGCCGGACAAGCTCGCAAATATCACTAGCTGCAGCGAGTGGTTAGCAAAGAGATAGGTAACTACGTGGTCCCGTATCGATTTCCCTGAATTTCACTCCGAGATACGGTGGACAGCCCAGACGGGTTTTTTCCGGTTATAAGTTTATCAAACACTCTGGTTTATAGCTAGGAAAAGGGGTATGTGTATCATATTGCATTAAATAACCTATGCTGAGACATGTTTGGAGGCTATGATCACCCTTGCATGCACAAATTGTCCCTGTCTTTTTTGACAGCACTTGTTTTTCTAATACAAGCTAGCTTAATATTTTCAGTTTGTCATGTGTTCTATTAAGCGGAGAACCCATCTTCCGGAGTCATTAGCAAATAGTTGTTAGTTTTCGCAGTAACATTTCATTTAAGGGCCCTGCTTCTAATTCGTTTCGAAATGGTGGCGTTCTCCCGCTAGGATCTAAGAGAGCCGGAGCCCTGGCGGAAGATTTCCTACCGTCTTCATATGCAGGTAAGCCTTTCCTTAAGCTATTTTCTGTTGGATTTTTTTTTCAATTTTTTATAATCATGGAAGCAGTATGCTTAGCAGTTTTCGAGATTTCCTTTAGTTGCATAAATTTGTAGGTGTAGCAAAGGGGTGTGATCTGTTCGCTATGGGATATTCTAGCTATAAGTTAGTTGCATAAGGTTCAGGCTATATGACTACAGTACGATACTGAAAAACTTGTCAAAACGTGGCTCTATGTTTTGGGAGCGTTATTTTTTCGTCAGCAGCCGCTTTTTGAGAGTACTATATAAGTTTCGTAGCAATTTTCTTTGTAATCGACGTTAATGGGGAGGCTTGTGTACCCTTTGGCATGCTTAATGTTATTCAGAAAAAATCTCTGAAGGCTTCACAAGAAGTGCCATTACAAATACAAGGGATCTGTTTAAGAGTCGCGCCCACTCGTTGTCATTCACAGGAGAAAGAAATGGGTTGAACTCATTAATATGGCAATGTTTTTTTCCAGGTGACGATGACACTGATCCTTTGGTGGATTCCGTCTCAAGGATTCGGGTGGTTCACTTGAAAAAGGACACCGACGAGCCTATGGGAATAACCTTAAAGGTTTGTTAGTGAATGCGTATACGTCGGCGACTGGGAATTGATGCTTTCCATTTGAACGGAGATAGATATTAGATTGTCCCATAAGTCTTCGCCGCTTTTTTCAACGATTCACTGCAGATTTCGCCAGCGGTCTCTTGCACAGCGGTCTCTAGCACAGCGCTGTATAGCTTTCGAAAGAGAATGATTTGCTCTATCAGAGCATGTATTGTATTTCTTTTTTCATCATGAATTTTGTCAATTTTTAGGTCGTTGAAGTGAAAGGTGAAAAATGAAAAAGTAGCCATTTGCGCACTTGTTCTCTCCGCTTAGGTTTGCAATTTTTTGCGCAGTTTTTTTATAGCGCTTGGAAGACAATGTTCTGTACTACAAGAATATGTGTTAGTGCTATTTGCTTAATTGTCTTTTATTGTTTTTTGGGCCATCAAATTGGGACGTCCGAAGGAGGATGGTTATTTTTGCCGACAGCTCCTACTCTGTGGTTGGACTTTTTGGGTTGGTGTTATAGGTCGTTCGAAAGAGAATGTCTTGCTCTACAAGAATATGTGTCACGTTTATTGATTTCTATTGAATATCAACAAAATGCCAAAAAGAGAAAAATCGTCTTCACCAACAACTCCTTCTCCTTGTTCAGTTGTTGATATTCCACAGAAATCAGCGTGAGCCAATAAACGCGACACAAATTCTTACTGAACAAGACATCCTCTTTCAAACGACATATAACACCAAGCAAAAAAGTCCAACCACAGAACCGGAGTTTTGGTAAAAATTCGGACGGAAAAGTCGGAATTCCCAATTTGATAACCTAAAAATCAATAAAGGGCAAGTGAGAAAATAGGACCAACACATATTCTTGTAGTACAGTACATTGTCTTCCAAGTGCTATAAAAAACTGCGCAAAAAATTACAAACCTAAGCGGAGAGAACAAGTGCGCAAATGGCTACTTTTTCACTTTTTCATTTTTCACTTCAACGACCTAAAAATTGACAAATAATATGATGAAAAAAGAAATGCAATACATATTCTGATAGAGCAAATCATTCTCTTTCGAAAGCTATGCAGCGCTATGCAAGAGACCGTCGGTGAAATCTGCGGTGAATCGTTGAAAAAAAACGACGGGGACTTATGGGACAACCTTATATAAGCGAAGTCAAATTGTCAAGGATAGCAGTTATTATCCTTATTTGAGCCAACACCAACAATTCAATCTATGTGCAACAACTCTATCACTAACTACGTAATAAGGGATGAAGGCATGTTATAACATAAGCAAATCTTCTGTTAGCTGAGATGTGCCCATGATTCAGATTCACGTTTAGCAATATAGATGCTTTCAGCTATCTAAGATGTGTTTTGCATATCCAACGACCTTACAAGCACGAAATTGACGGTAGCATTTGACGACGGGCCTTATATTTTAAGTATCGCTTTAAATTGATATGCATCGCATGCGATTCCTTAGGGGGAGGTGCAAAATCTAAGCTCATTTATATTTCGCAACAAATTATGCGCGCTTCCCTATTTCATTATCACTGTCATTATTAGCACATTGGAATTCATTTTTTCCTCAGAATTCATTTCCTAAACAAGGCTTTGAAAAAATATTTCATGCCCAGACTTACCAGGAAACTATCTCAACGATAGGTTGGGACGGCCGAAGTGTCGTATATGGGCAGAATCGCTTCTCTCTGGGAAACCACAAAATGCAAGTATCTCGACCCCAATACAACACTGCGCAGAGTTAGGGACGCCGGAAGTTCAGCCGTTGGCGGCGTAAGCCCTATGCCTGTAGGCGGAGGGCGGGCTCAAGTTGGCTGGAAACAGCAATGACGAGCGAGCAATGGTGGTGCAGTAGGTAGAGGGGCGGCGTAATTCCCATAATCGCTGTTTCCAGCCAACTGAGCTCGCCCTCCTCGTGCAGGCATAGAACTAACGCCGCCAACGGCCCAACCTCTGTTGTCCCTAACTCTGCGCAGAGTTGTGTTGGGGTGGAGATATTTGTATTTTTTTTTTGTTTTCCAGAGAAAGGCGATTCTGCCCATATGCAACACTTAGGCCATTCCGACCTACCGTTGAGATCGTTTCCTGGTTAGTCCAACTTCAAGTTAACTAAGGTAGATTAAGTAAAAATAGGTTTCAATGATTCGTTTGGCCCCTGGCCTTCTTTATTACTATAACAGCTAGGAGGCTCATTATTGAATGAAAGAAGTATTCTGATCCTGTATTATTTGTTTATTTGATACTTACATAATAAAGGTCTTCATTAAGTTTGATGTTGTTTAAAGGTAGTAAGTTTATTGCGTCCATGTGTGTAGTTCAAAGGCAGGTGAGAGCGGTACGTTAAAAATGCTATGGTGAAAGCAGGATAGAGTGCTTCTGTAAAAACTAGTTTGGCTATAGTGTGGTTCATTTTAATTTTTGTCAAAATTCATGCCTAAATGCCAAAACCAGTCTAATCCGGATTTCGGATCTGCGCGCAGTTTTTGGGTTAGTACATTCGTAATTTCATCCATGCTATACAAGGGATTGTTTTAGTCAAAAAATTGTTCCTAATCTGATGTTGCCTATTATCCTATGGGGAAATTCGTGAAAGACCATGATATGTATCACACATAAAAACAGCCTTTAGATAGCAATTGTGTTCCTATCCCCCTTCTGAAAATCTACTCAGACTTTTTTGTTGGTATAAGCATAATAACTATTCTCCGTTTTGCAGGTCACCGAGGATGGAAAGTGTTTTGTGGCCCGCATAATGCATGGCGGAATGGTTCACAGACAAGGTTAGGGTTTGATTTGGGATGTTTATTTTTTATTTTTCTAGTTCATACTCTACCGGCGCAGTTGGCGTTGTAGTCTCAAGGTTTGAAGAAAGAAAGCTGGAAAGGTTGATAAGATTTTCAATCTGTGGATGATTTGAAGGCGTTAAATTTCGTGAGAGAAATACGGTAACACTTCTGGTGTAGTGAATATTACAAAAGCTTGAAATAAGGTGCGTAGAATATGGTTAGTTTGTAAAAACAGATGGTGTTCTTTTAACAGGTTAGTTTGAGCATGACATCCGTTAGTGATGATCAACCGTTTCTCCCGTGTAGATTATTTTGACGACTGGAGAAGTGGCTAAAGAGCACATTATAAGATCAGAATTTTACCGTCGTGTTATATAAGTTCGCCAATAAAACTTACATCTAGTCGTTGCGTGATTAATTTTCTGAGTCTGTGATATGTGTAAAATAGAATAAAGTTTGCTTAATCTTTTATTTATTTATTTATTTATTTATTTATTTATTTATTTATTTATTTATTTATTGTAATACTCTGTACGAGATAGGCGTGTGTATATCTTGCCATCAATTTGTAAGCCGTAGACACTTATCTTTCTAAAGGTAGAGCCATCGCCTGACACGTCCAGAATACGTGCGGTTTTTCCTAACAAGCGGATGCAGGCGGAAACGCACTGGGTCATCTTCTTGTCGATGAGGGAGGATATTTGCACCTTATTCAGTGTGTCATATTGAGTATGGAGTGGATGTCATTGTTATAACATGGTAAGAGCGGTAATGGAACGGAATTCATGAACGGAATTTGTTAAGTGAGAAGAGAAGGACAAGAGAAAAGAGATTGGGAGAAAAAAGCACTTTTGACATGCGGAGTTTCTGCAGATGCAATTCCATATCTCTTTGCTCACGTTACGGTAGGCAGCTCGACCGCTTGACGTTATTTTGACCCGGAAAGGGTATATCGTCTTGTAGTGTCACCACATCTCCGGGGTTTGCACGGGAATCCCGTTACTCCAGTCTCAGTCCGAAGGTTGCAAAATGGTTCTGTTCTTTGATTACGTTAGCGCGTTTTAGTTAGCCACTCTCGTGTTTGCTTGGGCTGAGGGACATTATGTACGAATAGTCGCCGCGGACGCAGGGAATAGCGCGGCGAGCGCGGCAGAAGATGTCGCAATTGGGTGACTTCAGCTTCCAATAGTATCTAGACCTGCATCAAAACTTGCACATCAAGTATTAGAAAGTGTATACAAAGTCAGTTTCACTGCGATAGTGTGTAATATTTTTAGCTTTTCCTGAAGAAGCATCATATAAAATTGAGCATTAGAACGTTGTCTAGTTTTATAACTCGAACTCAATTTCTATACCAGAGCATGTTTTCCCGCAGGTCCTGCAACAGCAGGAAGGGATATCAACAACTCAAACCTAGCGACTGCAGCAGGTCATGAGGCACAACTCACACGACCGCGGCGGAGCTCATCGCGCACGCGGCAGTCGCCGTCGCGGGCGCGGCGACCAACCGTACATAAAGACCGCCCCTCGTTTGCTTGTTAGCAAAGTACTTTTCTCTGCTTAGTTAGTTTTAAGATAAGTGATATCGTTGCTGAGTACGTCTTTCTGTAGAGAATTTATTCACGCATTTATTTATTGCTCTCAAAGGTGCGCATAACCTTATATGGTGCACATTGTCACGTAAGTCCAAAACCGAGCACAGTACGGAAAAAACGGCGGAAAAACAAAAAGTAAACAAATTTTCTAAAAAGGAGAGCTACAGGAAGGGACAAATAAAAGAACTCACAAGCAGTGTGAAAGCTGAAATATTAAAATGTGCGTTGGATACCCCCGTTCTGAAGCAGTAGAAATCCGCTTTTCCCTTGCAGTGCTTTCATTTTGCACTTGAGAATTGAAATCTATAGCACAGTGAAGTTCAGTATACTTCTATGAAAGCGAAAACCATTCGTTTCTAGCAGCGCTGCACGTTGGCGACGAAATCAGGGAAATCGACGGACTGTCCGTGACGAACCGTTCTGTGGAATCGCTTCAACAATTGTTGAGAGACGCTCGAGGACAGGTTTGTGTGCTAAATTCTAACTTCTCTAAATATAGCTCAGGTGGAGGAGGTGACACAGTCATGTGCGTCCCGTATTGATTGAATTGATCCAAGGTACAGGTACGGCTCAAACCAAACAAGCATTCTATTTTTTGGGGGTCGCTTCATTGGTACAACACTTGTCCAGCTACGATTAAGCGCTGGATTCCACATCGGTTGGCAACCGAATATCATTGTTTATATCTAATATGCATCCAGGGGCCGGATTCATCAACGTCTTACGTAACTTTAGCGAAGAATTGTATGCGAAAAGCTCAGATAACGCGGCTTATCGCTCACCATATCGCTTGATAAGCCGCGTTATCTGAGCTTTTCGCTTAAAATTCTTCGTTAAAGTTACGTCAGTTGTTGATGAATCCAGCCCCAGCCTTCCTTCAGTTCATGCTGAAGTAGTATTCGTGGTTTGCAAAGATTAGATTAACGCTGAATTTATCACTTTACACCTATCCTAGGGCGCGCGTAGCGCAGTCGGAGGAGGCGCCGACGGTCGCGTGCACCCGATACCAGGTTCCTGGTTCGGATTTTCCGCCTAGGCCAACCAAGCCTTCCATCCCTTCGGGGTCGGTGAATTGGTACCAGACGTGTCTGGGAAGGATAAAGCGCTAACTTGTTCATCGGCTGGCCACCGCAAGTCATTGTTTGGCCGAATACGCATTCGTGTCGCCTCCACGATATCCCGGAGAAGTAGAATGCGCTGGCGCATCCCAAAAGGGATTGAGTAACGCCGTCCTTTATCCTTTATCCTTTTACACCTATCCAACATTCTTATATGTCGAATAACGTCATTCTCATAAAATTGAAAAGGTCAAAGGGATGATTGGCGGCGTTAATCTTTCATTCGGGATGTGCCATGCACTCTACATCTGCGGAATATCTCAGGGTATGATCCCCCAAATAGGTCTACTGCTAACTCAACAACTGATGCCAGGCTTGATTGACCTGAGCATAGCCCGGTATCGATCCAGTGTGATTCACCTACCGACTACGCCTGGTGCTTAAATTATGGCCTGTGAGTAGATTTTTGTTGAGTAAGTGAATCTGGTGATCATACTAAACATAGCAGCCCAGCAAGTAAATGCGGTGAGGGGATGTAAAGGGCCGTAGTAGCAATCTAATTAGGTCGCGCCATGCATCCTACTTCAGCGCTAGGTCGTCAAAGAAACACAAACTCATTTGTTACTTTGTGCTCATTGTCTGATCTTCAGGTCACCTTCAAGATAGTGCCTTCATATCGATCTGCCCCACCCGCCTGTGAAATTTTTGTTCGTGCTCAGTTCGACTATGACCCTTCTCAAGATGACTTAATTCCATGCCCTGAAGCAGGTGTGGCCTTCAAAACCGGTGATATATTGCAGGTAAGCGGTGTTGTTTGATTTTCTAGTCTTGATATTTTCGTAACGGACGTGTTAGGGTCGTGAGGTATTTGACCACTTCAACCTCCAACCCCGCTAATGGGTTCACTTCTTCGAGGTTTTCTAACAATCTTTCGAAAGAAAGGTGGTGTCGAAATTCTACTGATGTGTGAAAAAGTCAACTATTTTCTGTTGTCGTGAAAACCATGACAGCAGTTTATTGGGATGAGCGCCAGGAGACCTTTCTATTCTTTCTATAGTTCCTTATCGCCTGTCAAAATGGCCCATCGGCTTGTCGAGGATCGCGAAAAGCGTCATATTTTTCGTCCTTAGGGAGAGGGACAGACGTGGTTCCAGCGGAACGTCGGTTCTCTGCCGCGTTCGCACGCGGCGATCGGCAATCGTCGGACCCAGAGTTTTCCTCCCCTTAGGCATATGTTATACTTCGGCGACGCTGTTGTCAGCGACGTCGGCGACAGTGTTACGCGGGCTGTTACGCAGTGCGTAGCTGCCCGCGCAACACTGCGTCGCTGAAGTATAACATAGGCTAGCTGTCAGCGCGACGTTGAAGCCATTCGTCCATGGGTATTGGAAGGAAGTCAGGGAACATGTTGGTGGACTTCTTTACATTGTTTAAATGTCCCGCGGAACCATGTTGAATTATGACCACCGTTCAGCAGGCGCAAGCGACGCGGATGAACGACCCACTTAATGTTCTGCTATTTTTTCCATGCAGCAGCGTTTTTGGTCCTCGGCCGTCGGTCCTGTCTCGCCAAAAATACCAGAGGATGAGATACTGTAACAAAAAGCGAAACTAGTTTCCCCATAGTGATGTACAGCTAATTGCGGCATGGTGCTTACATTCGTTGCGCATTCCAAATTCGCCATATGCTAACATCCTGGGAGTTATTCCTGTTATGTTGTGGTTCTGAAGGTTTATTGCTGTCCTCATATCTCCTTTTGGCGGGATTTACACTTCCGTCACGGAGCGGCGGGGCGTTACGAAAGCAATCGATAGAGTAGGTTACATTACGCCATTCCGCCCCTTGTCCGCAGTGTAAATCCCGCCTTTAGAAGTCGTGTTGTTTGAGTACATAAACTGTTTTAGGTGATCTCAAAAGATGATCATAACTGGTGGCAAGCCAGATTTGTTTCAACTTTCCCTTCGCTAGGAACTTCTTCGTTGGTTTCCGGCAACGTTGCTGGTTTGATTCCTTCTCCAGAACTACAGGAATGGAGAACCGCATGTTTGGCCATGGAACGAGCTAAAGACAACTGTGAGTAATGTGACAGATGGGGAATTGGAGATCCTTAGTGTCATTATAAGTTCTTTTCTGTAGCACACTGCATGTGGTTCAACCGGCGGAAAAAGTACTACACAACAAAATACCTCCAGAAGCATTCAGCACTTTTCGATCAACTGGATTTGGTCACTTATGAAGAGGTATGGAATCGACCGCTGTTGGACTTTGGGTAGACCTAGACGTCTGAGTAAAAGAGGAATTTCAGGTGATGCGGTTATCACAGTACAGGAGGAAAACCTTGGTTCTACTGGGAGCTCATGGAGTTGGACGAAGACACATAAAGAATACTCTCATTCACAGGCATCCTGAGCGATTCGCTTACCCAATACCACGTAGGTGACAAGGTTTTGTGCGTTTCGAGAGTAGAGGTCTTCAGTGAGGGTTTTCAGATACGACGAGGCCTCCGAGGAAGGACGAAGTGGGTGGCAAGCACTACTTTTTTGTTTCAAACGACCAAATGCTTGCCGATATCCAGAACAACGAGTATCTCGAATATGGGACCCATGAAGAAAGTAAGCCGTGAAGAAAGTACCTTTTTATTGCAAAGATCACATGACGAACGTTAATTTTATGAAAATTATTTACAGGTATGTACGGAACTAAGCTGGATACGATAAGGAATATTCACAAAAGTGGCAAAGTAGCGATCCTAGATGTTGAACCTCAAGCACTTAAGGTACGTCTGGTGTAGGTGAATGCTGTTTGGGTTACTTATTTTTGTGGTCTAGCCTCGGCCTTCTACAGAACTCGATTTTTTCGGATTCTTGGACACTTGCCCCATATCGTAAAAAAAAGAAGTGATTTTGACCTAGACCTAGAGCATTCATGAGAAATTTCGGGGTTTACTTGTGTCTAAAGCTTTTTGCTTGATTCAATTTCGTAGCGAGCAGGGATTTTGAAAGAGCACTGTAGGCAAGATTGAAGCTATGAAAATCATGTGACGACGATTCTTGAAACTTCTCAAAAGAGATGTTTTGCTCATGGCGAATCGCCTATCACCTATTCTACCATGAATCGCAGATTTGCCTGAGCGGACGCCAGCAATTTCTTCATTCGTCACTGTCTCGTGCCGGAGTACTCCAATGGTCTCGATTGATATGAAGGGCGAGCGTCGTAGTTTCCGCACAGGGTACCAAAAGGAAATCGGTCCAACGTGTTTATGGACCTCCTGGTGTTTCTTTAACACCCGTGGTATCCAGACAGTTACGACTTTCGTTCGTTGGGCCTTATCGAAACGCACTACTTTGTCGGCCCACATAATTTTCGATGACATGGCGACAGCATTTTTGATCGTTAAGTGTCGATGAAGCCCGGAGCTTCGAGTGCTCTATCACTTGCTTGAATCGTGCATCCGTGTGCCTTGTCCTCGCGATTCCTCGTTCTTCGCCTTTCTCATTACTTTCTATAGTTTTTATACGTTGTTGAACGCTTCAGAAGCTGTTCGTTTTATCCTGCCCACTTTTGCGCACCTGACCTGAGAGTTTAAGTACAAATAACTGGGGTATTAGAAGGTCTTCGTCCCGATGAGCAATTTACGTATTGGTGACCCGGCCTGAAAGTCGTACACTATTTTGATGCGCGACTCGTCTAGGTAAGTCGTAAGTAGACCAAAGCCGAATCTGATTCTAAAAATGTTGGGCTGGGATGATCCTATTTACCCCGATAACTTCTGGTTATGTCATATTTGTTGTAGACTTCTTCAAAAAACAGATGTGTTGGTAGCTGCAACGTCGTAGCGAGGCTTGATGGCTAATCTTGGATCGTTCTTCAGCGCCAGGACTTTGTTATGCCACCGCTCACCCGAAGCGACGCCTAATGATATGCTCTGATGTCGATCGCACGGCGTGACGCGATCGATGTGGGTGGACCCATTCATACTTCGCCGCCGAGCGACGCGACGCCAAGTATTGTGGCCACATTGATCAAGCGAGGCAATCAATCAATTTGGCCACCATACGTGCCGTCGTCCCGTATTGTCGCTGCAGGGTGAATGGGCCTTATGGGAGCACATCATTAGGTGTCCCTCGGAGTGAGCGGTGGTATAACAAAGGCGTAACGCTAAGTGTCACTTTAGCAGATGGTTTTCCTGAAGTTTAATGGGTTCGGTTTTTAAGTGCAAGCTCTTCGAGCTCCAGCTCAAAAGCTCCAACCTAAAAAGTTTCGTTCATGTTCCGAACTCGGGAATTTTAGTGTTTCATGGTGTAGGAGTTCTTGGGTTATTATACCTTTTATGACAAAAATGTGTCAATATTGGTATCATTTGTTTTATGTTCAAAAAAGTTAAAGTTAGTTAAAATTAAGGTTAGTTATAATCTCGACTCTTGAATGACGACAGAAAATTTGTTCTGATTGATTATTTGACTTGAATAATTATGTAACTATCAGTTCATGTTGTTTTTTAAGACGACTGTCGTTGTGTAGTAGTTTGACAAATTCTGCTTAATTCAGGTCCTGAGGACGGCAGAGTACTCTCCCTTCGTAGTTTTTATAGCCGCGCCGAATCTTCAGGGTCTTCAGGATGTAAGTGTATTTTGGTTTTTTCCTGTTGTTTCCTTAATCTAATGTCCTTACGTTGGTCGTTTCAGCCGGACGGTAGTCTCGAAAGGCTTTTGCGGGAATCCGAGATATTACGACAGGCTTTTGGGCACTTGTTCGACTACGTCGTTGTGAATAACGACATCGATGAGACGATCGGGCAGTTGGAGAAAATCGCCGAAAAATTGCCGGTCTGTCCCCAGTGGCTGCCAGTTTCATGGGTGTACTGATGATACTCACCTGTGCTTGTCAGTCACGACGAAGCTAGAAGGTTCGTTGTTATTTATTTTTATTCTATTTATTTGCTCAAAGCGTGAATATGGTTCACGCATAGAAATACAAAGGATAAGGATAAAGGATAAAGGACGGCGTTACTCAATCCCTTCTGGGATGCGCCAGCGCATTCTACTTCTACGGGATGTCGTGGAGGCGACATGAATGCGTATTTGGCCACACAATGACTTGCGGTGGCCAGCCGATGAACAAGTCAGCGCTCTATCCTTCCCAGACAAGTCTGGTACCAATTCACCGACCCCGGAGGGATGGAAGGCTTGGTTGGCCTGGGCGGGAAATCCGAACCAGGAACCTGGTATCGGGTGCACGCGACAGTCGCGCCTCCTCCGACTGCGCTACACGCGCCCATATAGAAATACAAAGCAAATAGAAAACAAGAACAAAACGCTGTCACTCATTAGTCAACTACAATCACATTTGAAAGCTTCAACAGCTCACGACCGGCTTAGAATTTGTTCCAATTTGTTTGGCGAGCATTTGGAGTGCGCCGTATACAGTGCATATAGAGTCGAAGCTATCAGTCTCCTGTTTTTATTTATTTATTTATTTAAAGCATGCATCCAATACGCAACAATATATTATACAATGAACACATCTGAAACGAAATAAAGTTTGCAAAAAAACGAGAAGACTAACGCGGATCGAAGGTGACGTTTCACTTTTCGACAAACTGAGAAGATTGTCACTTTTGGCTAGTAACGAGTTCATCACATTCAGACATCTGTAAGTGATGCAACATGATCTAATTCGTGTTCTAGCAACCGAGACGTACAGCATTGTTGTTCCTCTCCTACTTCTTGACAGTGGATGACCGAAGAGTGTTATTGGGTCTATAGACACTTTCCCAGTGAGAATTTTGTAAATCATTAAGAGGTCAGCTAGTTTCCTTTTTTTGTAAAGTGTTGAGAGACCAAGAGTTTTAGATTTGTCATTCCCTCCGGGTATATGGAGGTAATCCATTCCGTAGCACCTCATAAATAACTTTCGTGTAAAACTGTTTTGTACACTTTCAAGAAGGCAAATGTCTTTTTTCTTACATGGATTGAAGATAGTTGTTCCTGACTCTAGCACATATGTTTTGTAAGCACGCAGCAGCACTTGGGGGTCGTTCGTCTTCAAAATTTTGAAAAGATTCTAGATTCGATGATTTGCCTTGTTTGCCAACATCTTATAATGTTTACTGAAATTCAAATTGTTAGTTGTCATAAAGCCTAAATCTCGTACATCATCTACCAATTTAAGCCCAGTGTCCCGAAGACTATTAAGATTGCGGCCTATTCCCTGATTTTGTTCCAGTGCGAAGGTAGCAAGATTTTTCGGCATGAAGCGGTAGTCCCCACTGATCGGCCCATTCTCTTGAAAAATCGATAGCTTTTTGGATTTTTTGATAATCGTCATCATTTTCTACTGTACTGTATATCTTAACATCGTCAGCATACATATTACATCTCACTCCTAACCGTTGAGTTGCATTCAGTAACGAGAAGATTGTAGCTGATCCTAGTAGTTTTAGTAGACTGATCGCACAATAACGGTCAAACTATCACTCTAGTGAAACACCTTTGTCCACAATAAGGACTGGGCAGGCGCCGGTAAAAGTAAATACTTTCTCAGTTGCTTCCTTAATACGCACCACTTGCTTTGTTGCAGTTATTGACCAAAATAATCATAAACGTAAACAAATGTGTCTGGTCACACTGTATTTTTTAAGCTTTAACCCTTGTCTGATGTATTTATTACATTTTAGTGTGCTAAAAGTGAACGTTATCTGTGAAAATCGTATGTTTGTGTTCAAAATGGGGATGGACACAATTTTTTTGAAGATTTCACGACTCTTTCTTTATCATATTCATATTAAATTTGATTTACTTATTAAACGCTTGAAACTGTATAAAACGGGAGAGAACACACCGTGTACCATCAATGGCAGTGAACATTTCGCCTTAAACTTCTAAGTTTCGTTAAAGCCTTATAATTTTTAAGTGAGAAGCCGTTGAGAGTCTTAACAACTGTTACAAAAAAATCGTTTTCGATTCTCTTATGAATTAAGGAGTGACTTTCCTTTTTTTGTTTACTAGACGTTTTCCTGACTTCTTTGATGTCTTTGTCATGTTCACGTCGGCTGTTGGGGGGAATCTCCCTGGTCAGAGGTACGAGATCCTATAGGAACCTTTTATACAGCGCTGGGTAGCTATGCTTTCGTTTTGCTGGAAGTGGGAGTTAGGCCTTTGTTATACCACCGCTCACCCTGAGCGACGCCTAATGATATGCTCCCATATCGATCGGGCCGCGCGATGGGATCGATATGGGGGCATATCATTAGGCACTCGGGGTGAGCAGTGGTGTAACGAGGGCCTTAAATGAACAGAGATTACATTCCTCTGCATCGAGAACATTCAAATTTCAAGTTTTGGTTATTTTTGGGTTTGAAGTAGTTGGTTGGTTTTCAGTTCTTTGCTTCTGCGGTGTCGTGTCTACTTTGATGTCTCTAGTTTTCTTTGATTTTGATTTTTTTCACTTCTACCTGCAGTGATGTTGGCTTATCGGGTTTATCTACTGTTCTTTGATGTACTAGCGCGCTCTTTGATGCGTAAATAAATAAATAAATAAATAAATAAATAAATAAGTGTCTTTCTCAACAAGTTGTTTTGGACCAGTCTAATGACGTCTGCTAACGAGTAGCTTGTTTGATTCAGCTGAATACTTCTAAGAAGTAGAATCTCTTTGCAAGTTTGATTAGTTGCAAGTCTTTTCACTAAAATTTGGATCAACCATAGTGCCTATTTTCATCACCATCCAAGTTGTCCGAGAGCCTCTGTTGCTGTTTCTTGGTACGAGGGAACTCTTGTGTGAATTTCTGAATGTGTTGTGGTATGAGAAAAGGCAAGGAAGTGCCAATTTGGGAATGTCCGCTCTCATCTACGACTGAATATTAATTTTTTCAACCTTTATTCTTCTTTTAAGGATTAGGACACATGTCGGCGATAACGGTGGGATGGCATTCTACCCCCCGCCCTTTAAATAGTGGCGTGGCTAATGTCTGCGTCTCCACTTTCTCGACCGGGCGGCACGAAAAATCGATACTTATGGCGATCGTGGTGCCGCGCCACGTGGTGGCGCAAGTGTAAACTAGGGCTATGGTAGCCACTGGACTCTTGAGCAAGGCCAGGGGTTGGGGGTGGGCGGGCCAGGGGGACGAGGGGATAGAACGCTCTACCCCCGCGATAACTAGTCTCTTCGGAATGCAAGACGCGCTATACTTCTGGGAGAATCCGTAGGGCAGAATTTAAGTGCGTACTTGGCCGGCCAAGTACGCACGGCCAATCGTACGAGAAGTCAGTCGGTGTTAAATCTCTTCCAGACACGTGCGGTGTCGATATAGCAACCTGGAAGGAGTGAATGTCTTGTTGGCCTGGGCGGAGCTCGAGTCTCGAATTGAGTCGGAATGCAAGAGGCAGCTAGCGCCGCGCCTGTGTCTCCGTCCCGCTTGCCTATACTTCCTAACATTTGATGCGAATACAGGATCGATCCTAGTCGGATATATTGCGTGCGATATTCTGCGTTTTCGTCCTCTACCCTGGTTTTCTGTCAGGGCTTCAGCTACTGTCAAAAGATACGACGGCATTGGGAATGGGAATTCAGAGAATGTAGCGTCGTACTGCTCCCTCCCAATTAGGATAGATCCAAAATATATGTATTTCGAAGCAAACTTAGAGCAGTCGTAGGAGGTGTCAGCTGTCGCGTGCACCCAATTCCAGGTCCCTGGTTCGAATTTCCCGCCCTGGCCAACCAAGCGTTCGATCTCTCGGGGGTCGATGAAGTGGTACCAAACTTGTTTGGGGAGGATGAAACACTGACTTATTCATCAGCTGGCCACCGCAATTCAATGTATGGGCCAAATACGCATTCAAATTGCCTTCACGTAGAAATGGAATGCGTGGCACAACCCAAGTAAGAATTAATTATCGCCGACTTTTACTTATTTTATCGTGAAGAATGGTTGAGTGGCTACGTTATGGTTAATTACGTTATCCAAAAGGGAAATCGAAATGTCAGTCTGTTGTCGAGGGAGGCATCTAAAAATTGGGGCAAAATGTCTGATTTCTATTCACTGCTCTACCTACCGCATGTTTTTAGGTTGTTCAATTCTTTACCTGGAGACGAGCGGACGCTAAATTTATCATCGCCTATCCGTCCATGCATGGTTGTCAACCGACCGTGACCGAGTCATGAACTCCGACATGGCTTACTGGGCCGGCTGCCAGCCGCACAGTGGATGGGTTCTGTGATCTGAAACATTCCTCGCTCAAAGTTTCTTTTGAGACGTCATATATTTAGTTGTGTTCAGCCATTGACGATAACGACACGTGTCGTCAACCGAAATAGCAGCATCACTTCTCAATTTCACAGCCAATTTGTTATGCTGGTGTGAGCAGAGAGTATATGAGTGGTACGAAACGTTCCGATTTGTATGCTTCAGTTTATTTTCGCATTCTGTTTTTCATCATCGCGCTCATCGATCATTTTGTTACTATTTTTCATTTTCCCCTTATTATTTGTTGTTGTGCCAATAGCTTTATTTTCGTTGTAGTCCTCTACTGTATATCCGTACATTCTTCATTGCAAACTCTTGATCTTGATCAAGTGTCCTTATTGTTCTGTGACTTGTTTTGAACAGATAGACATTCTTTGTCGAAATCGAAAATGTGGATATATCTTGATACCATCAAAATACAAGCGCGTGATGCTTCAGAATTCATTGCCTTTTTTCCTCATGAAAGTGTTTTAGGCACGGGAAGGGTTCAGCGTCTTGATAAGTGCGCGACAGAATGTCGCAAGTTCGGGCTTGTTGAGAGCTTCTCACCAAATAAATGTCCTAAGTGTATGGTCACAACAAGAAAATACGACACTTGGTAAAGTAAGGATGAAGGAAGTCAAGCATTGATGCGGGTACAACTAGTGATGCGTCTGGGCATATCAAATTTTGTGTTTTTGTCTAATAAGGAGAGCCTCCAAACTGGCGGTGAGCTTTTGCGATGCCATTTTTACAGGATGTAGGGTCCCGCGTGGGGAGTCCAAAACCATAATTACTTTTTTCGGAATACTCTTCTGTGGTCGAAAAAAAGCGTGTGGACGCGCGAGCGCGATGTTCATGACGCCCTGCTGCTAGCCAGCCTAATTTGGTCGGTTTGCGTAATGGTAGTGTTGTAGCTTCACAGGTGCATGCATGGTCGTGGGTTCGACTCCCTTTTGTACTAGTGTTTTTGCATTTTGCGATTTATCGTCAGTGGGACGCTTTATCCCCATTTCCAACACATTTTTGAACAAAAACATGGCAACAAATGTCATTTACTTTTACAGAGCTTTTCGAAAGTGGAAAGGTGAGAATTTTTGAGTTCCAGGTTAAGCAAGTCAAAAACTGATGCCAGATTCGTGATCAGCACCCGAAATAACCCCCACGCTCAAAGTTTGGGCGATATTGGTGCTTCTGACCTCACCACCCTCACTTACACCTTCTCTAACCTGTCATAAGAAGACGGGGAATCCAGAAACCGATGTCAGATTCATGATCAGCACTCCAAGTAAGTGCATGGTCCCCTTTTGATTTTCGAACAGTCAAGCTGCTTCAAGATGAGGGGTTGATGACAGCAAATTCTATTATGTTGTTTACATGGATGGAGTCAAAAACCTAGTAACCAACTAGAAAGAATAGCGATGATGTACCAACCATCTTCAACAATGATAGAGGGTGGCAAAAAAGCATGTAAGCGAAATAGACTGCTCACAAACTGAACATCAACGCTGTTCTCAACCACCCGTTCAAGAAGAGGACGTAGTAGCACCGATATCTTACTTTCTGTGTAGCACTGCTCAACGTATTCGTTAAAAAAACGCGGCAGGGTGAAATAAAACTTGAAGCAAATTGGAATCGCTCTGCCTATCGCCACGGTTAAGGAGTTGACTCGCACACGTCTGGTGAGGATACGCTTAAAAATATGACGAGACAAGAGAGTGCGTGCTGATGCGAAAGCATAAGAGGGTCTCTGATTTTATTAAAAGGAGAATACGAAGTAAATGCGCACCCCAACTAAGCCTACACCGAGCCCAGAATAATCTTGGCCGACAGCTTGACAAGAACAGGCCATACTCGACCCTTCTGGAACAATTATTCATCCAACGATGTGTCTCCGCGAACGGTGGTAATGTAAGACGCACCTCGTCCGTTAGTGCAATACATAGTTGATATAGGGAACATTGTATTAGGGCTGAAGCAATACTTGAAGAAAGCCTTTAGAAAATAATATTTATTGCTTTGGGACATCAGCACATCACTGTCTATTCCACCGTGAAGTCCTTTTTCGAATCGTCAAGACTGTTGCCGCCTTCGTCATCTGAAACGTAGCGACTTCCAGAAGGTGGTATACGGAGAGAATCTATTGTTGACTAATTGTGGTGGAGATAGCGGCTTACACAAACGTGTTTATTTATATTTTTACGGAAAAAGCGTGACCACGAAACGCTGGTGAAGTTGTATTTTGCAGCTGTTACATCAAAACTCAGGCAGTCTTTTTTGAGATCAAAAGTGCCTACGGCAGGTTGTTTCTTGTTTTTTTTTTTTGGCGTAGTCCGACGCAGTGTTCTGCCGAGTAATTCTGATGCTATATCTGGCATAATTTCTTGTTCGTCGCCAAGTTGCTTTTGTACCTTCTATGTGCAGCTTTGCACGAGTGACGAATCCACTATCCATTAGAGTCAGCTCTGCTGACTTCCCTTACCTCGAATGAATAGGTTTTGGTCGATGATATTCGATACGTCCTTGAAAACCGTATCAGGATCAGAATCGCCTTCAACCTAAATAAAGAGAATTTATCGTTGAGTTGTCACATTATTGAACGTTTTTCACAACAAAAAAAAAATCCTGCACCTTCGTTTTTCTACTGGTGGAAGCTGGGGCGTTTGAAGTTGTAAAAGTTCCCTCACAAAAATCAGCAGAATTACTTTCACCGTGATTCATTCAAGCAACTGTATACTTGACTCCGGTTTACACAGGAAACTATTTATCTACGATAGGTATACTTTGTTCGTTTCTATCGTATTTATATTTATATTTATATTTATATTTATAAATCAAACACAAGGGTGGCATTATCCGGGTAGAACATTGCAAAACATTGTCCGTCAATAAGGCAGTTTAGCGTGTTGCCTTTGTATAATCGCTTATTTTCAAGTCCGCCGTAGTTGTTGAACAAACAAGATGGAATGCTCCCTCCGACTAGGATAGATCCGACTTTTCTAGTTGATAGCAGCTGATGATCAGCGTTGTGCTGTAACCTACCACTCTTAGAATCCCTTGTTCGTCCAGCATTTTCAGCATGGGTAGTGTATTCTGCTTGAACACAGCCATTCGCCTCTTCGCGATGTCAAGTTTGTCGTCTGAAATATTAGTCAGGTCTATGTTTAGTTTGAAACGGAGAATTATTCTTATTTACTAAGAACTTCCAATCGCTGCAGAAAGGGTGTTTCGGTGTTAGGGGAATGAGGCCCTTTAGTGCTGCTGTGTTTGACTGGAGTACACACGGGTAGCTAGCCAGGCTCTGTCTTGCGGGCGAAGAACTCCGGGCAGGAGACGGCCTCGAATCGCCTTACGTGTACTCCAGTTTGCCAAGTGCAAGCTTTTGGCCGGACCGACATCAATACTATCCGCGCAGGCACGAACACATCCACGCACACTGTACATGAACATGCCGCTCCCACACGCGAGGAACTCGTCGACCCCACACGGCATGAACAAGGAAGGAGTTCATCCCCTTTACCCCACCTGCGTCTCTGGGCAGTACACGGTCGCATTTGGTTCGCGTTTCTCCCGTCCTTTGAGCGAGGAGGATTCATTGGAGCACTCTGGCACGCGACAGAGGCGATTGGGGACGCTGTTGGCGCCCGCTTGAGCAACTCGATGACCAATGGGATGACAGGTGATATAGGTGATTGTTAAAAACTAAGACAGTAACGAGGGGCCGGAATCATCAAAATTTAACCCCGTGGGCATGCGGGGTAAAAGGGGTTGAGATAAGATAGGAGTCAGGTATTGCTAAGGTAATAGTTAGAGACGCAGGCTTCATCGTGGGTATCTCCCCTATACCCGTAGATTAGTCATTGATGAATCCGACCCCAGTAGACAAAGATTGATAGCATTGAGTCGTAGCAAAAAAATGCTAAGAAGTGGTCGAAGGTCATCTCAGAAAGGTTACTCTCAATCCACCGACTGCTCAGGCTTGACTGTGCTGTGCTATTTCATCCGGATTTAAGACCGTTCTACGTTAACAGGTGGAATCAGATGAGGCTGTGTCGTCACTACAGTATTTCTTGAGGTCCTTTAGTCCTCATTACATCTGACATAGTTTGCGTGTTCCGCAGAGGCTAGTGAATATCGTGAAAGGGACACACAAATGGCACCCACATAGTGTTCTCAAACTGTGATGTGAACCTACCGAGTCGAACATCTGCATCCTTCTGTTCTCCTCGTTTGGTGATGGTTGAGAGACAAAATTGCTCCGTACAATCGATGAGGATTCCCAGATCAATTTTTCCCAGCTGAAATTGGGGAAATATATGTTATATTTAAAATAAGCAGGATCGCAACTCCTATTCCAATTACATTATACAAATGAGTAAAAGTATACTTTTTATATCATTAATATATTCTTACATTCTTTTATATTTCTTTTCCTTTTTCTGTTTTCCTATATTTCCATTGTTATCATTAATATATTCGCATATTTTTGAAGGTGACTCTACTACGATTTACGCTCGAACAAGACACTATAGAAGAAGGGGGCTTCAGTAGCTGAGCGACTAATTCATCACTACGCGTCAGGCGTTTTCAGCTCATACAATGACTGGCGGTGGTCAGCCAATTAACATGTCAGTGCTTCATTTTTCCCAAACAAACCTGGCACCAATTCAGTGACCCGAAGGAATGGAAGGCTTGGTTGACCTGAGCGAGACCCGTACCTCGCTTCGGGATGCATGTGGGCAGGCAGCACCTTCTCCGACTGCACTACCACGCGTCCACCTACCATTTACCAATCCATAAATCACAAACCTACTGGAGCGGGTGTCAGCAAATTATCTATTCGTCCCTGTGAGGTCAGGTAAAGTGTCAGCTTAGAACGTAACGTGCTCCGATGCAGAGTGTGCTATTTGATCTTCCAATCTATCGGAAAGAATTACATGAACACTACGACCAGAGTTTCACAGATTTTTATAAAGTATCAAGGAACACTCTGAGATTTTTTATTAAGTCAGTGAGAAGAAATATGTGTATAGGATTGTAGCAAATTGTGTGTAGGTCGAAAAGATCTCTAGTGTAACTGCGAAAATCAAGTTCATTACGGAGGTATCCGTTTAAAGGTTTGGTGACGGAATCGGACTCTCAGATGCCCGGCATCTAACTGCCAGCTCCTGCTTTTTTTACCTGCTTCCAACGAATTTATTTAACACTTATTGCTTGAACTTTTTGCTTTTTTCGAATTTGAAGCAGTTCGTTAGCGGTAAAGTGACTGTGGTTTTTTTCGAAGGTTTCCAGAGCTTTTGACTAAGTGCTAATTTATCAGGACATTGAACATCCAGTCTTCAACGGCGAAATTATGGAAAGACAGGAATTCTCATGAGAACCTTACATAAATCCTGTAACATCATGTGGTTTGCAGTTCTTAAGGAGTCGATCAGTATCGTAGATCGTAGAAATCATCGAATAGGGCACGCTATGTTCATGTCCCTGACAGATGCAAAACATTGTTCCTCTCTATCCACGGTTTTCTATAGACTTTGATAAGATTCTGCTGAAATGTGAGTACATGGTTGGAGTTCTGCATACGCTTACACTTCGAACATGGGCTGGTAATACACATGCTGTTAGACCTGTCCAACAACCCCCGAAACGCTGCGCTCTGAGCGAATTGTAGGATCATTAATGTACGAAGATAAAGGAGGCGTTTGTCAATTTCTTTGTGGAATGAGCCATGGCATTCTGCTTCAAAGGGATATCGTGAAGACCATTTGAATGTGATATGGTCCTTACAGTGACTTACGGTGGTCAGCCGATGAACAGATCGGTGTTTTATTTTTTCCTGAAAAGTCTGATACGAATTCAACGACTGCAGAGGAGTGATAGGATGGGATAGCCTAAGTGGATCCGAACCGATAACCTTAAATTGGGGTCGCGACAGCCGATGCCTACACCGACTACATACACTACCACGCGCCTGTAGGACTATTACTAATCGATTATTGACTATGATAATGGCACATAAAGCGTAAAAGGAAAAAGGACGGCGTTTCTCAGACTTTCTTGGGATGCGCCACGCATTCTACTTCTACGGGATGTCGTGGAGGCGATTTGAATGCGTATTTAGCCATATAATAACTTTCGGTAGCCCACCAATGAACAAGTCAACGATTTGTCCTTCCCAGACAAGTCTGGCACCAATGTGCCGACCACGGAGGGATGAAGGGCTTGGTTGGCCTGGGCGGGAAATTCGAACCAGAACCCTGGTATTGGGTGCACGCGACAGCGGACACCTCCTCTTGCTGCGCTACACGCGCCCAGCAGCTTAAATACTCGTTCGAAAAGTGTGGCTGTAGGTCCAGAGCGAGAATTTAAATATTTGTACGATTTCAGCACTCACCATAGTCTGTAGGTCTGTCAATTGAGCTTCGGTTCTGGGATATCCTTCAATCACGTATCCCCAACCTGTTTGGCCAATGCGACGGAGTTCGTTGTAGAGAAGCTCTCGGCAGAGTTTCTAAAGAAAGGTTCAGTTTATACATATTTGACATGCGTGAATTCGCGATCGTTTATGATAAACGTGAATTAGGTTTGCTTGTGAACCGATAGTTGCTTTCACGGAGAAGAACCCAAGTGGATCCAACCTAGTGCTTCAGAAATGCTCGTGTACTTGCATTTTTTGTGGCACTTCTGCTCATCTTCTTTGTATTGGTATGGGGTTACCAGCGCCGTACTGGTTTATCGCAACCTTCTCAATTTTCGTAGTTTATCAAAGTTGTCACCAAGCACTGCTTTGCTCCCAAACGCAGGGTGAAATCTTCTATCAACAAATATTTCTCAGACTGATTGATTTTAAATGAAATGGAATTGAACCTAAAGTAGTGGGCAGTGCTAAAGAAAACAAAGAAAGAGCAAAATTTGGCACTAAGAATTCTCTCTGGGGTGCCATGGATTGGTGAAATCGAATTTGGCTTTTCTTGCGGTGCTAGACAATATATAGGTGAGAATAGTTTTCCTTGAAAGCAACTTTTTCACCAATTCAATACCATGTAGTGAAGCGCAAGGGAAAGTATAGTTGGGCTGGGGTGGAATGCAAACGTTTAATCGATTGCTGGTGCGTGCGAGACTGGCCCGTCGTCCTAATTGCGCCAGGCGTTTCAGCTAGAAGGATGACGTCCAAGAATGATATAGTGGGTCTTCTATGCTTAATAAACAACTTCTACGCAATTTCGCTGCCACACAGTGAAATGCAAACAAGGCGTTGTTGCACTTGTTCAATCCCAACAACCAGTCGATTCTCGATACGTCTAATATCAACGCCTTCTCTAAACTGCGCTAAGCTCTAAAAGACCTACACATCAGCAAATCTATGCTTAAACAGGTTCCATTAGAGTCTACCACCAATGCGTTAGAACATTTCACCTAATGCGTTCTTCATGAAGGGTAAACGACAGCGTTACTCAACCCCTCCTGGGATTCGCCGCGTGTTCCACTTCTACAGGATATTGTGGAGCCGACTTGAATGCGTACTTGGCCATACAATGCGGTGACTAGTCGATTAGCAGATCAGAGCTTTATCATTTCCAGGACTAGTCTGGTACCAATTCACCGACGACGGGATGGAAGGCTTGGTTGATTTGGGCGAGAAATCCGAACTAGAAACCTGGCATCAGGGGCACGCGGCAGTCAGCTCCTCCTCCGTTTTCACTACACGTGCCCAGTTATCTTCATTTAATTTTAAACTTTTTCACAATCGGGTTTGTTACTAAGACACCTGATAAAGGAAGAAAATTTACCATAGGAACTGGCTCTCCCTGTTCGATCTTCCGCGCTATTCTTTGCCACAGTTCATCGTTGCTTTGCGCTGCCGCATTCGATCGCAGTAACGCACCCATTGAAATTATTTCAAAACCTTCGTATTTCTGAGCGATTCGTTTCGCGATGTCGACTTTTTGAGATCCGGGTGCTCCTGAAAATTTTCTGATTCCTTTCTGCATTTAAAAAAATCATAAGTGAATACGCTTAAAACGAAAGCAAACAGTAAGGCGTAAGATGGACGTGAAATGTGAACGGTGAAACGTAGGATGGACGACGAGCAAATACACCGTATGAGTGACATAATATATTTGAAAAAAGCCTATTGGAGAGCTATCCGGTCAAAATTACTGTACCGATAACAAGTATGACAGGAGCTGCGGTAGGTAGTCCCAGCGGTGTGCGATCTCGCGACGGTATCCCATCTCGGGACTGAGCTGCAGCTGTAACTTGTAGAGTATGTATAAAAAATAGAATAATCCTGAGTAGAAAGAACAACATATGTCCTACATTTTGTCGTCACGGGTGTGGCAGGTTTCTGAATATCGGGAATAACAGTTGCTCGTTGAGCGGACGACGGAACGCTTCTATTGGAGACTGCCGCTTCAACAGGAGAACCTTAACTTTTTAGCTAAGGCAGTGTATTCTAGGAAGTTGTCAGGAAGCCAAAGAAATGAGATCCTCGTTTTGCAAAATAAAAAACCTTCAGGTTCCTTTGAAGCAGTCGTAGACCGATTGATAGCTTCAGGCTCCGGCGGATGAGGAGGCGTTGAGGACTCTAAAGTTCGCGGGTTACTTTCAGAAGCCAATTTTGTGCATGAAATTTCGTGCTGAACTAGATTCCTTTTGCTAAATGAAATTCCACGAAGAACCACCGTGGAGAAGATCTGTGTTTGTTCTGGTAGTAATCCCAATTACGTTGATATGAATGTGAATTGCTGTTTTCAAAGTGGATATGAGTTTGGAACGATATTAATCGGGTACGGAAAGTAGCTGACAGGATCTATAATGAAGCAAATGTTGACATCTTCTGTCGGTCTCTATTGTTGGACTACTCTATATTTGGATCAGGTCTTGCAACAGCGTAAAAATCCAGTACTAGTCGTTAATATGACCTACATGGGAAGAGGGGAGAGGCGGGGTTACGCGGCAGGCAATCATAACCAATGATATCACCGAAGTAATACATGCCAGCTAAACACGTCATTGACCATAGATTCCCGCTTTGCAGGAACGCCCATTCGATGCGGCCTGATTGTGCTCTGCTTCTCCTCCACCCCACCGTATAGGCCACATTAACGACCAGTACAGAAAGTCCTTCTTGAATGAAAACACTCGCAAATATAATGAGCCTATGTATCGGCCTAATTCGTGAGCATCAAAATAGGCTTCTGAAATGAGAAGAAGGTCTCCTCCTCGTAACCATGGAAATTTGTGCTGAAGAAAAACATCATAAGAGCTTCACCGACCTGCAATCACGGGTGTTTCGGCAGGGGTGTGAACTCGTGTGTCATGGTGCGAAACGCTGGTTGGGGTCTGAGTAACACTTCGTGCTTGTGTGTCTACAGGAGGGGACTCGTTGTGGAATGTTGCAGCCACCTAGGAATTCACAATTAACATTTGGTCACCAGATTCAATATAGCAACAGCAAACCTCAGGAGACGGATTGTCGACCCTCAAACTAGCGTTGCCATTCTCCTGATGTGGGGTCGCGTTCGCCTTAAAAATGTATTTTTGTCGAATTTTTGTTTATGAGTCGACTATGCCGAGATCCTGAAGAGAGAGTGAGCAAATGTTACGCGGGATTGAGGTTGCGATGATGGATTGGTGTTGTAAATCGGCACTCCCGTGGACATCGCCTTCAGCACCAGATCCTTCAATCTCTCGTAGATTGTTTGATCGTCTTTCTCGCCGGGAATCTGGAAGAAACAGAGGGAGTTACCACACTTTTAAAAGGGACTAGCATCAGCACCAGTTTAGCCATACCAAGTGCAACAAACGCTGATCGTCGAAATACTTCGCGGATGGAAGAGTCTTCTGCTTGAATTCCTGGAACAAATGGAGTGTTTGTAGGCGAGATTATACAAAGGACATAAAATAGTTGAGCCTAGAACAAGAAGGGACTAGTAGCTTAATACTGTTTGCTATGATTGGGGACGCTTTGTGGACATGAAGTATATGAGGTTAAGAAGGATAAAGATTAGCGTTATTTGACTTCCTACAGGATGCGCCACGCATTCTACCTCAATGGAATATCGTATAAGCAATTTGAATGCTTATTTGGCAATTCACCGACCTCGATGAAAGGCTGGGTTGGCCTGGGCAGGAAGTCCGAACCAAGAACCTTGGATCGGAGTGTAGGTATCCCAGAGGGTGGTGTGGAGCACTTCACTCAATCTTTTGAACACGAACGGTATGTAAAAGTGAAGGTGATCTGTTTCATGAAAACAACACAGTGATAAGATAAGATAAAGATAAAGGACGGCGTTATTCAATCCCCTCTGGGATGCGCCAGCGCATTCTACTTCTACGGGATATCGTGAAGGCGACACGAATGCGTATTTGGCCATACAATGACTTGCGGTGGCCAGCCGATGAACAAGTCAGCGCTTTACCCTTCCCAGACACTTCTGGTACCAATTCACCGACCCCGGAGGGATGGAAGGCTTGGTTGGCCTGGGCGGGAAATCCGAACCAGGAACCTGGTATCGGGTGTACGCGACAGTCGCACCTCCGCCGACTGCGCTACACGCGCCCAACACAGTGAAGTAGTTTATAAATGAGCTTTTCGTTGCAATGTCTTACCAGGATACTATCTCAACGGTAGGTCGGAACATCGCAAATGTTGTATATGGGCAGAACCGCCTCTCCCTGGGAAGTAACAAACTGCAGGTATCTCGACCCCAATACCACTCTACGCAGAGTTAGGGGCGACGGAAATCGCGTGTTGGCGCCATGTTGATTCACGTGCTCCATAGCTGACGGGCGCGCGCGGGATGAGGGCTCGCATCGCGACTCAGCCCAGTGCACAGGTGGCGTGGTAGGGAAGCGCTCGGGCTGGTGAGCGAGGGGCCGGGGGTTTGGATCCCGCGCACTGCTTTTGTTTTGCAATTTTGCAAAATCCATGTTTATCATATAGGTAATCCACCTAGGGGTATTATAGTGTGTTATAGAGCATGTTTACATATAACATACCACCTATATGATAATATAGATACAGGAAGGCACAGGATTATATTCTTAAAGTTTCTGCCGGTGACGGCAGGTAGAGACAGAATCGTGAACAGCGGATGTCAGATTCGTTACCAGCACCCCAAATAACGCCCCTAGACGAAGTTTCAGCGAAATCGGTGACCCTGCCTGGACCACCCTTGTTAACGGTATTGGTGGCCTCCGACCGAATCGTGAGAAACAGATGTCAAATTCGTGATCAACACCCCAAATAACCCCCATAGACAAAGCTTCAGCGAAAATTTTTTTTGACAGAAGTCTTGTAGGTGGAGTCGGAACTTTTACCTAGTGCCACAAAATATCTATCGTTACATAACTATAGCTTCACACAAAATAGGCTTAAAATAAGTGACACACAGAAGTGAATATTCAAGCTGATCTGTAGTTTGAAGCATACGTTATATATAAACATGCTCTATAACACACTATAATACCCCTGGGTGGATTACCTAATGATAAACATGGATTTTGCAAAAGTGCAAAACAAGCGCAGTCTGCGGGGTCGAAACCCCCGACTTCTCGTTCACGAGCCCGACCTCCTTCCCACTACGCCACCTCTGCATTGCGCTGAGTCGCGATACGAGCCCTCATCCCGCGCGCGCCCGTCAGCTGTGGAGCACGTGAATCAACACGACGCAGGCGACTTCCGTCGCCCCTATTCTGCGCAGAGTTGTACTGGGGTCGAGATACCTGCAGTTCGTTACTTCCCAGGGAGAGGCGGCTCTGCCCATATACAACATTTGCGCAGTTCCGACCTACCGTTGAGATAGTATCCTGGTTAACCGGAAGAAGCCATCCTGCTGGTTAATGTTCTAGCAGTGCCCCCCCCCCCCGAGTAGGATAGATGGCAGCTGCCGTCTCCTTCGATGGTGCTACAAGTATTTCTTTATTGTGAAGGTTTATCTTTTAAGGACCAATGCTTGCTTTGAGTTTAGCAGTTTCAACGCAAATTAGAATCGTCACGTATTAGGTCGGACCGAAAATTTTCATCGTCTTAGTTTATTTTTTAATACATGGAAATCCATGCAGTATAGCAAACAACTAATAAGAGAACCTAGCGAAGGCAGAAATAAGTATGAAAAAACGATGAAGAATAGAAATTGCTCGAATGTTCTTGTCTTAACTTATGAATTTCAAGTAATACATTATTCGACTTTATAGTCATTTTTAGTACTGTTACGTAAAGAAGACATGATGTTTCAGGAATATGTGGGGTATATGAGATGTCTGTAAAATTTGGCATATATAGTTTCCTTTTTGTGAGAGCCGAAAAGCGCGATATTCGTCTTCTAGAAGTCTCTGGCTTGAACCTCGGAAACGCTAAGGCCTTTGTCATACCATCGCTCGCCCCGAGCGACGCCTAATGATATGCTCACATATTGATCGGGCGGCGCGATGGAATCGATATGGGTGCATATCATTGGCGTCGCTCGGGGTGAGCGATGGTATGATAAAGAGAGCGTTAAATCATTCTAATGCTCCATCAAAAAGAAAACATGCACCCAAGTTTTGACATAATATGCTCCGAAATAGAAATAGCGAAGCTTAAAGCGGCGGCAAGTGAGATGAACGTCCAGCGAAATGGATAGAAGCGATGTTCAAATGACTTTTAGCTAATTTAGCCCAAGGATTGAGTTATCAAAAAGTATTCTGCTAAACCGTCTGCTTGGATAAGAAAAAAAGGAAGTTTACATAGTCTGTTTTCTACAATCTGGCGCCTATACAAATAGGGTTGCCAACGGCAACCCCAGGTTTCTTCTTTCGTGGAAAAACAGCAAGCATTTCTTCGAAAATATAGTTACGCATTACAGAGAACGGATAATGGCCAATAACACGGAACGAATTGGAAAAACATAGGGAAGAAATGTAGCTTCCTGGAATTATCGCGAAAGTTCCACATCGCTCTAAAGGGATCGTTTCTTGGGCACGATAACTTGATGTTTTTTTTTTGTTCAAAAGGAATCATTGAGGAGAGCTGAGAGAGTCGACCAGAATATACTGATGAGAATCTAGGAGCAAAGTATTGAAATGTGTTACAAATGCGGACGTCATTTTTAAGCCTCAAGTGGCTGGTATTGAAGTTGTAAGCTGTTATAACGATGTATTGCTGCGATCGAAACTCTAGCGCCAGGCGGGACTCGAACCTGCATCTCCTGCTGACCGGGGGCGAATGCTCTACGCCATTACACCACTGGCGCTGTTTGATCGAATTCGATTCGTTCTTACCATATTTATCTGTTACAAATATTCCTGTTCTGGTAGGCAAAAGTTTACTACCCTTCCAAACGGCAACTCCGCACGACACCGCTAAACACTTCTGCATATTTGAATTTGAAAGTAAGCCCTAAAAAAGTGTAGGTGTTGGAATTGAAATTCGTATTTATTATGCTTGGGCGCGTGGAGCGCAGTAGTAGGAGACGCCGGCTGTCGCCCGCACCCGATACCAGGTTCCTGGCTCGGATTTCCCGCCCAGGCCAACCAAGCCTTCCATCCCTCCGGGGTCGATGAATTGGTACCAGACTTGTCTGGGAAGGATAACTGACTTGTTCATCGGCTGGCCACCGCAAGTCATTGTATGGCCAAATACGTATTCAACTCGCCTCCACGACATCCCGTAAAAGTAGAATGCGTGGCGCATCCCAAAGGGATTGAATAACGCCGTCCTTTATCCTTTATTTATTATGCTTAGTCTTCAAGCATGTCGCTTTCGTGACGTTATTTTTACGAATTTTCTAGAAAGCCTTTAAAGAAGAAATCTCATCGAGTACAGGAGGATGTGAAAAATATTTTTTGACATATCTTGAGGTCTAACTGCCGGATTCTTCACAACTACAGATTCTTAATTGATGACCTTCAATGGCAGAGAGATGGAAAATGTAGCGGTTCTCGCCATATTTATTTATTTATTTATTTATTTAAAGCAAATGAGAATGCGCATGATTTCATGGAATTTAAGAAGCCAAAATTATTAACCCTGGCTGGGCTTATGATACATTAAAATTAGAATCTGAAAAAAGCGTAAACATTCGGTCCAGTCTGATATGTTCACTGTTAGCCCATTAACTGACAATGGTCAGTGAGGTCCTCTAGAACACTCTTAGATGTTCTAATAAAGGTTAATTGGTTCTAGTTGAAGGTTCAGCTCCACAATTTTGCACTTACCTTTATTCGCTGATCGATAATTTCCATTCCCATTCCACGTTTTTCCATATGATCACGTAGGGTTTTTTCATCGTAGTCGAGAATTAACGCCATATTTACAGATTTCACCTGAAAAAAATCGTTATCATTCACTCTGAGCGAAAACATAAACGAGAGAAATATGTCGTCAGAAACTGGTCGATGCCAGTGGCGAGGAACATTGCAGAACTGGGATTTAAAAACATTTCAGAGTCAAGACTTGCCTATGAAATAAAAAATGAAAGAATGGAAGACCTAAAAATTGCTAAAGTTTGTCGGGAAATAGTAACTATGTATCGAAAGTGAGACCTAGTATGATAACGATATTTTCAAGCCATTAAGTACAGTAGACATTCCTTATCAGCATAGCTAACAATGGAATGTGAAATAGTTTAGGATAAGGATAAAGGATAAAGGACGGCGTTATTCAATCCTCTTTGGGATGTGCCACGCATTCTACTTCTACGGGATGCCGTGGAGGCGTGATGAAGGCGTATGTGGCCCTACAATGACTTGCAGTGGCCAGCCGATGAACAAGTCAGGGCTTAATCCTTTCAAGACAAGTCCGGTACTAATTCACTGATCATAGAGGGATGGAAGGCTTGATTGGTCTAGGCAGGAGATCCGAACCAGGAACTCGGTTTCAGGTGCACGCGACAGCCGGCACTTCCTCCGACTGCGCTACACGTGAAATAGTTTACGCCTTGAAAAACCACATACAAATTCCAAGGACTATAAAACTGTGGTGGCATTACTTTTCATCTAGTCGTCTTTTCAAGAAGGCGTTCGACTAAAACGAAGATCTGGAGGTGTCACGCTGAAGATTTAACAAATAGAGAAGCTTGGCAAAACAGTCAGTGGCTAACTAAATTGGCAAACGGCTATTGTAACTGACTATCCGGGGTCGAGGAAAACAACGGCTATTGTTGCTGAACAGATTCTTAGCAAACTGCGAACCGGTTGTTGTACAGACCTGCTTTTCGAAATCCTCGACTTGACGAGCTTCTCTTGGATAACCCTCAAGGAAAAAGGCTGTCGCTTCCGGATGACGACCCATCTCTGCTTTCACAAGAGCCAGTGCCAAGTGGTTTGGAATTAGTTCCCCTGAAACACCTCGGATGGACATGGAGATTAAGTGAGAAAATTTTTTTAAAAAAATTGAATAAAAACCTGAAAATAAATTCTGTTGGAAATTTTCCGAA
This sequence comes from Heligmosomoides polygyrus polygyrus, assembly GCA_947396885.1. Taxonomy (NCBI): domain Eukaryota; kingdom Metazoa; phylum Nematoda; class Chromadorea; order Rhabditida; family Heligmosomidae; genus Heligmosomoides; species Heligmosomoides polygyrus. The sequence continues at coordinate 85,027,512 of OX377206.1, forward strand.
ACTCCCAGTGAGATTTTTTTGGCGTTTTCTGTGTTCAGAATCATGTATCCGTTTGCACTGGTAGTGGCGAGGAGTATCCAATATGGACTCTTATTCCTGTCTCATAAATTGGTAACCTGCTAGACCTAAACCTACTGTTCACTCACGAACCATCGAGTAAAATTCTCCTGAATTTTTCTATTGAATCAGAGTAATTTCTGCCTAGCAAGAAAAACCCGCCAAACCAAATTCGACAATGGGTGTGAAATATGCTTTCAACGATCTTCACTTTTAACTGGACACCTTTCATTTTGTAGCCGAGCCGTTTTTTAAAAGAGGGTTTGCAAACCGGATTAAACGTGCCTAAGGCTTAAACAGAAATGGTTTAATGAAGTCGAAATTGTCTTTTTTAAAGGAAAATTTGGTACGTGCCGCGAAGACACACAGCGGGTGGTGAGCGATTGAGCTAGTGCCCCTACTGCAACCGCGGCAGCCTATCACGCACCAGCTCAGTCGCACAGACCGGTCACATGATTGGCTGCTTTGATTGCGGTAGGAGGAAGGACACGTTCCCGCACCTCTGCGGCGGGTTTTCGTGACTTGTAACGAAATTTTGAAAAAATCACTTTCGCAAGTGCTTTAAGGAAAAATGCTACACTATATGAATAGAAAGAACACTTCATTATTTCTCCACAAACAACATTTCTAGGACTTTCTCAAAGTTTCGCAAAGCAAATGGTTTGGTAGCGTGTTATATGGAGAGGATGCGCCGTGCATTCGCCCTATGTATCGCCTTTTGACGGTGTAAATACTATTCGCATGCCTATAAATCTCGCAATAAGGAAATTAATCAAGATATGTAGGCTACAATTCTCTACTGAGTAACATCAGGCAAACAACATTTACTCTACTCTCTTCACGCTGAAAATTGTTAGCATCGAAGTATTTCAGAATGAACATAAAAATACTGTTTTGGACAAGGGAGAGAACTTTATGCTAACTCAAAGGCGAACATATTTTTTTAAAGATACCGTTACATGTGAGTTGTAATGCCAATTACTGCTTAGCCTGTAAATACTGGGAAAGCACGTTGTGGCTGAAGAAAGATGCCTAAATTTTGTTGCGGCTGTAGAAGCTGCTAAAAGATTCACGGGGGAAATCTCGAATGTTCTAAATCAACATGTGGTCAATCGAACCTCGTAGATAGTGTTCGTTGGCTGTTTTCCATTCTGGATACAGATCCTTGTACTTCGTGAGAGCACTCCTAAAACATTTGTAGAATACATACGTGTATGACGAGGAGCTCCAGGTTGCGTACCGTATGATGTCCGGCATGCAGATGTGCACCAGCCCTTGCTCGCCGAGGGCGTTAGCTATCCGGGCCGCATGTCTCGTCTTTCCACCTCCAGGACCGCCTAAATACAGAATCCTCAATTTCTTCTGCTAGCAATTATAACGTACAGTTGTGAAGGGTGAGAAATTCCTACCGATGAAGAGGATGACGGGTATGTGCGGTATTTGAGCGACCTCGGCCGCCTTCATGACCGACGGTGCCCGTTGCGTTCTTCCCATTTCCGATTCCGTATGGTTGTTTGCGGTAAGCGGTGAGGACACCAGAGGCGGCGGCTTTGCTTGCTGTTGCTGAGCGTGATGCTTCTCCTTGTTCCTCTCCTTCTTCGGGTTTTTCGGCTTCTCTCGTTGGACGCTGAAGACGCTATTATAGAAGATTCAACAATCTTCTTCAACACTCTTCAACAGCGTTTCAGCAAAGAACGAAGAACTCCGGAGTTGCGAGCTTGGTCGATGTTCAGGAATTGAGGATGCTGTCGCATGCACGGGCTAAGCCGTCGAAAATTAGGTGGACCTGTCAAGTGATAGGTTTCACAGACATCAACTTGATTCTAAAGAATGCAAAAAGAACGCCAGGTATCTCAACAATGCATTGGGGGACTTTCTAGTGGAAGCACTGAAGAAAATATTGATTTTCTAGGCGAGGAAGTTCAGCTGGACTTCGCTGGCACGCCAAAGGGACAAGTGTGGCTTGTATGGAAAGAAGGAAGTAAGAAGAGCTTTCGAACCGTGAACAGGCAGTCCTATTCGAATTCCACTTAGATGACTATGTCTTATCGTTCATCAAATATCCTTCAATCAATTAAAAGATCGGTTCTCTGGGCGGGAGTATCAACTGGGCTACTCTGGCACGCCGAAAAGGGATAGGATGAAGGGTCTATATGAAAATAAGGGAGTAAGAAGTCGTTGTCGCTGAAGCCCGTTTTACGATGACTAACGGAACGACTAGGTGAAAGATAGAGGAAAATACCGAGTTTACAAATTTTCTATCATCCAAATAGAATTCGTATAGGGCTACCTGTTCACGGTTTGGAAACCACTCTCAATTCCTTTCCTTAACTAGCGCCATTTGGAAATAGCAGCTCTGAGCGCTGTGAACAGTAGGAATACTGTCACCAGCTCCACCGTCAAGCGGCAACTGGAGTTCCACCCTTCTAGAGGTATCGTCCAGCTAATGTGAGGTTGACCACTGAGACCAAAAGACCTTCGAAATTCGAAAACGGTCTGATTCCAGTCACGACAGCCCGGATGCAAACATCTGAAAAACGGAACAGGCTCTTGGTCGCAATCATTCGTTGCTCTCTCTCAATGTGCTTCTACTTCTTTCGATACAGAGCTTCCCGCTCAATGAATATACTGATGACTATCTTTCTCTACCCAGGGGTAACCAGCTACCCATTGTCATCCCGCTCCTTCATCTGGGTCGGAGGGAGCTTTTAACAGGGTGCTTAACCCGAGTCAGATGACGTCTACAAGGCGGTGAGCGTTTCTGTTTCTGGGTTCGGTGCGATTAGGAATCACTCGCTTGGCCACAACCAGAAATCCATTCCAAGAAAGTTCCATTTTGTCGCTGAAGAATTCAATAGGAGTTGCTGGATGAACATGGCTAACGAGACGGCTTACCCAGCGTAACCTGACATCTTCCCAGATTCAAATTGTATTGTTGTTCAAGTGGGTGCGTGCAACGCAGTTGGGGAGCTGCCGGTATGAGGTTCATGGCTCGGATTTCCCGTCCAGACCAACCAAGTCTTCCATCCTTCCGGAGTCCGTTAATTGGGACCATGGGGAATTGTCTAGGAGGGATATAGCGCTGCTTTGGGCCTCGGCTGGACATCGCAAGTTATTGTATGGCCAAATACGCATTCAAATCACCTCTACGACATCCCGCAGGAGTACAATGCGTGGTGCATCCTGAAAGGGATTGACTAAAGCCGTCATTTATCCTTATCCTTATTATTATTTAACAACCAGTAATGAAGAACTCGCTTCAATAACCTTATTGGCATTCGAAAGAGGCTGCTAAATTCTTCGAAATTCTACGGGGCCCTACTCTGAGTCTGAGAATCTAGTGGGCAGAAATCAGGCCTGGTAGGAAAAGAGGGAGAAGGCCATCAAAACAAAATGCCGATCGTTTTTACAGTGATTGGTCATTGGCAGGAATTAATTCTCCTGTGCGAACAATCAAATGAAGTAACGCATTATTTCGCGGGCAATCTGGCAGGTATTTTTCCGTACTTATCAAAAATATGCAAAAGCATCTGCTGGAATCTGCTCAAAGTCGAAAATTCATGTTTGCCTATGGTTCCATGCATGCGCCACTCTGCTCGATATTCGCTGGCACCGCCCGTTCCGTCTGTTCGGGAGGTAGTCGAAAACCGAAGAAGTGGAGACGAGGAGTAACAGTGAAAAACAACACATCCACTCCATGCGAGTTTTTAAGCTTGGATTATCAGACGCGCCTCAATGTGGCACGGATAAAGCCGTGTCTCCGCCGAAAAACAACTTTGATTAGCATTTGATGGGGAATCTCTTGTCTGGGAATGGATGAAGGGCTCCTGAAAAAACCGCAGGGGCCTGAGAATCTTATGACCCCTGTTGAATGGGTGCGGGACATCATGTAAATGATCGCCGTGGACACGGCGAATAGCGCGGCAAGCGCGACAAAAGTCGCCGCAATAGGGCGACTTCAACGGCCAGCGATCCGCGACCCAAGGCCCATGGTCCGGGATCTCGGAACAATTTTCCTTTCTGGAGAACTCGACACTGTCATCTCGTCATCACTACAATTGAGTGAAAACCGGCCCAATGACCACTAAACCTCGCATTTTCCCACCCACAACAGTGCATTCAGGCTTAGACGGGGGATGTTGTTTGCCGAGCGATGTGCGACAATCCTTTGCAAGAAAGCAGAACGTGGAGGACAACAGAATGGGCGGAAAAGGGAGGGATAGTAGGGAACAACGAAACGGAAAGAAAAGTAAATCAAATTTTGTTTAAAAAACATGTACTAAGCGAGATACCGGCAAGGTTTCTTAAAACCGGCAAACCGGCAGGCGGGTGTATCTTCTACTAAGAACTTGGGTAAACTTGCACCCAAGTTCTTAGTAGAAGATAATTCATTGATGTTAAGCAGGCATGTTTTATTCTATTCCATACGCCTTGAAGAAACTTGATACCTGTTGTGAGGGTTTTGTTCAGATAGAGAACGAGCGGTAACAGACATTCAATTCACCATTTCGGTCTTTTTTTTTGTTGGTACTAAGCGGGCTGGGAGCGGCGCTAGCGCGGAGGAGAGCACAGAAACTGTGTTTATTTTGCTGATCTAACTTACCCGTTTTAAGAAACCTTGCCGGTGTGCAGTCCATCCTCTTTTTTCTCAATATACGGAACTTTTTTTGAAATTTTCTTAAATGAAAACGTTAAGCACGATTACGGAAGCATTATTGCTGTAGAAATTCACTTAGAGTTGGTGAGCTCAAGAAAAGCTGCCAGTTTAGAGGGAGACACAGGATGGGCTCCTATCTAGACTTTGATCAGAACCTGCAAATTATGCGTTAGGAAGTGTTCACAAAATCAGCTTTACTGCGTTGAATGCCACAGTTCAGTGTGCCACCTTTCCGCTTTTCATGAAAAAACGCCATCTAAAAACAGATTGAACATAAGAATGTTGGGTACTAAGCGGGCTGCTGCCCGCTCCATTATGAGACCATGGTCGTGGAACACTGCTAACGCGGAGGAGAGCACAGGAGCACAGAACTAGGCAAGGGAGGGAACTCCGGGGTGTGGCTGATCTAACTTACCCGTTTTAAGATACCTTTCCGGTCTACAGCGGGCACCAGTCCGCTTGTATTGTAGGCATGCCTTAGTATGTACAGTAAATAAATAAACATATAAACACGACAAGTAAAATGCCCGAACAGAGAACGTGTGGAGAAAGAAGAGAACTATAGCCTCACTGTTCGCGTTCCTCAGATACTTGGACTGGAACGCCTGCTGCTTGACGTGACGCGGCTTTCCCATGCACCTCACCAATCTGTGCTGGAAAGTGTAAAAGTTTCGGTCGTTAGGAAATGTGTCTAGACTCCGCCAATTTAGGAAAACACTGAATTCTTCTCTCTTCCCTTTTCACAGTGGTACCGAATAATTCCCCACGTCATGGACTAGACTGCCTGAAGAAAGGCGGGGACATTCGAAGCACTATACCGGTGGAAACGTTCGGCCTGACATAATGCCTGCATAGTGAAAGAGTTCCGCTGAATAAATTCTTGAAACGCCGAAAGGTTTCGTCAAATATGCTTTATTTGAATAAGTAGAGTCTACCGCGGAGATGTACGATATTATGCTCTATAACAACAAGCAATTTAAACTTCATTAAACCCCAAAAGATAATGATAAAAAATTGCAAATCATCGAATCTAGAGTCGTTTCAAAATTCTGAAGTCTAGTGATCTCCGAGTGCTCCCGCATGCCTACAAAGAATACGTGCAGCCGATTGTAGAGTTGTGAGCAATAACAATAAATTCTTCTACGAAAAAAAGAACATCCGCCTTCTCGAAAGTTTGCAAAAGTCGCAAAAACGAGATGAATTCTTTCCATAAGTCCCGGCATTGTGAATATGTTGCTGTGGCTTCGAGTGCGTCAGCTAGCTAAGATAGCACAGTTTTATTCGGTTGACCAGATGAATTCGTTACTAGCTAAGAGTTACAGTCTTCTTGGTTTGTCGAAAGTGCATTTTGAACGTTTAGAAGAACTACATTTTGATCTGCCTGGTTTACCGATTTTTTAACGTCTAAAAGAAATGTCACCATCTGTAAAAGATCCGCTTTGACCCTGTCGGCTTTTATTTCGTCTTGTCACCTTTTCGCGTTTGTGGCATCTGTCATTGCGCGCTTAATGCATGACTTCAACAATTAAATACTTAGGCAAAAGCAATAATAGATAGAACTGAAAAACATTGCGCATTAAGAGGAAGAAAATTAAAACGAGCGTTTGTTTATGCTTTTAACGGTAATACTTCAGGGCCAGTGTTGCACAGTCGGAGGAGGTGCTGACTGTCGCATGCACCCGATACCAGGTTTCTATTTCGGATTTACCGCCCAGGCCAACCAAGCCTCCCCCACCCCCCCCCCCCCCCCTCCGGGTTCGGTGTATTGGTACCGGACCTGCATGAGAAGGACAAGCCTTCTTCTTCGGCTGCCCATCGCAGGTTATTGTATGGCCAAATACGCATTCAAATCGCTTACACGACATCCTGCAGAAGTAGAATGCGTGGCGCATCCCAACAGGGATTGAGAAACGCCGTCCTTTATCCTTTATATTAGGTTGATGCATAAGTTCTCGGACATTTGGGGCATGAAATATTTATTATCACAACATACGAACAACAATGTCAAATCATTTGAAGTAACCACCCTTTGCATCAGTTGTCTTTCGCCAACGTGATAGTAAGTCATGGATACCTTTTCTCCAAAACGTGGCCGGTTGTGATTCGAAAAATGTGAGCAGTGCCTCCTTGACATCCTCTCGGTTCCTAAATTGCTGGCCGTCCAAATAGCGTTGAGTTGAAGGCTTGAAAACAAATGATAATCAGAAGGAGCGAGATCTGGTGAGTAAGGTGGATGTCGCCGTCGCTCTAGCAATATGCGTTCTAGCGTTGTCGTATTGAAAATACACCTTCACTTGCTCTCCTCGTGTGGTTTGAAGGTGGGCCCTCGACTTCCTCAGTTGGTTGACGTAAACCTCTGCCGTCACTGTTATCCCTTCGTCCAGCAGCTCCCAGTATTCTACGCCAAGAACGCTCCACCAAATGCATAGCATCACCTTTTTCACGTGAAAGTCGGGTTTCGGAACGTCCTCTGCCTCTCCAGTTGCGTCAACCCACTGTGCACGCCGGTGATACTTAGAGTAGAGTATCCACTTCTCATTCCCGGTGACAAGGTTGTCCAGCCATCCGTGGGTACGTCTGAGGGTAAGGAGAGACAGAGCGACATCGGCTCTGCGATCCATGTCATGTTGTGTCAAGTCGTGAGGTACCCAGCGACCCAATTTTTGCACCTTGCCGATCGACTTCAATCCTCGAACGACTGCTGAGTGACTAACACCAAGAGTGCTTGATAGTTCGCGAGTGGTTCGGTATGGGTCCGCTTCCACTCTACTTCGGAGGCCATCCAAATCCAGTGTCATCGGGCGCCCTTCTCGTTCATTACCTTCAACGGAGAATTCACCAGCTGCAAACTTCGAGAACCACTGGTACACAGTACTTCGAGCAGGAGCACTCTCGTTGTAAACATCCTTCAGGCGACGATACGATTCGTTTGCATTGAGGCCAGATTGATGCAGGAATAACATGACATGCCGAATATGCGTCTCAGTTGGGATGAATTGCTTGGCCATAATAGCTGACGTTAACAACGCAGAAGTAAATGTTAGGAACAGTTTTGTAGCCCTTTCCTTTCTCTATCGATCGACCATTTACGCGTTGATGCATGTGAGAAATTTGGCAGGAAAATGTGCTTTCAATTCAGGAGAGATCAAATGTCTGAGAACTTATGCACCAACCTAATACCTTACTTCTATTAATACTGCTGTAGTTTATATAGTATCAACTTCTTTTTATTCAGACTCACTTTACGTTAGCTTAAATTTGTTAGTTGGCAGATTTACACTTCTACTAAATATTTAGTTCTGCTACTCTTCATTGTTGAATAATGAGTGTTTGCTAGCATTATTCAAGAGATAAGCTATACAGAGACAAAACGCGTAAGAATATCAGTTGTTGGTGCATTTTTTGTAGAATAGAATGAGAACATGGAGAGGAAACGGTGTTAGCAGCCTGTTTGTGCGGAAGGATCGGCTTAGGTCTCTAATGGGAATGGTAGACAGCCAGAGCTCAGAATGTCACCTCGTCACATTTTCTCTGCTCACAGAAAGAAAGAAGAAAGACGTGCGTTGAGATATTTATAGAAAGCCCATAAATTGAGGTTGTTCAGCGCTGCTCGAAGCTCTACACAACGTTTGACAAGTTATGGGATTGAATTCAAGAATCGTGCCCTGGAGTCTTCGTCATTCCCATAGCTCTACGTCTACGGGGTCGTTATTCCAGCCGCAATACTTGGCTCTGACAATAGACGTAAGGTGTGCTACCTTGACCATTTTTGGAAATTTTTCCAGAAATTTTGAAGGCGATAATGGTATGTTCGCCACAAAACAATGGCATGGTAAAACGAGGCAGATTCATGTGTATACTAGGAGCTAGTGGCTTATTCAATGCTATTTGTAGCCTGTAGACGCTCATGGAATCACTCTCATTAGGTGCCAGTATTCCTCTGGAGATTCCTCGTTAGTACGGTTGCTGTGAAAAGTCTATTTTTAATGATGAATCGAGGAAAGGTGTAGAAGCGATATAGAGAACGTGCTATGATCCTCGATGCGGCTACTTTTGTACCAACACCAAGAAGGATGTTAACAAATGTATTGCAATGAAGCACGGCACCAAGTACCTGTTCTTTCGATTTCTTTTTATTCTTTCGTTTGACGGAAAACGAAAAGTCTTCGGGTCATTTTTTATTGTATTCACATGTTTGTATTGTGTGACTGCTTAGCGTTTTCCGATGTCAGCCTTATGTAGCACATTGAATAAATAAATGGAAATAAATAAGTGCATGAAGGTGTGTAATTGTAAAACTGAATACCAAACGTGGTTTGAAAGGTTTTTATTTTTAACAATACCGGCCGGATGACAATTATCGATTGATTTTATCGATTTTTGCTTGAAATCGTGAAATTGACCGTTCTTCCTGACTGAAATCGTCAAGTCGTGAAGTGAAAAGCTATGTGCATGGTGTCTATGTACACTTTTAATAAATCGAATGCGTTCGACTACAACGTCGCAGCACTATCTCAGCGGCAAAATCAATCAAAAATGCCACACAAAACCAACTGAAAATAATCACCCTCCTGCCCTTAGAGAGAAGCTAAAGGACTTAGCCGTTCTTGAAGGAATAAGAATTTCATGATTTTCAGTAGAGTGGAGAACGAAAGGAAGAGAGCCGATGAACAAATAACTTTTTCTAGAAATTGCTGTGCACTTAGGGGTTCGAGACTCATATACTTAAGGCGGAGGATTCAAGGTACACAAAGTCTGATATCAACAGCAACACGTAATAATCGTTGTAAGCACATATAGGTGAGTCCCACCTCACGATTCAAATCACAACCCGATTTATAGCGAAATAAATGGATAAAACGCGTAGAACGCGCACTGCGCTATAACAAAACGTCTATAGGATTGCCAGGTACTTTACTACTCCCATGAAATTTAATTGTGGAAAGTGTGTTAAATTTACGCGGATTCGGATAGGGACTTGGTGTCATTGCGTGAGACTGCATATTGCCACAATTAAGCAGTCGACGCGCACTCGTTAGGATCAACACCTGCTATTTAATTACAAGATGGAGGCTCCCCCTTAGAGATGTAACTTTGCAACTGAGCCTGAGTTGGAATTTGTTAAAACCTGCATGTTCTTTATGTAGCGCTGGAACAATAGTAATAGGGATCATATGGATAGAGATGGGGATGCGAACCAAATAACCTTTTTAATATTTTTTGAATAATTTTCACTTTAAAAAAGTGCGACAGCGGTGGAGAACAGGTGGAAGAAGGCAAAGATTTCAGGCTTACACGTGCGTGCGTCAATGTAAAGCACAGAACCGTGGAATGCTTTAAAAAAAGTATCCAGCCATTTTTGGAGGTTCGCCGGATTGCGGTTGCCTGACATTGAACGTCTTCAAAATTGATCTAATTCGATGACACATAACTGAAGCAGAAGTGGCGCAGTGGTAACAGATTCGAGAAAATAAATCTGCTCGGCACCAAATTCAAAATCTGCAGAAAAGGGAGTGAATAAGTGGCAAGACATTGTACATATATCAGACGCTATCAGTTTGCTCGGCCGCGGTGCTGATGGCTTGAACAGGTGAGAGTTAGCTGGGAAACAAACAGCGGGCAGTGCCTCTGGATTTGGAGCCCGAGCTCCAATCGAAGGCGAAGCAATTATGTGCCTCACAATGTGCCCACCTACTCATGCTTCACTGCCAAAAGCGTTGCTACCTCCAGCCAGACCAACGACATCGCCTCTCTATCCGACCTCGTATTCCTCTCTCCGGCACAGATCTGATGCTTTCGTCGCGCACCAAGAGGGCTATTCCCGCTATTTACTAGGTCGTCACCTAAGTTCTGTCGTTTTTTGACCCCTAACTTCAAATGTAAGTATCTCGGCTCAAGCATAACTTTATTAGGCGAAATAAGAACCATTACAATCTACACATCTTTGCCAACGAGACACTAGCTTGTTTATTCCAGTAGCTTAGAACTCCGGAGATCTAGAAGCCATGAATTCTTCTAGAGCAGATTCGCCCTTCGAGCTCGCCGTTTGCAAGTATCGTCAGCGCTCCTCCTACGCAATAAAACGACCCGTTTCTGGAGCGAATTGTGACTTGTGACAAAAAATGAATTGTCTACGAAAATCGACGACGAAGTGCTCAATGGTTGGATATTGACGAAGCACCTAAACGCTGTCCAAAGCCGAGCATGCACAGGAAAAGGCGATGGTGACCTTTTGGTGGTGTGCCACCGGTTTAATCCACTACAGCGCTCTTAAACCTGGTGAAACAATTACGGCGGAAAGGAACTGTCAGAAGCTGGACGAGGTGCACAAGAAGCTCCAGCAAATCTACCCAGCGCTGATCTACAGAAGGGGACCGATACGTTTGCACGACAACGCTAGGCTGCACGTATCGATGATCACCAGGCAGAAGCTCCATTCTTCGGGATACGAAACACTCGACCATCCATCGTATTCGCCCGACCTGTCGTCTACAGACTACCATTTTTTCAAACATCCCGACGGCTTCCTTCGCGGAAAATACTTCACGAACCGACATGATGCTGAATATGGCCTCGAAGAATTCATCGCTTCTAGATCTCCAGAGTTCTATGCTACTAAAAAAAACTACTATCTCGTTGGCAAAGATGTGTTCATTGTAATCGTTCTAATTTCGACAACTAAGGTTATGTTTGTGCCAAGATATTTGCATTTAAAGTTAGAGGTCAAAAAACGACAGAACTTAGGTAACGACCTAATATATGCTTTTTACGCTTCTCCACCTACTGATAAAGCGCTGACATTCATTTCACTCTTAAAAGTGGTGATAAAATCGGATCTATCCTAGTCGGAAGGGGGCAACCGTGGAGTGTGAGATGTGTGTCAGATGCATCCTATAGCACATAACCACACCCTGAATTCATAATATAAAAGCGTTCGCATGAAGGGAATGAAAGCAGCTGAAGGTGTCTGGAACCCAAGCAATGGATTAGGGATGCAGATCTCACGTCATGACATGTCCCTTCGTTTTTTTTTCGATTCGATTCATTTCCCTTCTCCTTTCGAGGCAGAAGGCGAGAAGAAGGAGGAGTAAAAAGCGGAGATCTCGGACAACCGGCCACCTCTACAATAAAAACTGGTTTTCAAATGGCACGTGCCACAGCCGCACTTGGCGGCTCTCGCCGTGTGTGCTGTGCCGCGTAGGGTAGGCGTCTTCTACTCGAAACACCACGATTAGGTTAGATCCGAAACATCTGAATTTCAAGGACATTTGGTTTTATATATTTTATTATTTATTTATTTATCTATTGTATTTTTTTCTGGGCAGCAGTGCTATTTTTCGCCTGCCCGTCACACTCGAACTTGCTCTTGGAAGCTCTCTTTGTGGACCGATCCAACAAGGAAAGGACACTAGGTGACAATGGGGTTTTGAGGTGAGATGTATACCATGGATGCGGCTTCGAACGCTGATTCCAAATATGTGTTCCGTTTCTGCTGTGCTCATCTGTGAACGGAGTTGTGGACCATTTTCTGCATTGTTCCCAGCACAAGTAGCCTGCAAACCAGCGCTGCTGGCAGAACAGTAGTGGTGCAGGGGATAGAGGAGTGGCGTGATGAGACGGGATGGTTTATAGTTCGACTCCCTTGTGGTGTAGGATTTTTGCACTTCCCAAAAAAGATCTACCACGATCAACCAAGGCTCTCTACCGATAGCTGTTATGTTTCGAACATTTCCGTAGTGTAATTTTCACAGTTTCTAGTATAACGCATTGTTTATCACCTGTGCTTCTCAAACACCTATAAAGGATAAAGGGCGGCGTTAATCAATCCCTTTTGGGATGCGCCAGCGCATTCTACTTCTACGGGATGTCGTGGAGGCGATATGAATGCGTATTTGGCCATACAATGACTTGTGGTGGCCAGCCGATGAACAAGTCAGCGCTTTATCCTTCCCAGACACGTCTGGTACCAATTCACCGACCCCGGAGGGATGGAAGGCTTGGTTGGCCTGGGCGAAAAATCCGAACCAGGAACCTGGTATCGGGTGCACGTGACCGTCGGCGCCTCCTCCGACTACGCTACACGTACCCTAAACACCTATACGGTTAATCATTTGTGACTGTTTCCAACTTTCCCGGGCTCTGAAAGAGGCGAAGGCGTCCGAAACCAAGTGTTTAACAATCTGGGTTAACAGCTCGAAGAAGACGTCGTATTTTCAAGATATGTAGGCCAATATTCATAGAAAGACGAACTTGGACACCCCCTCTATGTATAACTCATTACGGAGTGTAATTGTTTTTAAATTTAATGGCAAGTAAATCTACTAAACAACATCATCGATAGCTTGAAATTTTTCCTTTTCTCTGAAACCAGTCGTACGTCGGCCTAGTGGCCGCCTACGACTGGTTGGGGGCTTCGCCCCCAAACCCCGACAATAGGACGCCATGGCCGCTACGGGTTTCCTATTCTTCCCTGGGCCTTCTGATTTTTATGTTAATCGAGATGGATCGATTGATCCGACGTCAGATTCGTGTTCAGCGATCTCGATTACCCCAGGGCCGAAGTTTCGCGCCACTTGAGCGCCATCCTCAAAAAATCGATAATATCGATCGATATCGATTGGTCGACTTCAGATTCGTGTTCAGCGACCTCGATTACTCCAGGGCCGAAGTTTCGTGCCGCCGACGTGTTCGGCACGTCTGCGGCTCGCCACGCACGGTTGCCGACGTGTTCGGCACGTCTACGGCTCGCCATGCACGGTTGCCGACGTGTTCTGCACGTCTACGGCTCGCCGTGCACGGTTTCCGACGTGTTCGGCACGTCTACGGCTCGCCATGCACGGCTGCCGACGTGTTCGGCACGTCTACGGCTCGCCATGCACGGTTGCCGACGTGTTCGGCTGCCGCGCCCCAACTCAAGTGTGACGGACGGACGGACAGTGTGACACACGCACACACGCACACACACACACACACACGCTTGCTGCTTTATATATAGTATTATACCAGCAGGAATAAAAAAACTACAATAAATATCAAAGATGTACATTTCATGAATACTCACGCTCATATTGACACATTTGCCAAGGAGAACTGTCCTATTCCTGGTTTCTTCTATGCTCAATTATACTTCCCAAATTTCATTGAATGACGATCTTTAACGATTTTTTCTTTTTTTCATTTATTCTAATTTTATATCCTTTTTGCGTGGTAAATTGCTTCCACACTAGTTGCCTCTGTTGTGGCTCCTGTAAAATTTTCAGATTCTTAACGCTTCTTTTTTTAAAGAACGCTTTAATATATATATATACATATATATGTATATATACATATATGTATATATATGTATATGTATATATATACATATATACATATATACATATATATGTATATATACATATATATGTATATATATATTGAACAAGGTGAACTGATAACTTACCAAGCGCATTTAGCTTTCCTTTGTCAATGAACATATCCCATGTTAGTTCTTCTTCAGGGTTGGCGCGAATTTGTGCAATAGCTGTCTCCAAGAATCGCAGAGGCTCATCAGGTCGGTTGTAGATTAAGCCGGTCATAAGGCCCTGAAATATGCACGTATGTATGAAGATTGTAGTGAACCAAAACAGTCTAGAAATTTCATGGACTTCTTGTGATAATTCTTGCTGGACTGACACTCTACCTTTTTATTTTTATTTTCCTGAAAAATTTGGTATCAGTCCAGCTGCTTAGAAGAGCAGGTAGTTCGGACCTATCCTAGACGGTAGGGGCGGCGCTGAGGTGACAGTTGCTTCCAGCATCCCGCGTTACGACACCACATTCTCTGACACCACATTGTGAGTCAGCATGACTGTCATCGTATCATTTGGCAGCAGCTGGAGCTCTGGGTCGAACTTAAGCGAGAGGATGGATAGGCAAAACATCGTATGCCCCCTCTAACTAGGATAGATCCGGTAGATTCATTGGGCGGGCAGTTTTTTTCTTCATTTCACCAACCACGAAGTGATGGAAGGTACGATTGTTCCAGGTAGGCTCCGAACAAAGAACACATTTTCGGGGCTCACACGGCGGCCGTCGCCTCCTCCGATTTCGCTTCAACTCTCCTAATGTAATCCATCGTAGAAAACAGATAATATCTTCTCTTCAAAGTGCGATATGTCTGGTGGACTGAAACGACACGACGCCTAGATGAAATCATCGTTGAGGAACTCACCCCCATTTCGAATGTCATTAAAACATGGCGACCTCCGGCTTCGGCTTCAAAGAAAACCGTATTTCGATATTAGGAGGATGTAATGTTTTTCAACAGGAGTATGTCATAGGTGTCGTGCAGCAAACAGCGTCGGCGGTATAGTGGTGCATCATCCTGCCATCATGCACCATCCTGCCCGGAGGTGCGCCACGCCTTCTACTTCTACGGGATGTTGTAGAGGCAATTTGAACCGTATTTGACCAATACAGTGACTTGTAGTAGCCAATCTAGCCAGCGTTCTATCCTTCACAGACAGGTCTGGTACGAAATCGCCGATCCGGCGGGATGGAAAATTTGGTTGGCCTGGGCGGAAAATCCGAACCAGGAACCTTGTTCACTAGGTGCGCTAGGCACCCGGCGCCTCTTCCAACTGCGCTACAACGTATATGTGAGACGGGCGAGAGTCAGCGTTCCATCCTTATCGGACCCGTCCGGAAAGAATAAAGCACCGAATTGTCCATCCTCTGGCCACCACAAGCCGTTGTATAGGCCATATACATATTGAATTCATGATATCCCGTAGAAGTAAAAAAATGTGTGGCGCACCACAAAAAGGATTGAAAAACGTCGTTCTTCATCCTTTATCCACACAGCTATTTTATCGTAATTTCAGAGAGTGAAGTCAACCCTCTATCTTCTCCACAATACATGTTTGCCCTAACCATAGTAATGTTTAGTGACCTTCTATAGCTATTATGGTTCATGTTGCGAAGGTGGGCAGCATTGAAAGGTGGAGGCACGTTAACCAATCACAACAAAGCAGGACGTCGGCCGAACACAGTACAGCTAATCAGAGTTTTGTCCGTTTAAGCCCTCTCATAATGATACGCCAACTGGCAGATGCGATCTGATTGACAGACACGCACTCACCTCCTAATCCTGCTCATCTTCGCGACATGTACATTTTTTAGTTTTTTTTTTCAAACATATACCCAACAGTGTCTAACGCTTTCACGGTAAATGCTTATAGGCAATGAAAACTATAGGGAGAAAAATTGTGCATCACTGGTCTAAACGTGCTCTCAATAGTCTATTTCAGCAATCTCCAACTTCTCCCCTCTTCAAAAATCGGTGTTCTAAGTTCTTAGTCAGTTAAGTTTTTTGTGCCAACACGAGGTTTCAATTGGATCTTTATTCAGCAGGGCCTGACGTTTCGACTTCTCGTCGTCTTCAGAGGCCTGAACGTGGTGCATTAGTTTTATTTGCGCTCTACTCCATCAAGCTCCTTAACCACACTAGCATTTCTGACCTACTCCACGATCACAAAAGTAGGGACCAAGTGGGAAAAACTCACCAATTGGATACACCGAGAGGGCTGATGTTCGCCCAGGTCAGTTAGCCAGTAGGGACGAATGAGGCATACTGCACACCACTGTCGCCGACCGGTGCTACAGTTCACAATGGGACACGAACGGCAGAAAGTCACTCGTAACAGACAGACACTCATTTCGTTTGTTCATTACTGGATTTCTTGTGAAAATCCAGAACACCTCTAACGCTTTCCTCGCCGAAATATCTCCTACAATGGCCAAAATGGTACATTTCACCTCAAATGCGCATGCTTTCCGTTATGCGCATCAATCCTGTGCTTTCCAAGTTGACTCGTTTGCGACCCTTGTCGTTTACTAAATAGATGTTCCCTTACGCTCACTGCAAGAGCCCTTCCCGTTTCTCCGATGGATTTGGCGCTACATGCCAAGCACTCGATCTGGTAAATTGCTCCAGCTTTTGAGCAATCGCCTAAACTACCATTTGGGCAAATAACGCTGTTTTCCAAAATACACTGCTGATCGTAGAGCCTATTTGAACTAACTGCCGGCTGATGTTATCGTTAGGAATGTTCACTCAGATAACGTCGTCCTGCAGTTGTGCCCTTACAATAGTTCTTTGAATTTCTGCATTGACTCTATCGGAAATGAATGGTATGACGACAGTTATCTTGATTGCGCGGGATCTATCATGAGAGACAGCGTGATATTTCCTATGACGGCCTGAAACCCTATAGCCGTTTGAATTTGCTATATCTGAAGCTAATCGTAAAGGCTCTTGACGTTCATTGAGGCCCGTACACATACCAACTGCCGTTCGAAACATGTTGTTGACATCAGCACATTTCATAGCAATGGGGTGTGCTGACCTTGCATGAATCAGCATCTTCTTAGAGCTTGGTTTCCGATACCATTTCACGCTAACTACTCCCTCACCGGACACTTTCACTTGCGTGTTTAGATACGCGAGCCAACCATTATTCGGAGTTTCTCGAGTCAGCCTCATGTACTGAGATTGCTCGTTCATTAGCCTGAAACACTCATCTATTTCGGATTGTGTCGATGTTACGATGCAGCAGTCACCTATGTATCTGCAATACCTTAGTGGTGAGCGTTCGAGCATTAGTGTTCAATCCTACTCATAAAGCAGACAGCAAGGAACGGCGCTAATCGTTGACCCACAGCCAATCCTCTTACTTGTGAATAATATGAACCTGACCATTTAAAGATATTGCAATGCAAACACTCTTTGACCAGAATCATGATGTGCGCTTTCGACAATCCAAACTGTTTATGTCCCCCACATACAAATCCATCATTTCAGATAGTGCCTCTAAGGCTTCATCGTTTTGAACATTCGTGTAAAGTGAAGTCACATCAAACGATTCCATTACACAGCTTTCGCCGAAGCTAGAGTTGTGCAGTAATTCAAGAAATTTGCTAGTGTTGGTCAGATGAGAAGGGACAACAATTGGCTCACAATACTTTTGAGGAACCGGATATCCGGTCGGTTGGTCCGCCAACACAACTGATTATAGGTCTTATTTTGTAAGTGTCCGGCGACGTGGATTGCAAATCCAGTTGGGAAAGCTTATGCGTTTTTACTAGGCTATAAAGCCTGTCTATTTCAGCATTTCACCATACGAGTTTGATTAAAAACTATTCGTGTTGTGCTGTTTCCATTCAAGTATTAATGAGAAGCCACATCCGATCTCATAATTTACACCCTGCAGTATCCAGTTCCTTCAAAGCTTCTCCATTAAACGATATGTGAATCACCTCAAACAGCTGTGGGATGGAGTGCTCCTGAAGGTAATTCTTGGCCTCTGCTCCCATCCTCACGTGCCTCAGAGAGCCTTAAATTCAGAGCGTTGATGTCACTCCAGTTGCGAGTCGGCTTGTGTTACTGCTTTATGAGGAAACAAACGAAGCTCATGTTCAGGGACAGATCTAACTAATACACAAGCGGTTGTGAATTCACAGAAAAAGAACTTGAAGAAAGATGAGAGAAAAACAATGAGAGAACCGTCACCGAGCTTGTCAGTTGATTGTCCTAAAATTAAGATTCCCCTTTTAGAATATTCCTTCACGTTTTATTCGGGTCACATTATTTAATGTGGCGAAGCGTCCTAAAGCTTTTCTACATGGTTTTTTATACAGCAATGCAGTACCAAAATAATTTTGGGATATGACAAATTTGGAATGCTAGAGAAGACAAGGTCGGGATAGCAGTTCTGCCGAAATAATTTTCGGGATTCAAGCGTGGTAGAAAAGTAGCGAAGAAGCCTAAAAAACAGTTCTGAAATGTAATATGAAGACGTGCTACCAAATATTTGGTAAAGTATTACTGGAAACAGTTTGTTTTGAAGAAAAGAATCTCGACAGCGATGAGGGTAGAGATGATGATGCACCTCTGCTGTTGATGGTGGAGACATGAAATATTCGATGAACTCTGATATATGTACATATTACTGAAGTATGTACGACTAATAAAGAAACATGGCAAACCTTTCGAAAAAACACAATTTTTGGAACATTCTATTTTGAAAACATTCTAAAACACGATTTATTTAGTTCACGAATTCGAGCACATTCGAAAGTTCAAGCATTCAAATATTCAACTCGAATACTGGTACTTGAATGAGAGTCATTCAAATAGCTATGCGACCGAATAGTTCAGTCGGGCACAGCTATAAATGTTGGTTTCGCATTGTACATTTGAATGACGTCTTCTGAATGACGTCTTGAACAACGGTGGCTTCTTGGAAATATTCGAATATTCGATTGGTTTCGAGCACCGAATTTTTCAAGTATTCGATTTCGGATGTGTTCGGAAAATATGATGTTTTCCGAATGCTAAACTGATTAATTTGAGCGCAGTTTTCTTGAATATTCAATTCTAAATGCATTCGAAAAACGAGTTGAGAATAGGTCGTTCGAACACATATTGTTAGAAAAAATTGATTTTTCTGAATATTTGAAGTTTATTTCAATCGGTATACGCCTTTGCTTCATTATCCGAATTCGAATACATGGGGGAAGCCGATTTTTTGAATATTCGAATTCGAATATTGGGTTTCGTATTAAGATCATTCGAACACTTATTCGAATAGGTCATTTTGCCATAGTTACCGAGTACACATGGCTAGTCAACGAAGGTGGGGCTCCTTGAGTTTCCGCAGCAAATCCCTTACAGTCCGTTTTGATATATGCGACCAAAAGGGCCGCCTAAGATTGATCGAAATGGTTTACCAATCCATGGCTCCTCAGTCATATCCGTCGACCTCCCTCCTATCAGGAAATTCTTTTGCACCACCTTCGATGCTTTCGTTTTCACCGAATGCTGTAGGGATCAAACCTGGATGAAAGCCGCTTCCGAGGCTATGTCCCTTTGTCCCTCCAAGGGATCTTGCTCTTGAGAGCAATAGTTCACTACGTCGTTTGTTGACAACTACCAACAGGCTTCGTTATTTCTTTAGTGCATTTTCGCGAAGTTTATTTCCAGCTGAGACACTTTGCCTTAAACAGTAGAAGCTCAAATCTTGACTGGCTTCCCGAGAGCTTGTTACTGACACTACTCGGAAAAGAACGAGAAAAAACGATCTGGGACCACGGCGGATGAGTTCAAGAGCTTAGTCGGCGTAATTAAGTTATGATTGATGTCGTCCAAGGTGTCGCACGTCAAAAGCCATCAGGACAGGAAGCACACGAGCTGAGCGGATTTGGAGTGGCGCCGTTTCCTCCCGATTAGCTGCGCCGGATCCGCATGCAGGCGAGCACGGTGAAATGAAACCGTTGCTAGGGGTGACGTGTGTCTAACACCTCGATGACAAGGTCTGCGAGCACTGACACTGTTTTATCAAATGTCGAACGTCTCCATCGTATCCGCTCCCTGCAAAAACACGGATCGCTGTCGAGTTACGCTTGATGGAGTTCTTGGGAAGCTGTCCGCAGGCGCGGCACCAAGGCTGAAGAGGAATGCGAAGAGCACAAGGGCCGGAATTAATCAACTACAGTAGATTCCTGTTCCTGTGTTTCGCATTTTGAGCGGAATAAACGCAAAAAACATCGTTTTCGCCGTTCTCCCCTAACTCGCTTCAAAGTGGCCTATTCGACAAATACAGGGTGCACCAAAATAACGTGGACAAGATTTTTTGTCATAATTATAAAACAACCAACACTTCGAAAAAACGACGACTAATTTACAACAACACAAACATTAGGGTACACCATCTTGAAGTGGTTTCGAAGTGGCCTCCCTTGGAGCGGATGCAAAGGGCCAAACGTTTCGCGAGGTTTGGGGGCGATGGGCCACAGGTCGTGGCTGGGAACAGATTCTGATCACAGATGTAAAGCTGTTCACCGTGGAGCAGGCGCACAATCGCCAAAATGATAAGATCTGGTCACCCAGAATCGGCCATGGTTTGGGGCGGAATCATCCCTCTGGCAGGACCCCTCTGGTTTTGTGGATAAAAGAGTGAAAATCGAAAAAGATGTGCACCAGCGAGACATTCTCGAGTCCTTAGTTCTTCCTTGGGCCCAGTAGCACTTCGGTGATGCCCACTGGACGTTCCAACAGGACTCTGCATCCGAACATAGGGCGAAGAGTACGCAGGCGTGGTGCAAGGCCATTTTCCCCGATTCCATCACGCCTTCGGAATGGCCGCCGTATTCTCCGGATTTGAATCCGATGGGCTATAGTGTATGGGCATTTTCAAGACTGGGGTCGATGTCAAGCGCCATCGCAAACTCGAGTCCCTGAAGGAACCATAACGCCAGGAGTGGGAACGATTGTTTCCTGATGACCTGCGGCCCATAGCCCCAAGCTTCGCAAAATGTCTGACCCTTTGCATCCGCTCCAAGGGAGGCCACTTCGAAACCACTTTAAGATGGTGTACTTTAATCTTTGTGTTATTGTAAATTAGTCGTCGTTTTTTCGAATTGTTGGTTGTTTTATAATTATGACAAAAAAATCTTGTCCACGTTATTTTGGTGCACCCTGTACGTTTTACGTAATCTACTGCTCATTAAAAAGAATTAATTTGATGTTAAGCCTAATGTTAAAAGTATCTGCATAATTTAAGAAGCGTTCAGCGTGATTTGATGTTTATACGATCGAAGTGGTTTGTAAAGTAGTTCGGTTGTTCTGAAAAGTTTCCAATCTAAGCTGATAATGGGGTAGATTATTATGTATCCATTGTCGAAGACAACGAAGAGCTTTGGAAAAGTTCCCCAGTCCTTAAAATTCTTCTCCAGCCTGGTATCAAGAATGAGTGGCGTAGTCGGCAGGAAAGCCTATACTGGCCTTATGTTCAGCTCGCGGTTCGACCAGTAAAAGCATGAAGTTTTCGAAATATACATTTTCATTTCGAATTGGACACTCCTTTAAGCTAGCCTAAGACTTTTGAAATCATTGTGAACTTTTCCAAATTAAAATGAGTTTCTTCAACATTAAACTAGACACTCTCCAAAAATGCTAGAAAAATTTTTTGTTCAAGGAAAATTTTAGTGTAACTTTCTCTGAAGTTTTAGTTTACTTACCAATAAGTTCGTTATTGTTTGTTTTTTCGTGTATATGACGTTTGCCTTAAGCAACGTAATAAACTTATACTTACACTTATACTTATAAGAGAATACGTAGTTTGAAATTAAATTTTTTTAGAAAAAACAATGATTTGAAGATTGATTTAAAGAGCAGGAAAGCGGCCATTTTCTATTGCCAAAATAGAAATTGCGCCATAAATCAAACGCTGCCACACTCGTTTGAAACGACTGCAAAAATTGGGCTTGCTATTCTCCATGCTTGTATAAGCATACTAGCTGTACACGCAGGTGACCCAATAAACATGCATAGCTCTACAATTAAGCGATATACCCATAAGTCAATAGAAGGCATGGCACATCCTCTGTACTATTACCTCCGTCCTAATAATTGGATAAAACCTCACCTATTCAGCCTTTTACTCTAGTCTCATCTACTCGACCTTCCCTTTGTTTATTAGAAGTGTTAACAAATTTGCTGTCACAACGATGTTTGGTTGCGATCAAAACTTTTAGAGCCAGGGAAGACTCGAACCCGCACCTCCCTCTGACCGGGCGGGAATGCTCTACGCCTTTACACCACCGGATTTTGATCGAATGCAACATCCGCACTTCGTGGGACTGATCAGCACTCACCCGTATCCGGGATGAGCTGGCCGCTGATGTCAGGCTGTAAAGGCGTAGAGCATTCCAGCTCGGTCAGAGAGAGGTGCGGGTTCGAGTCCCGCCTGGCGCTAGAAGTTTTGATCGCAACAAAACATCGTTGTGACAGCATGCAACCTCGATACCAGCCACTTGAGGCTTAAAGAAACTGATTTGAACAAATTTGCTGCCAAAATTTTCAGGTACTGATATGTAGTTCCCTCTTTAGGTCTATTAGCAGCTATTTCTACATCACCAACACCATTACATAACGATGGTTGCACTTACAGATTGCACCATCCATTGCGCGACATCGGTGGCACGTCTTCTGAACCCAGACACCCATTGCTTAACATCAATAACACGTCTTCTGAATCCGATTCAGAGGTATTCAGAGGTGTATGTAACGATCTGGGTTTACCGCCGTTGAATTTCTCATTTATAGTTGGTTTGAAACGAATGTTCCAGCACCAGCGATATGTTGCACTTCTGTAGACACCAAGATCTCCAATCTACGGCAAGGAACCGTCTGTTTGTAGGGAGGCGATGGAAGAATCAGATTTCGGGAGTATATTTACAGTGCACTGTATTCTACTCATCCTTGGACATGAGTGTAAAATATCGACCCTGGGCGTATTTATGCGTGTAAATATGTGTTGTAAATGTACTTGAATAAAGTTCAAGGTTTGCTAGTCGAATCTGTGAAATGTACCAATGAGCATTTTGCTATCGTGATGAACCTTAAAATAAGAAGCCCCAATCTTCCATTCTTCTTCGAACTTCTCCTTTGCCTCTACAGTTGCCGGACCGACCTTTAGCTCTTCAGTGATTTCTCTTATGGCTGTTCTTGGGTTGGCATCTAGCACTTCCTTCAACTCATAGTGGTCAATCTCCGATACCCGACCGCGTCCTTTCCAATTTTCGAGACTGAAGTTTCCAGCTCGGAATTTCTCGAACCAGCTACACGGGTAGGTTAAGATGAGATGTGCCCAGCCCATGCATTGATGACATTTCAAGTTGCTTCAGAAGCACTCAGGTCGAGTCTGAACTCATGAAGCAAAACGATGTGAATTTCCCATTTCGACAGAATCTCCACAAGCTATCCGAAGTCACCGGTGATAGAGAAATGGTGATAATTTGGTACGATAGCGCGAAATTTTTTTCTTTAACGACGATAACAATAACGATAACGATAACGATAAATAACGTGACTGAATTCGTTCGAGATTTGGTTCAATTATCAATGCTCAAGCTTAGCATGTAGAAAACGGTCATTATTCTTGCACTAACCCAGCTCATACATGCTCATGGGCACCCCTGTCACACTTGTATAACACTGCAGCGCTGTGTCCCTGAAAAAACAAGAATTCCTCAAAAACTCATGAGATGCAGAGAAAAATTCAATTCCTCAACGAAATTTCTTTCTGCAGCGCGAATTTCGACGCGAACTGCGCTGATCCCGCGGCGTCGCGAGCGCCATGACCTCGTCATTGTTTCGAGGTGCTGCTCGTGCTCCGGCTACTGTTGGTGCGACTTGACAGCGAGGTTTAATGGAGGCGAAGGCCATATTCGTAGGCGGAGATTGACCGAACTTTATCGATCGCGCACAATACTCTACCGCAGCGCTGAATCGTCCGCGCCGTTGCTGCTCGGCCGCCGCGGGCTGCTGTAGATGTACTGTCGGCCATGGTATCACTGATCTGTACTGCCGGTATTATGCTGTGCTGCTCCTTCACGTCACCGGTGAACGCCGTCTGGACCGAGGAGGACGAGTCGCAGCGGATCGCAATGGTCAGTTCGATGTGTTATCCGCTATCGTATCCCCCGCAAAGACTCGCGCTGATCATCTAAAATAGTAAAGGCCTGTTTCCTAAAAATAAAAATAAAGAACAGCTACTTATGGTGATTGATTATAACTGTGTGATATGAGTTGAAATCTCACGGACTTTTCAGTGGAAGTCTAAAACAATCAATACAGCTGAGAAACTAGGCCTTCAAGTTTCCAAAATTCCCTTCCTGAACCTTTCCAAATGTTCCCGTCAAACAGTCCCGCCGCCGAGTGCACACACACACAGAGATTCCCCCTAAACCGCTCACGTGATTCTATGCATGATGGCACTCAAGAGCGCTGGCGTCAGGTCAAGGTGAGACTGAGTACCGTAATCATGCTCATCGATTTTCGCAGTCTGGTTGGAACAACAACCTTGCTTGATTGCAAATACGAGAAAAGATTATGTTTTTCGCCTGTAACTGCAAATGGACGGGGCTTCACCACTATTTGGCCTGTTGCTACATCCCATGTGGAGGGAAGGTTGCCGACCCAAAAAAAATCTTTTTAAAATCCTCACGGGCAATACCCACATAAACCCTTTCAAATTTTTGGCGTCGAAGCGATAAGGACAAGAAGAAGGAAATTCAGCCTAAATGTCTCTGTTGCAAGGATCACAATAAGATCCACATTTTTGAAAGACAGAAGCCTGCGGAAGATCAAATTGCTGCTTGCTGGCAACGAAAATCTCCTACTTTTTGCGTAAATTCAGGAAATTTTCTGTTCACTAAAATATTGTATTGGTTGTTTTTACAGGCGTATAGATCTTTCACTGTACCTTCTAGTATTTGTTTTGTGTTGTGCTGCCTTCTATAATATTTCGTTCCTCTTATCCTTAACTGCTTTTTTACTGTTTTACACTTAAAACACTTCGGCAAAGGTGTCTTGAAATTTTAAGCTTGTTTTGTAACTCTGGTTTTATACTTCTATTCTTTTTTGTTTCACTTCCTCAGCTGTGATTGTGTTGTCTTAGCTTTGTTGTTTCTGTCGGCATTTTTTATAACATGAATTTAGGTCTGGTCCACCAATAAAAATGTAAATTTTTTTTGTACAAAAAAAAATGAGCGATGGAGGAAAAAACGGTTAGGGCTTCTTCGATAACCCAACATAATTTTCTGCCTGCCGTTTTTGCTAGCCATAATGACGAAGTTGGGGTAATGCGGCATATGGCTGATTGCAGACGTTTCACTGCAAAAGAGCCCGAAGAGGGTATCAGTGGTAAGCGGATTAACCTTTATCCGTTATTCGGCATCTGAGGTGTTTTGGCATACCCGATCTGTTATTAGCTATCTGGCAGATCTGAATAATGCAGTGAATAAGCTGGTAAATGTATACACAGCCTTACGCAACCAACCCTCGGGGCCACGAGATTCATTTGCGCGTCATGCTTCATGCTTCTGGAAAGGATAGTGGGGAAATAATGAAATGCGCCATGACATTCAGAAAACTCGTTGTGAAGTGTTCAGCTCACAAAATCTCATCACATCACATCTCGATTATTTATTTTAATATTTTGGATAGTTTGCCATTATTTTTTTTTAACAAGTGCTCCTTCACGACTATCGGCGTGCCTCGCACTTGCGCGCTTCGCGCGATTTTGCAGTATCACTAAGCTAAGGGCAATCACATCAAGCTAGCTGCTCTACTTGTACAGCTTTTTCCCTACCTAGGAGTACAAAAGACTCACAGTACGTACGCGTATATGTATGAAAGGGCGATCTATTGGTTCCTCGCTACTAGTCCTCCCTTAGTGAAACGGTCTCCCATTACTGGTACTGGTCCCCTCAATGTCCCCCCCCCCTTAGCGGACGACGTCTGCTGCAAGCCTTCTGTATCCGCGGGCACATTGGACGACATCTTCGGCACGTCTTCTGAATCCCCTAGCACGTAGAAGACGTCTGGGTATTTTCCGCTGTATTCGCGCACCGTAATTTGATCAGTATCGATTGACGGTGATCGATACTTCAAAAACGAACTTTTGATTCGCGTTCAGCAACCTCGATTGCGCCACGGCTGAAGTTCCCAGGCAGGGAGAAGACGTCTGGATATTTTTCGCTATTCTCCCGCACCGCAATTTGATCAGTATCGATTGATGGCGATCGACACTTCAAAACGAACTTCAGATTCGTGTTGAACGACCTCGATTGCCCCACTATTAAAGTTCCCAGGCAGGGAGAGAACGTTTGGTACTTTTCGCTATTTTCGTGCCGTAATTTTCCCCCCATTTTCCCCCAACTTTCCCCCGATTTTCCCCCTATTTTATGGCTAATTTCTGCGGCGGCGCCGATCGATAGTATGAGTCAGCGCTTAGCGCGTTATTGTAGAGTATGATATTTGGGGTAATTTGCCACGGTGCTCACTGGGTATGATAGGATAGTAGTTTTCTCTAAGTATTAGAAGTTGTAGTGTGATATCACAGTCGGAGGAGGCGCCGTATGTCACATGCACCCCGAATATATTTAGATTCTTAGTTCGAGGCCAACACAGCTTTTCACTACTCCTGGGTCGATGATTTGGTGCCAGACTCGTCTGGTAAAGGTAAGGAATAAAAGCGGAAACGGTAAAACCCTCAGAGTTTTCAAAAACTTTCTATTTGCTCTGATGGAAATTCTTTGGCACTTGAAACAGGAGTGGTTGATCGACAATAATCATGGTGTGAGGTCGGCTACCTTTAACGTCCACGAAGCCGAATTTTGGCGGCTGTCTAATGGACAGCTCATTGTTTCACAAATCTCCATGTAAGTCTGATACCAACTCACCAACCTCAAAGCAATGTAAAACTTCGTTGGCTAGTGTGGGACTCGAACCATGAACGTTGATTTGAGGTGCAGCCGGCGCCCCAGTTGGGTCCGACTGTGCTAGCTTGAGCCCGCAATAACTTATGGGGAAGCACATCGATAACAGATCTGATTGCTTAACTCTATAAAATGACATAAATACAGGAAATACGCTCAACCTCACTGGTTGTGAGTGAAATCTATGAAAAGTGAAAAGCAAACGTTGTGAAGCACGATGGTTGGCAGCAGCAGGCACCATAGAGTTAGCTAGTCGAAACACTGTGAAAGCCTTCTTCTTCAAGATAGTTTTGCTGCTGATTCTGCAAACGGCAATAGTCATTAGCAAAACGGTCTTCAAAAATACCCCATTTTTGCTGTAATAATTCGGTGATGAACAAGCGATAGATCACTATGAGTGTTACTGTTTGTTCAGAACGACAACGCCAAGAATCCCCTCTTCCGACATGCAATCATTTTTTTGTTGTTGTTTAAAATACCGTCAATTACATTTAAAAAGCAAAAGAAAGTAGAAGGTGTAGAGCTTATTCTAAAAATAGCATTTCTCAACTCTCTTTCACAGGCTTCGTTCTTTATTCTTGGACGCATTTGCCCATTTTGAAACAATGATAGCGGTCAGATAGTGTACGCTATAGTTGCGCTCATATGGGCATTTGAATGAATGTCATTCGAATTTGAATACTCGAAATCGAATGTTCAAAAAATCGCGTTTTTCGAATATACTCGAATTCGAATATTCGACATTTGTGAGCACTCGAAACTATTCGAATATTCGAAAAAATCGAAAGCACAACTTTAGTAGGTAAATATAGTGTCCGTTTCAGATTATCAACAATGACAAGAAGGCGTTTGAAGAAGAGATGCGGTCTCAAAGAATGCTGACCAGTCCAGCGAACACGAGAGCATCGATGGAGGCGCGAAGAGAGGTCTTGCGAAATCCGCCGCCTCCTACTCCTCCTCGAAGCAATCACTCTGAAAACGGTAGGATGACTGGCGCTCTGGGTTGTCTTCCATGTTCAGATGAGAGATAAAACTCATTATTGCAGCCGATGAGAGCTGGTGCTACCACTGCACTTCACCGATGAAGACCTTGTCAAGAGATATGAAGAAAACTATTCAGCAGTTTCTACAGCTGCGAAGAGCCACGTATCCTGAAGGTCAGTGTCACACAATAATTTTTAGTAATGTTTTCCATTTCTTCTTAAACCGTACGCTACAGTTAGTCGTAATTCAAAAGCCATATATCAAACAGAACCCAGAAGGTGGGCATTCTAGCGGCTGGAAAGACTTCTGCCTGCCTTAACAACAAAAAAAAAAATGAAGCTCCAAATAATGCGAGTCAGGATGTAGATGTTACTTTTTTTGGTTCAAAGATAGAACATTAGCTACCACATCAAATTCATGTGGTCCCTACTTCAAACCGTGTAGTGCCCTCTCAAAAGGCTGTGTAAAAATCAATAATATTGATTAACACTGTCCACTCGTCCTGGAGTTCCTCCAGTTCCCAACACACTCAAGCGATTCCCAGGTCAGGAGGACAAATATGAACAAAAATCAGTCACATCGATCCGTATTGATGGTAGGACCGGCATTGTGCGCTGGTTGTGACGCCCGTCCAGCTTCAATTACACTCCAGCGCTTCCCTCCTTATGAGGATAACTGTGGATAAGAACTGTTCCCCCCGAACAATATTGGACTTTTAATCGATATTGTCCACTCGTCACGACACCCGCTCAGTGCATTTCATAATTGAGCGATTCCCAACTTAGCCAGTCAGCTATGAACAAAAACCACCAGTATCGATCGATACTGCTCGATCAATAGATATTTTGTTTAATCGTTGTTAATCAGTATCAACCATCACTTTCGTATCACCCAGAAAGGACCAATAAACTCGATCGATTAGTGACTCTGCTCACATGTCCAACACTTTAAAGAGCCGTCGGACGGACGCACTATGTGATTCACAGATTAGTTCGCAATAAGATATTAGCTCCGTAGGCGAATTATCGAGAAAACTACACCAGCTGACTGCTCTCGGCAAGGTACGGCTTCATCTTCTTTCACAGACCATTCCGGTTCCAATTCCTTGATACTGGAGAGATAGAAGGCTTGGTCGTTAGCACTCGCTCGAGGTTCGTATCTTTGCCGAACAATGGGCAATTATAAATTTTCGTCTAAGAGGTTGTATCATCCGGAAAGTGATAATAGAGAGATCCAAAGAAATACAGAGCTATAACAGGGATGGAGAGACCCCGTAGTCGGCGCAGAAAGACGCCATCGTTAAAAATGGAGTGATGAAGGAATGGAGAGTGCAAGACGCTCAGAAGCCGAAGAAGAACTGACGTTTGCGTACGATTAGTTATGTTGCCTACAGCTGAAATTCTTAGAACACCTTAGCATATCTTCTGGACGCGTGGTAGCGCAGTCGGAGGAGGCGCGGCCGTCATGTGCACCGTGAGACAGGTTCTAGGCCTAGGCCCCGCCCAGGGCACACAAGTCCTTCATCCTTTCGAGGTCGGTAGCAGATTTGACTGAGAATAAGAAAAATGACTTGATAGGTTGGCCATCGCAGTCAAGGTGCACGATTTTAATTCAGTGCTCGAATAAGAATCGGCGTCTCTCCCAGTTTTAATCGAATTTGATTACTTTCAGAAGTCTCAACTGAAGAATGCGTGAATGCGAAGAACCTTTCACTGCTGCATAAACAGAAGTGTCGCCATCGACACTGCACTACCATCTCACTCGTGGATCACAATCAAGGTGGCTCACATTTTGCAGTCCACTCTGACTCTCGGGCAACAGCAGCAAAACTGAAAGTAGACTTCTTTACAAAGAGAATACCGTAAACTGACCTACGAGAGTACTATTCTTTGAAATTGCCTATCCGTGAGATGCCTCATTGCTTTGTTTCGCTTTTATAGTGCCTCCCTCCGACTAGGATGACCCCTTCTTTTTTTCATTTACCGTTTTCTTTTTTACATACTTATTAACTTCACGTCACAATGCTTAAAGGATAAAAGGATAAAGGACGGCGTTACTCAATCCATTTTGGGATGCGCCACGCATTCTACTTCTACGGGATATCGTGGAGACGATTTGAATGCGTATTTGGCCATACAATGACTTGCGGTGGCCAGCCGATAAACAAGTCGGCGCTCTATCCTTCCCAGACAAGTCTGGTACCAATTCACCGACCCCGGAGGGATGGAATGCTTGGTTGGCCTGGGCGGGAAATCCGAACCAGGAACCTGACGTCGGGTGCACGCGACAGTCGGCGCCTATTCCGACTGCGCTACACGCGCCAGTCACAACGCCTATTATTCTTATAACAATTTCAAGCGTAATCATCTCCTTTCTAAATGCATTCGATTATCTAAAGGATGACTTATTCTTCAAAAATAAAAACATTTCAATCGATTGCTGACCTGCGATGATATTTTACTCAAATCTAGGAGCCTCGTTTGTCCTGCGAGGTTGTGCGGAGAACTTCGGTGCTGTCGACGAGAAGTATTTGGAAAAGCAAGGAGACAATAGCTGCACGAGGTACATTTTCTTCACTTACTTGTTAAGTAAAATACAACTCTATAACCATTTGTCAACGTCCAGATTAAGAGCAACGATGGAAATGTCATTCCTTATCAGTTACAATCCTTCGAGTAGCAGTCGTTCTTAAAGCGTATAAAATCAACTTTTGACCAAATTTTTTAAGCATGATGCGCCGCTCATTCTGCTTCTGCGGGATGTCGTGGAGGCGATTTGAATGCGTATCTAGCCTACGCAATAACTTGCGGTAGCCAGCCGATGAGCAAGTCAGCGCTTTGTCCTTCCCAGACAAGTCTGTTACTAATTCACCGACCCAAGAGGAGTGGAATGTTTGGTTGGACTGGGCGGGAAATCCGAACCAAGAACTAGGTACGGGAGCACGCGACAGCTGGCTCCTCCTCCGACCGCGCTACACGCGCCGGTTTTAAGTTCAGAATTTCGAATTTCCTATAAAACTGAGTTGCATACACTGACAATGTCGCAAAGAAGCTCTTGTTTTTTCTAGCGCGATTGATAAAGAAGGTCCAAATGCTGGGAAATAATGTCACTTCACCCCTCTTCGAGTGGCATTCTCATCGATGATTAATTCTAGGCTTCACGAGCATCTGGACATGCAGGAGTGCCTTTGTGGATCAAGACCATACTGCTTTGCCGGGTACGGACGTCGAAGGTCAAGCTCGTCTCCGACGCTTCCACTGCTAATATTAATTGCGTTTTTGCTGTAGCTTACTTGCCAGCCGTATGACGAATCGTGAAAACTTACCGGTCAATGTAAACACGTTGTGCTTATAGTTGTATGTGTATTTCAAACGTTCGACAGTTGTGAGGTGCCTAAATCAAGATTGTGTACATGCTGCTCATTTTGTGTTCGACACCTAGAACTTGCTGGTCGTTTTGTTCGCCACATTTGCATAATTATGTCCGCCAGAGATATAACATCTTGAATCTCTAGTTGTTGTCATCTACTACTGTCTTTCTTATCAGAGCAGGGTGCGACAGAGGCCGGATTCATTAATGAGTTTACCCAGGGTTATGCGAGTAGAAGCTAGAAATCGAAGCATGACCTGGAATTCACAAGAGCGTGGAGGTGGGTGAATGGTTGAAGAGAATTATACCATTCACCGAATCATATCATATTATATATGGTGGGATTATTAAATAATGGTGGGATAACGAGCGGCTTGAGGAGCTTTCAAGAGCGTCGAAAAAGTCGTGAAGAAGACGAAGAACGTCCGACTCCGTGCCCACCTATTCGACTCTACCGTCCTTCCTGCCCTAACATACGCCTCAGAGAACTGGGCTATACGAAAGCAGGATGAACACGCGATCAGCGTCGCGCAGCGTGGAATCGAGAGGGCGATGCTCGGAGTGACACGACTCACGCAAGTGAGAGAAGGCCTCCGGAGTTCCGAGCTTCGCCGACGTTCGAAGATCAGAGACGCTGCCGCGTGGGCCAAGTTGTCGAAAATTAGGTGGGCCGGTCACTTAATGCGATTCGCGGACACCCGCTGGACGAGAGTCGTCACAGATTGGATTCCGCGGGATGTCAAAAGAACACCAGGACGCCCACCAACGCGTCGGTCGGACTTCTTCGTGAAAGCCCTGAACGGCCGCTATGACGCTCTTCGTGTCCCTCGAGCGAGGAGGATCCATTGGAGCACTCTGGCACGCGACAGGGACGAATGGAGACGCTGCTGGCGCCCGCTCGAGCAGGTCGATGATTAAGGGGACGACGGGTGATACAGGTGATCATATCATGGATAACAAACTTATTCTCTGCCCACTATCCTCTGTTGGTAAACTTACCCATTACCATCAACCCATTACCTTACCAATCGTGAATCCTGCCTCAGAGGAACTTTGAGATGAAAAGGATATAGCTGGATGCGCCTCTGGACGCTTATTTACGTTTAAGTATGTGTTCCGTATCCGCAACGGACGTCGATGAACAGAGTTCTGGACCATTTTCTTTCCGGTTCCCTAGCGCAGAGTCCCCCAGTCACAAGACGGCGAGCTCAATTAGGCCAAAAACGGCGATGGCTACCAAGCAGTAGTGGCGCAGTGGGTAGAGGTGTGGCGTCTTGGAAAGGATAGGTCTGCGGTTCGGGTTGCCTTACGTTCGGCTAAAAAAGATCTACCACAATCAACTAAAGCACTACGTAGGCAAAATCACAAAGATCGCCAGAAAGGGAACCCGATTCTTATGTACTATCGCGCTTTAACGAGCTCAGGGATGGAAGAGTTCCTTCGCCTAAAAAGCTTAGAGAGGTTATTAATAGCGATGGAGGCTGGAGGAAACTAAATGTACGTTGGACAGGACAAGAAGGGGAGGGGAAGAGAAGGCAGCTTAGCTCGCCTATGGCAGAGGAGACCATTAGGTCCTTCACTGGCCTTCTTTTTAATAGTCACTTCCCCGTGGCGGTACTAATACCGCCGTGAGAGAAGGAGGGTGTGGACAGTCCAGTGAAAGGAGGTGAGCAACTATCGGATTTTCGAAAAACATAGGCTTGGCATCTGGTGCAGTATCACCACAGTGAAGGAGATGTACTGACACGGGAGTCATCCGAACATGATGACGGCCGGAGTAAGCGGCATCGATTGACCGACCAATACCGATTCGTTCCATTGGTTTTTGTGTGGATAGGACATTAAGGATTGAGAACTGCACTAATACAATGGAGGGTAGACAGGTCACACACCGTTACTAGGACCTTACCTTGTCTCATCCTACCACATCCTATGCAGTTGCTCGAGAACGCGTTTTTCCCGCTCTCTCTGTCTGTGCGCCTGTTTGTGTGTCGGTCCGCCTGTCTGTACACAGTGAAGAATGATTTTATTCAATTCAATTTCCTTAGGCCTCAAGTGGCTGGTATCGAGGTTGTAAGCTGTCGTAACGATGTTTTGTTGCGATAAAAGCTTCTAGCGCCAGGCGGGACTCGAACCCGCACCTCCCTCTAACCGTGCGGGAATGCTCTACGCCATTACACCACCGGTGCCGTTTGATCGAACGTAACATCCACACCTCGTGGGCCGATCAGCACTCACCTGTATAACTGGATGAGCCGGCCGCTGACATCAGCATGGAACCAGTGAAGCTGATGGTCGTGAAAGAAACGATTCAAATCAGTTTCCTTTAGCCTCAAATAGCTGGTATCGAGGTTGTAAGCAGTCATAACGATGTTTTGTTGCCATTAAAACTTCTAGCGCTAGGTGGGACTCAAACCCACATCTCCCTCGAACCGGGCGGGAATGCTCTATGCCATTACACCACCGGCGCCGTTTGATCGAACGCAACATCCACACCATCCACAACATGTTTTGATTAATTTTATTGATTTTTATAAAGATTTGACCCTTTAGCGCGGGAGTCGCACAGTTACAATTCGTGTATTATGGTCTAAATAAGAGAGGGAGACTATTGCTGTTAAGCCGTTCAATTGACGCAATTTTCTGAACGTCTGGTATAACTCACGTGGTACCGAAGACGTTCTTCAGGGAGGACACTCCGTAATCCATTTTCCGGACGAAAACTGGCACTATTGTACTTTCACAATTCCAAGGGTCGAAAAAAATTCGCTCAAACTTCGGCTACGGGGGCTATTTGGAGTGCTGATCACGAATTTGATATCTGTTTTCATAAATACGGCCGATTACGGTAGGTTACGGTAGGTAGACTAAGGCTGCCAATGTCATGGTCAACGATTTCGCCCAAACTTCGGCTAGGGGGGGGGGGGTTATTTGGGGTGCTGATCACGAATATGCGGGTAATAAGCCGAGGTTTGGGCGGAATCGGTGACCATGACGTTGGCAGCCTTAGTCACCCGCACCTACCGCAATCTACCGTACTCCAGCGTAGAACGAAAAACGGATGTCAGATTCGTGAACAGCACTCCAAATAAGCCCCCCCCCCCTAGACGAAGTTTCAGCGAAGAATTTTTTCGACCTCTCCTCGACCCGTGGAGTTGTGAAAGTACAATAGTGCCCGAAAACCTTGTACGAAGAATGAAAGCCTGGAGAACGTGGCATTCCCTACCCACCATCGTGCCATTTTTGAGAGCAAATGTGAATGGCAGCCAAACGTCCACCATCGGGTGGCTTCTAAGTGTCATTGCAGCAGCGATCGTCGCTGAGGCGTACTTCCGACTGGAGATTGCGTTCACAAATGGCAGAGGTATGTCTGGCGGCGTGTAGCAGCGGTCACTCTCGCTTCTTCTTTTTGCTTTTTGTTTTGTTGGGCCAGATATGAGGCGTCATTATCGAACTGCTCGCTCTCGTTCGCTTCTGCGCTGGACAGTATAGTTATGCTCGAACGATCTATTCGAGTTAGCATTTGAATGACTTTCATCTGAATTTGAATATTGGAAAAATCGCATTTTTCGAATGTTTTCGAATACGAATATTCAAAAAATTGTGTTTTCCGAATGTATTCGAATTCGAATATTCGAAAAACCGCTTTATCGAATATATTTGAATTCGAGTATTCAAAATTTGTAAGCAATCGAAACTTCGAATATTCGAAAAAATTTCGAGAGCACAACTATACTGTGCAGTCAGTTTCTGAACAGTTTTCCTGGCTCTTGGCTTGTTTCCGCCGACTCTTGTTCTAAGCAGCTTTCTCTGCTATCGACTCCTTGATGTTCTGCCTTCAATACGAGTATACGAGCACTGTGTGGTGCATATAAGTCAGTCACTGGAACTCGCCAAAGTACCAGGCTGTCCAATAATTCTTGTCCGAAAATTTCACCATTTTTAATTTTTTTCAACTTTATTGAAAAACAAGTCTAATCAACAATATGATCACCACAGTTATCCACAACAGTGGCCCGTTGGGCAGGTCGCCGATGCCCTTCGCCCAGAATTCCGGGGGCTGCGACTCGAAGAAGTCCGCGATGTCGGATTTGAGGTTGTCGTAGATGGTGAATTTTCTTCCGGCCAAATGGTGCTTCAGCGGGCGGAACAAGTGGTAGTCAGAGGGGACGAGGGAATACGACGGATGCGCAACCGTCTCCCAGCCGAGCGTGGCCAACTTCTGCTGGGTCCCCTTCGCCACGTGGGGGCGCGCGTTGTCATGCAGCAGGTGGACCGAGGCCTGTCGGGGACGCTTTTCTCGGATGGCGGCGGCTAGTTTCTCGAGCTGATCGGTGTAGATGGAGGCGGTGACCGTCCTGCCTTGCGGGAGCAGCTCGAAGTACAGCATGCCCTTGGCGTCCCACCAGCAGCAGAACATGATCTTCAGCGGCTGTTCCCTGTCCTCGAGGCTCGTGTCGCCGCTCTCGAAACGATTGAACCAGCGCCTGACTGTGCGTTGGGACACTGCATCCTCCTTGCATGCTCTGCAGATGTTGGCGACCGCGGTGCCCGTGTCGTTGCCCAGTAGCCACTCGTAGTACACGAACGTACGAATTCGACCTTGGTCCATTTTAGCTTGTACTGGTAGCTAGACGCGGCGACTGCGCCTTATATACCCCTAGCGTGGAACTCTGGAGAACCTTCTAGAAGGTTTTTACACTTGCCTGATATTATAACACTTCTAAGGAAAATTATAGAATTTTGAAAACTTTCGGACAGGAATTATTGGGACAGCCTGGTATTAGGCACCGAGCGATTTTGCATGATGTGACAAATGAAAGCTAATCTAATATAACAGTTTATGGTCTGGTCGCTGGTATCGGCATGTAACCAGTTAAGCTGAAGGTAGTACTTCGTCAAACGGGTGAATGCAATTGATCTCACGAGGTGTAGGTGTTGTGCTCGATCAAAGAGCATCGGTGGTCTAATGGTGCAGAGCATTTCTGCTCGGTCTGCAGGTGCGGGTTCGATTCCCACCTGACACTAGAGTTTTGACTGCAACAAAACATCGTTGTGAGAGCAGACAGCATATCATCAACTACTTTTCATTGTGCGAAGCAACTGCGAAGCACAGGACTTGTCGTTCCTCAACTTCTAGCCAAAACTACGACATAAGCGCCCAGTTTGGTGGCCAACCCTTAAAAGGTTAGATTTTCGTCAAAATGCAAGAGAAATGAACCCGTGTTAAGTCGGCACTGGATAGCGGAAAAGGTTTTCTGCTTCTGCCAGAACTCATATTTCTATAAAAACTCGACAGCAGTTGAACGACCTCGGCCATGAACCCTGCGCCATCATGCGTACTTACAGAACCAGTCTTCAACGAATAATCTCCACATTTTGAGGCACCCCGACCCCAGAGTGGCAGGTTCTTTACGAGCCGGTGCGATGTTGGAACCGCTTTCATTTCGCCCAGAGGTTCAGAACGTAGATAATTTTTTTCTGGCCACTTCAACCTCTCGATGAACCTTGCCATCTTTTGACGTTGAGTTTGATTGACGAGTGACTACAGTGTGGATAAGATAGGAACAGTTGTTTATAAGGATGCTTAGAAAGTCATGAGCCGATTTTGTGAAGGTTGCTGTACTTTTTATTCTCGATCGATAGCCATAATCTACCACGTGGTAGTTTTAGATAATGCAAGATACTCCTCTGTGATAGGTCCAATATACAGCCGTTATAGTTGTGCTTTTGAGAAATTCTATCGAGCGAATGAATG
Organism: Heligmosomoides polygyrus polygyrus; assembly: GCA_947396885.1. Taxonomy (NCBI): domain Eukaryota; kingdom Metazoa; phylum Nematoda; class Chromadorea; order Rhabditida; family Heligmosomidae; genus Heligmosomoides; species Heligmosomoides polygyrus. The sequence continues at coordinate 85,064,660 of OX377206.1, forward strand.
AACGATTAATTTCGATGTCGAACATTTTCAAAGGAATGAATAAACGAATTTATTCGATGACGAAAATGTTCGAGCGAATGAACGAATGAATTTATTTACTCATCAGTATTTCAAGTGATCGAAGATCAATTCAGCTCTATTTTTCATTTATTCGAATATTTGAAGAGTCGAACGATTTCTTCGACTCAAGTTATTTAATTAAAGATTTGAAGCTTATTCGATACTCGAATAAAGCTGTACGATTTTCGAATAAAGTTAAAATCTTCGATTTTCGAATAATATTCGAATATGGCTCTTTTTCAGTGGGCGAGTTTGATCGAATATTCGACTGTTTAAAACCATTGATGCGCGAATTCCATCGAATATTCAGAAATCTAGAAATATCGACTATTCGTCTATTCGAATATTTATTTGGCTAAAAGAATCGAATAATTTTAATAGGTAATCCGAACGTATATTTTTAAGTGTGTTCTTCTGCCAACGAGATTTTTAGGTGGAAGCTTTACTATTGGCCTGACGTTCCGACGTTGTCGTCGTCCTCAGAGTCCCAAAAGCAGCTCGATGCGTTTATTGCGTTTTTGGTGTTCTACCCGGCCAAGCGCTACATCCGCGCTAGCATTTTTGAATTACAGTTGAAAACGCCCTCAGGAAACCCCGAATTATGAAGCAACTTAAGCAGTGATCCAACGTTGGTGTGCAGCGGTTGCGCTACCACCCTTAGCCAGTCAGTGTCGAGTAGCAAATGGAACACACTGCACAGCCCTCATATTCTCGTAATATCGAGGACAGTATGCTTCTTCCCCACTGGTCATTTTCATAGCTCGCAGAGCGGTGCAAACGGGAGGAGATCGTTTGTTATTGCTAAACACTCGTTGCGGTTGTTCTTTGCTGAATTTTCGCTAGAAATCCAGAATGCTTCGAGCGCTTTTCTAGACGAAATTTCTGCCTTCGAATGCCAACACCCTACACTCGATATCATAGTTGTTGCGTCGTTTACCAGCTAGGTGTTCTTTGATACGAACTCCTAGTGGTCTCCCGGTTTCCCCAATATAAATGCTACTACATAAATGCCTTACACTTAATCTTGTAGATTGCCCACTTTTTACACATTCTCCAGCTCTAGTATTGGGACAAACAAACTATGCAATTCTCAGATGTGCACTGTCTTTCATACAATCGATTCCTTACAAGCTGCTTTTCGAGGCTGCGCCAGGAATGTTGACTAAAACGACATCCACTTACAGCTAAGCTTGGTGAATGCACCTCCGTATGGCAGCAGTGAACTCATCGCAGATAAATGGAAGGCATAGGGGAATCTCGTTAGAGTGCGTAACGTCCCGACCCCTCGGACGTCTTCGGTGGCGTTGAAGTGGTACCGTATAACCGTTTTCTGCAGCTATTTGTGAAGCGGATAGGAGTGATTCACGCGTGCCACCATCTTCACTGCACACAGTAGCTGCCGTCCTAGACATATTTCCCACTACAGCACGTTTTACTGCAGAAGGATGTGTAGATCAGGGATGAGCGGATAATAAAATGTTGAAAGCCGGATAACGGAAAACGGGTAATTTTGCCCAAAAATGGCCGGATAACGGAAAAACGGATAACGAACAAACAACAAAAATTAAAACTACTTTTAAAGCATTCTTTCTCCGATGGTAAGTCGGTAATTGTAACACTGTTTATGTTACATGTGAAATAAGCCACTTTTAACATTTTTATTGGTGTTTTTCTTCAAAGCACGTGGGGTTCAGTCGGAAGGGCCGTCTGTCTCCGAGTCAATGTTCTTGGTTCGGATTTCCCCTCCAGGTCAACATAGCCTTCCATCCTTTTGGGCTTGATGTATTGATACCAGGCTTGTCCGCCCAGGATAATGCTCTGAATTGTCCATCGGCTCACCACCGCAATTCATTGTACTGGCCAAATATGCATTCAAAGTGCCTCCGCCATATCACGTAAGTGTAGAATGCGTGTCGCATCTGACACTACCGCCTCTTATATCCTTTATTCATGTTTTTCAGCTGCAATGAAGTTACTATGGATAGATCCCACGGGCATTTCTGGGCTTGGGTGGGGCAGGCGTTAAAAAAAGTCGCTTTTTGTTTACTCTCCAATTAAATTTAACACTAATTCTTGCCCAGATCGAATAAAACTCTCTATTGCTTTGGAAAAGGGAAATTGTAAATTGTTACTAGTGCCAAACCCAAACATAGTTTCAAAAAGCGCTAAAAGGTCGTGTAGATGCGGAGTATCAGGCACATCCTTAAAACGAAGTGATTCGTATGGACATTTGTCCTTTTCTCCACTGATCGACTGGTTTTTTTTTCCAGGTCGTATATTATGTTAGAAGGATTTTTGGTGAAAACCCCACAAATAAAAATGAGCAAGGCAGTGTTCAGCATTTCAAATGCACTATGAACAATTAGGTAGTTTCGTCTAATTATAGCATTGAGAATTCTGAGAAGGCACCGACCTGGCATTGCAAGCGAATCTTGACTGCCAGTGGAAAAAACACAAGACGATTTTTAAAAAAATTGTCGACGGATAACGGATAACGGTTAATCTGCTCATCCTGGTGCAGATGTAGCGTGAAGCAGGATATTCTTGGAACTTTCTTTACGATACCACTTTACTCTCACCATGCCATTGGATGCTTTAACTTGAGTGTTGAGATAGGGAAGCCAACCGTTTCGTGGGACTTCTCGTGTAAGTTTAATGTGCTGCGATTGCTCGTTCATTTTGCGGAAACACTCATCCATCTCGGACTGCGTTGATGTTATGATAAAGCAATCATCCATATATCTGCAGTACATTAAAGGCAGCTGTTCCAGTACTGGCTCTTCAGTCCTGCTCATAGAGCAAACAGCAAGTATTGGAGCTAAACGTTGACCCATGGGTAGCCCTCCAATTTCCGAGAAATATTGTCCTGACCATTTGAAAGTATTACAGTACAAACGTTTCTTGATTAGTGTCAAAATATGCACTTTATCAAGTCCAAATGTTTGCAAGTTGTTGCTATGTCTATCAAACATTTCTAATAATGCTTGAAGAGCTTGATCGTTTTGGATGTTGATATACAGTGAACTAACGTCAAATTACTCGACTGCACAATTTCCTTCCAAACGTGATTTATGCAGAACTTCAAGAAAATGTTTTGTGCTGGCCAGGTGGGACGGTACCATGGTCAGCAATTGGCACACGATGCTGTTAAGAAACCACGAAATCCGATTAGCTGGACCTCCTATACAGCTGATAATTGGCCTTATTGGTAAGTATCCTCTGACATAGACTGCAGATCGTTAGTGGAGAGCTTGTGGGTTTTCTCCAGACTGTAGAAAACAGGACAAATTGGATTGTCGAGTTTGAGTCTACTTAGCAATTTCTCGTCAATTCCTATACTTATCCAAACGCGGGTAAGTCGTTTGCACTGTGACGAGAACTCCTCCGCAGTCGATCTTTGGTAAACTGAAAGGTGAAGCTCCCGTAGGTGAAGCTCTGTTATTTCCTTATAAAACGATCGCGGAATAACCACAAATTCACCGCCCTTATCACTCACAGGGGCGCGTGTAGCGCAGCCGGAGGAGGCGCGACTGTCGCGTGCACCCGATACCAGGTCCCTGGTTCGGATTTCCCGCCCAGGCCAACCAAGCCTTCCATCCCACCGGGGTCAGTGAATTGGTACCAGACTTGTCTGGGAAGGATAAAGCGCAGACTTGTTCATTGGCTGGCCACTGCAAGTCATTGTATGTCCAAATACGCATTCAACTCGCCTCCACGACATCCCGTAGAAGTAGAATGCGTGGTGTATCCCACAAGGGATTAAGTAACGCCGTCCTTTATCCTTTATCCTTTATCCTTATCACTCACAGAAATACGAACGGTACCGTTTGACCTCGGAGAATCCGAACATATTTGTTCGAGCACACTATATTAGCCACTAGACATGGGATCTGTAGCCAACTCAGATATTTTGGTTCCGTCATTTTTTTTGAAACTCTGCTCAAAAGGATTGTGCGGTTAATGGATTTTTTGAAAAGCTCGGATCTAAGGACGATTCAGTGCGGGGTGATTTTCGCTGGAACGATTTTTTTCAGAAAATTCAAATAATTGATTTTGATCAGAAATCTGATGTCCCATCCGATTAGGATATCCGATACGGGGTCCGAGGATAATTCAGATATTCAGATCATGCGGAAATCCTTCTTGTCAAGGATACTCTTACCTGAATCATCCAAGATCCAGAATTTTTCAATAATGCCGTTACCCGAATAATTCTTCTAACCGAGTTTAAAAAAAATGACTAATTGAAACTATACGAATTGGTGTCGGGTCCAATGTCTAGTAGCCACGTCACGTTCCTTAAATTTAATCGGGATTCAGTTTCAGATGACACCTTCGAGACCTCATCGTCTCTGAATGACGTAGAGACACTGCAGCGATATCTCCTCGACCTTTAGAGAAATTCACTGCACAGGAAGAGGGCTACAGTTTAGTAGTTGCGAGTTAAGTCAACTCTTCAGATGGCTTAGCTCTTCAACGGGAAGTAGCTCGAATCAAGCAGAATGTTTCAATATTGCTGTTTAGCTACGGTTGTTCTCCAGTTCTTTCAAATGCGTCATAGCGGAATAGCGGAAGGGGTAGTCTTCGAGGAAATTCCGGCCTTCTAGGATGTCGGACGATATGCCAGGATTCTGGTGGCTGGTGCTCACGATAGTAAGCGGATTCATCCTTGTGTGGTTTCTATCGGAGACGACAGAGTTGAGAACTGCAAGCGCCGTGTCCCGATCTGTTGACTGGGAGAGACGAATCTGGTTTCCACTGACGTGCGCGAGCAGAATACACGCGCTCCACCCGTTGTTTCTGTCCTCCATCACAAACACGAATTCGCTTCTGTAACCCATTCAGCCCGTCTGCCCCACCGTGCGTGCAGACCGTTCATTTGCGCGGCGGTCGCGGCGCGGTTTCGCATGAATCGTATGATAAGCGATTTCCTGTTGATTTTTCCGTCTCCAGCACCTCGCTATCACACTTTGTGATCGGCTGCTGTTGCGGTATTTGTTCTCTGCTACCCAGATCTCTGCCGTAGTCCGTTCTTTTTCAGGCGTCTATGCGTAATGACAAACAAGCGTCGCTTTGGCGATCAAAACTATGTGAAAATCAGAAAGCAATGCATTAAAAGCGGACATCTGTTCGTCGACACACTCTTCCCTCCTACGAACGCCAGCCTATTCCTGGAACAAGGTCGAAGTTCTGATATTGTCTGGAAGCGACCTGCGGTAAGTAACTTGCACCAGGTTCTCCTATTATGGAAGCCTTAGTTCATCAGAAATTTTGTGATTCTTCTTTCAATAGAATTCTGTAACTACCGGGAATGAAGAGAGGATTATGAAATCTAGACGCTGGTGTTGTTTTGACTAGGGACGGTATGATAGTCCGTAGCCGACACAGCATGCAGCTCGACGCCTGCCGTCAGAGGCCGCTAACACCTTCATAGTTTGTGGATGATACCAACTGGATCACCTCTCGTTCCGCTGGTCATCGAGTTGCTCGGGTGGGCGCCAGCAACGTCTCCTTTCGTCCCTGTCGCGTGCCAGAATGCTCCAGTGGATCCTTCTCGCTCGAGTGACACAAGAGCGACATATCGTTCGTTGAGGGCCGTATGCTCGTGTTCCTCCGTTGGGGGTAAAATCCAATCAATCAACATATCTTATCATCTCGTCTTCCCCGAGCCCCCCCCCCCATCGGGGGAGGCTCGGGGAAGACGAGCATACGGCCCCAGGGCTTTCACGAAGAAGTCCGACCAACGCGTTGTTGGGCATTCTGGTGCTCACTTGACATCCCGCGGAATCCAGTTGGTGACGGCTTCGGTCCAGCGGGTGTCCGCGAGACGCACTACGTGGTTGGCCCACCCGATTTTCGACAACCTGGCCATGCGACAGCGTCTCCGATCTTCGAATGTCGACGAAGCTCGGACCCCGGAGGCCTTCTTTCACTTGCGTGAATCGTGTCACTCCGAACATCGTCCTCTCGATTCCCGCGCGCGCGACGCTGATCGCGTGTTCCTCCTGCTTTCGCATGGCCATGGTCTCTGAGGCTTACGTTAACGCAGGAAGAAAAATAGTGACGAAAAGGTGGTCTCGGAGCTAGACGTTCTTCGTCTTCTTCACGACATCTTCGACGCTATTGAGAGCTCTCCAAGTCGCTTGTTTCATGCTGCCCAGCTCCGCTCTAAGGTCGTTAGCCATGTTGACTTCGCGACCCAGATCAACGTATCTCGAGCATTCGGAGATGTTCGTTCCGTTGAGCGAGAATGGGGCATCAGAAACTTCTCCGTTCCTGGTAGACATCGTCTTCGTGGGATTCAGCTGCAGTCCAACGTTCGCCAACACGATCGAAGTCGGCCAGCGTTCGCTCCACCTGGCTAATTCTCGGTGTCATGAGCACAATGCCACAGCGAAGCGAAGCAGCTGCCGGCTGTCGATCGTCACTCCCATGTCTTCCCATTCTAGATATCGCGAGCTTCGGGGATATGGTATCCTCTTGCCGAACACCTCCCTTCACGTTAGCGAGGGCTTCGTTGTGGAATTGTGATATCTCGGTCATGAATCTAGTGAACAGCTCTCGAAGGACTCTGATGTACTGAGCATGAACGCCCCGAGTGAGCAGGGCTTCGATGACGGCTTCAGTCTCGACAAAGTCGAATGCCTTCTTTAGGCTCAAGTGTTGTTGTAGATACCACCATCCAACCTGAGAGGCGCGTGGTAGCGCGGTCGGAGAGGGTGCCGACTGTCGCGTGCGCGCGATCCCAGGTTCTTGGTTCGGAATTCCCACTTGGCTCAAGCAGACCTTCCATCACTCCATGGTCGGCGATTTGGTACCAGACTTGTCTCGGAAGGGTAAAGCACTGACATGTTCATTGGTTGACCAAAGTAGTTCAGGTTATACGACAGATTTGCATTGAAATCGCCTCTTCGACATCCCCCCGTAGAATCAGAGTGCATGGCGCATCCCAAAAAAGCACAACAATAAGTCGAAATTCCAGGAGCTACATGACGATCCCCACTTGTTCGTCGAAGGAGCTTCTCCCAATGACGTTACCCAAGGTATTTTGGGTAACTGCTGGTTCGTCTCGGCCTGCTCTGCGCTTACTCACAATCAACATTTGCTGAACAGGGTCTGATCAATCTCACTTATTCAGAGAGTTCCGTTATACTAGCTGTCTCTTTCAGGTAATACCGGATGCGGAGTCCCAAGAATGGGATGCTAAAAGACAGTACACGGGCGTGTTTCGGTTTCGATTTTGGAGATTCGGTAAATGGGTGGAAGTAGTCATCGACGATCTTCTGCCTACAAGGTGAGCAACACTTTTCGTGGTGTAGTTATTGTTTGAATTGGATTTTGAATGAAACTAAATTCAAAGAATATGAGTGATATGTCTTCTGTGTCTCGGTGAGTATCGGTTTCCCTAGCTCATGGGATCTATCCGAGTAGGAGGCTCTTTATTCATCCTTTTTGACAACGACGATAAAATCAAGTATGAGCTAGCTTACAAAGACGACAGACTGATTTTGCTTACAAGTGGTCCTTTCGGTAGCTGGGAGGGGCCACCTTGTTGGTTCTTGTTTCGCATTTTTTTGTGACAAGTGCTCCACTTGCGCGCTTCGCGGGACTTTGTAGCATCACTGACCTATGGAAAGTAGTTATTGTAAAACCTAAAATTCGCTAGCATCTAGGACTTGGTGCGTACTTTATCGGCATCAAGCCCTTCACCACTTTGGTACATTCATCATAGACGGTTTTTCATGACCGGCCAGTAATGTCATCGGTTTGTGCTGCGCAGTACTTCCCAGGTTGCTCCTCCGCAATCGTTCTCATGCTCAACAGCTAGCGTTTCAAGTTGTCGTTGACATGCCTTCCGAAGCCAGGTTCCCCCTCACTCGTTTCTTCTTACTGGATCTAATTGCTGGCCCACCTTTACAGGTCTTCTCTCCCCTCTTTAGTCCCCCCACCTTCCTGATCCCAACTACTGGCCCACTTCTTTGTTTCCACTACTGACACCTACTGGCTCCGTCGTTGCCTCTCCTCCAGATTCTTCTTTTCCTTCCTGGTCGCTCTCCTGGTCCACCATAGAGGTCCCACATAGCGCCCTTCTCCACTATCCCCTTAGTGGTCCTCCCATGCTTATGGCACGGTCGGTGACACGTATTCAGAATCAGGATGCTTACTGCGCGAAGTAGGGGGTCCGTTTTCTGGATCAAGAAGCTCAGAAGCGCGCGCAGTCGCCGCTGTGTCGAGCATGACGAGGCTATGCGTATGGCAGATTCCTTCTTCTCCGTATGAATTCCCTTACGGCTCCCTTCTTGTTGGTTCCCCGCCCTGGTCCCGCCTCTAGGTCCCTTCTTCAAGGTATATTCCTCCTCACTCCCTCGGGATCACCCTTACTACTCGACCCCAATTAAGTAGGCCTCCCACGCTCACGACACGACGACGGCGAGCGAACGTCCATTGTGTGACATCGGTGTCACATCCTCTAAATCCGGTCTCTCTTAATGATAATGGATCTCCTTGCTGATCTTCCTTACTGTCCCCTCCTCTGATTGGTAACTCTCTAATGATCCCTACATATTGGTTGAACTCTTCTTGGTGCCACCTCCTGGCCTGCTTCATTGCTCTCCCATCGACCATCACGATGCTCCTCCTGGTCGCTGCCTCCTTATCGCCGTCGGTTCTCCACCCTCAAAGTCCCCCTTCTACCCTTACCCCTTTAGAAGTCCTCTCACGCTAATGGCACGAAGTCGGCTTCTGAATCTGGACGCTCAACAACGCGCGTAGGTGCTTTTGTGTTAAGAAGTAGAGGGCTGTGTTTTCCCTGCTGCAGCAACATCCCACGTTCAATAGCAAATTTTGTCCGCGCTGTAGATGAAGAGGAGCACCTTATTCAGGCTAGATCACTCGACCGCTTTCGCTGTGGATGATGCGGCGTAGCTCACTTAGGTTAGATCACTCTACGGACAAACTCTTTTATATAGGTGGTGATGGTGATAGGTGGTGATGATAGGTGGTGGTATCCCACATAGGTTAGATTTTCGACCGCCCTCGCTGTGGATGATGCGGCGCACCTCACTTCGGTTAGATCACTCGACCGCTCTCGCTGTAGATGATGCGGCGTAGCTCACTTAGGTTAGATCACTCCACGGACAAACTTTTATATATAGGTGGTGATACCCTACGATAGATTCATCGGTGCAAATAGTGTCGGAGGGGGGGGGGGGGGGGAAGAGTCACCCTCTACTCAGTGGTTTACGCCCTGATATGTCTAATTACACCAGAAATGGCCTGCATCAGTCCACCGTAGGTGTAGAACATGCCAGCGCTGCAAAAAAGCACAAACCGTTTTGTAGGGCTGTCCTTCTAGCATTCTTCTTAAGCATTCATTTATTCTCCAAAGCATTCGGACAGGAGAAAATTTCCTCCTTACCACGATTAAAACAACTGTAAACAGTGTCTGCACTGGACTCTTGGTGGCGCAGTCGGAAGCGGCGTCTCTGTCGCCTTATGGTTACTCAGGCTGTTCAAACCTTCCATCCCTCCGGGATCCATGAATTGGTAACAGGCTGGCCCGGGAAGTTTAAGACTTGGCCTGTTCATCGTTTGACCCTCAAAATCCACTGCGTTCATTGCGTAGGCCAAATGTGCATTCAAATTGATTCCACAATATCCCTTTGAGATAGAATGCGTGACGCATCCTAGATAGGGGGCTAGTGAACGTCGACTTTTATCTTTTACTATCGAGACTCCCGAAACTTATCGCATCGACTCCATTTTCTTAAAGTTCATTTTTATTTTTTTCAACAGGAGTGACGTCAACAATTATGTATTTATGAGGATCTGAGTACTAAGAGCACATAGTTCATATGAAGAATACCATTTCCTGTAAAGAATGCACTGGCAGGACGTCCAGAATATTTGAGAACAGCTACTTCATTGTTCTTCGTCACACAGAAGTGATAAACCGCGTGTTCCGTTCGCATACAGTTGTTTGAAAGCAGATGTTTAGGGAAGGCAAACTCCTCTTCGCGAGATCGAAAACGCCGAACGAATTCTGGTCGGCGCTTCTCGAGAAAGCATTTGCAAAGTAAGTAGATGGTCTTTGAATTTATCAAAGTTCACCCACTCTGTCGTTATCATTGCTGGTCTTATCGCAGTCGTAGAAAGAACAAATCGGTGTTTTCTGCATCTCTATCTGTTTCTGTTTTTTACCAGCGTATATTCAGTTCTATCCTTTTAGATTATATGGCTGCTATGAAAATCTGGTTGGAGGTCACCTTTCGGATGCCTTACAAGACGTTTCTGGAGGAGTGGCCGAAACTGTCAACGTAGCCAGATTTCTTAGAAACGTAAGAATTTTGCAGCAGTTTGCTCTCGTTTCTACCTTGGTTATGCGTCAGCGGAAAGGCAACAATTAATCGTGTCCCTGAGAACAAGTTGCACGTGACACCGTCCCGTGAAAAAGGATGAATTCGAAACTTCTACTTGAATTCCTACCTCCTTAGTCAGCCCATACTCCGTTCTGGTCATGCACCGTGCCTCGTTGCCTGGTTTTTGTCCTGGATATTAATCAGACTGGGAAATTTTCTAGTTCTTGTTTTCAAAGACTGGAAAAGCCGGTAATTGAGGGTGGAAGAGGAATGTTTTTATGAATGCAGGAAAAGCACCTTTCAGGGAAAGCTGTAATACATGAGGTGTATTGTAGCTCAGTCGAACTAGGCACCCACCTTCGCTTGTACTGAATCAAGGTTCATGGATTGACTCTCGTCCAGGCTTGCCGAACCTTCCATCCCTCATGTGTCAATGAATTGGCACCAAACTTATTTAGGAATGATGAAACACTGGTTTTGTACATCATTTGGCTATTTCAAGTCTTTATATGGGCTGCTCAATTCTTATACTCGTAGTCTCGAAGGAGAAGGATCAATCCCTGTCTGGAATGTGTGGCGCTTTGCAGACAGGAGTTGATTAACGTCGGCCTTCATAGTTTACTCACCAGGGAAGGGTCTCAGGCGTAGATCTGAACGGGGGAAATGGATAGTACTGCGAGAATCTCCACCCTTCATGTTGTAGAAGAACATGTTTCGTTTTTGCTGAGTCCTTGAACCAAAAGAGCTACGGGCCCTCGACGGCGAGGTACGGTAACGCACCACCAGCATGTGCGCGCGAGCATGCGTGTGCACGCGGGCTTTTGTATAGGACGGGGCTTGCGGTAAGCGAGTAGGTGGCTCAGCAGGATGTGGGGCTACTTTACAGGTGCTAGGTCAGATGTTCGACTCCCGTGATCTGCAGTGTTTTTGCATTTTTTAGTGATTGCCGCTTTCTTAACCAACTTGCTTCCTACACATCTCCTACATATTTATTTCACTCTAAATTGTCAATAAGGACCAGATTCGTACTCAAAGAGAGGTTTGAGCAAAAACGATGACCATGACCTTACCATTAATCACCTTTACCTACTGTAAGTTAACATACTCCAGCGTAATACAGAATACGGATGTCGGATTCGTGATTACCATCGCAAATAACCCCTCTGGGAGAAGTTTGGGCGAAATCGGTGATTATGACTTCGACGGCCCTAGTCACCCGTACCTATCGTAACCTACCGTAATCGGCCGAAAATCGAAAAACGGATGTCAGATTCGTGATCAGCACCCCCAAATAATTTCCCTGGGCAAGGTTTGGGCGAAGTTGGTGGTTATGACCTCGACATTTCTAGTCACCCATACCTGCTGTAACCCGCACCTGTTGTAAGGTCATTGTTTAACATTCGCTGAAAAACACAAAACATTGTATGATTCAGAAACTGAGAAAAGTGAGTGAAGCACAGCTCACAGAAACCTTTATTTGACAATTTAGAGTGAAATAAATGTGTAGGAAGTAAACTGATTTAGATTGCCATCAGGCACGACTTTCACGACACTACTTTCACAACTCCAGAGAGGTTGAGGAAAGATCGAAAAATTTTTCGCCCAAACCTCGCCCAGGGGGTTATTTGGGATGCTGATCACGAATATGACATCCGTTTTTCAAATTTCGGCCGATTACGGTAGGCTATGGTAGGTGTGGGTGACGGTTCAATGCTGTATCCCCAATTTCAACTGCCCGTAGCTCTTTGGGTTCAAGGACTGAGCAAAAACGAGGCATGTTTTTCTACTATATGAAGGGTGGGGATTCTCGCAGTACTATCCATTTCTCCCATTCAGACCTACGCCTGAGACGCTTCCCTGGTCATGATCCCTGTGTGTAATGCGTGAAAATAGAAACAAACAACAACAACATACAAAACAAACATTCGAAGGCAAAAAACAAAAATAGGCTACCTCACCAACAAGGGCGCATGTTCTACCGTTTGAGGAGCGCCAGTTCTAACGTGCACGTCGAATCGATCATGGGTCAGATCACGTCCGAGCCTTCTAGATCATCCCTCTATCATCTGGCTAGTGCAATTTGTTGTATACGCCAAATAAAAGGATAAAGTACGGCGTTACTCAATGCCTTTTGGGATGCGCCACACCTTTTACTCCTATGGGATGTCATGGAGACGATTTGAATGTGTATCTGGCCAAAAAATACCTTGCGGAAAAATAAAAAGCCGATGAACAAGTCGGCGCTTTATCCTTCCCAGACAAGTTTGGTACCAGTTCACCGAACCGGAAGGATGGAAGGCTTAGTTGTCCTAGGCGGGAAATCCGAGCCAGAAGCCTGGTATCGGGTGCACGCGACAGACGGCACCTCCTTCGACTGTGCTACACGCGCCCATATGCCAAATACTCATTCAAATTGCAAGCGTGATATCACTTAGAGTTTAAATGTGTGGTCCTCCCAGCAAAAGAATTGCTACTGCACACTTTCGAGCTGCTTCCCCGCAGACCTCCTCCCCCTTCCGATTTTAAGGACGGTCTTGTATGACAGTGTAACTAACTTAACTGGTTCGGGAGGTTGATATAATGTAAATTAAGTCGCCGAACAATGATCAGAATTCATCCAGACGCACTTATAAAGGAGATTTTTCTGGAGTTAAGAAGTAGCGGGCATGAGATTGTTGTGTCCTAACCGGAAAGTAGAGTGGTTTTTGGATTTATTCTGATTTTTCTGCAATGCCGAGAAATAAGTTTTTGAATGTTTTAGCGCATTTTGCATCTTCTGTATGAATGTGTCTTTCCAGGCAGGACCGGATTCGACTCAGACGTTATTCAACAACACGAAGGAAGCATTCGACAACGAAGCACTGATTGTTGCTGCTATTGCGGTTGTTCTATTCGCCGTCGATCGTTTTATCTCAGTTCTTTGTTGTAAGAATACGTTTGCCTCTAGATGACATAAGGTCATTTCATCGTTCATGGTTCAGGCGAAAACGAAAGACGAAATCGAACAAACTCTCGACTGTGGTCTCGTGAAAGGACACGCATATGCCGTGACAGCTGTACGATATGTGGAGTTGGATGCTAAAGCAGTCGGTTTTAGGTTAGTTCTTCCTTATGTAACGACTTATCCTGTTTGTTTTGTAGACATTCGCAGGAGCTTGCTTTGCGGGTAACTTTGCATGATCTGCTGCCTTGAAATAATTTTTCTTTTGTACTTTTTTTGTCAGGACCATTGTCGCTAATTTTGGTTTGCTAAACACTGAACGAATTTTAACAAAGGCTAGCTCAGAAGGGCAATATATTAGTGGAGAGGAGAGGAGGGTGTTGAGAGGTTTTTTGCTCCAAATCCAAGACTGCTTAGCCCTTATTTTCTTCTCTTACTGCTTTTCACTATTTGAAAGAGTGTCACTGCTTGATTTCTATTTAGTTTTGTTGCCCTTTTTGTTTGCCCAGTAGAACGGTGTATCCATTTTGAACATCGTCTCAACTACCTCATGAGTGATCTGGCTCATTTAAGTAGACCTTCCAAGCCCATAGTACAACTTCCTCAATTTTTTTTTGAAATCCGAATCTGACAAGCACCCGCCACTCTTCATTTGAATATTCTGTATTTTAAAACGTACCTGCTAGAAAACTTGGTAACATTTCGTGGAATTCAATAAATGTAAGTTAGATCCATTTTCAGCTCTTTGTTTGGATATCCTGCCCGAATACAGATGATTCGTCTTCAGAATCCGTGGGGAGAAAAGGAATGGAATGGTCCTTGGAGTGACGATAGTAAGGAATGGGAACAAGTGAGTCAACGTCCTCCTTTGTGAGCTAGATTTTTGAAAAGAGAAATGATAACACTTCAAGTTTTCTTCTAAATTTCAGGTAACAGATTCTCAAAAACATTCCCTAGGAATTACTGTTGACGAAGATGGCGAATTCTGGTAAGCTTTTCGTTATGATGAAGCTTTGTGTGATTTTTTTACCGTAGTCCATTGCTTTGTTTCTTAATGTCGAGATGCTTTCCCACATTATATGGAATGTTACGCGTCAATTAGATCCCAGTTCCTGTTAATGAATGTGATATGTAGGATGGGATCTATCCTAATCGAGGGCGGGGAGGGCCGAGGGGCACATAACTAAAATTATGCAACAAATGGGACTTGGGATTCATGGAGTGGATTCTAGAGGACAAAATAGGGCCGAAGCTGACAAAACTCACCGAAAAATGCAACTAAAACCGCTTGCGGGGACGTCTTTGCAACCGCGGGCTTATTTTTTTTTTTGCTTTTTCGTTCGTTTCTTCGTTTGCTTTTTGGGGTCTATTCAGTTCTCTAGAACCCGTTCCATGAATCCCAAGTCAATTGGTTGCATACGTTTTAGTTATGCGCTTCCTCTCCTCCCCCCCTCCCGACTAGGATAGATGCTGTAGGAGGTATCTTGCTGTGTTTTGTTAGGCACAGCCTTTATCATCATTATGACGATGTGTTTTCTAAGACGTAATTGAAATATCTTTAGGTTTTAGTGGGGTAGTATGGATCTATCCCATGTTGTAGTTGTGGTGACTCATGGTTGACAAGAAATGTAGAAATCAAGCTGATGAGAGAGGTGACAACCCGAATGTGCCTATGAATTCTTTAATTACAGGATGCCATGGGACTCCTTTGTCCAGTACTTTACCGACATCTCCGTGTGTCAAATGTTCAATACGAAAATCTTCTCGTTGTCGAAAAGGTAGGTTTTTTTGTATGTCTTCGTCTCGTTTGAAGCAACGTTCAATATCTTTACGAAATTCTTACTTTTTCGTGAAACTGTGGTTTCTTTGTGGAAAAGAAGTTTATCAAAGATACTGAGTAGCCGTACATTTTTTGGATATTCTGTGACAGCGATGAGGATGAGGACTTCTCAGTGTTTCGTTCTTCTCGAACAACTCTCATCGTTTCAAAAATCCGAGTGGAGTCGAAGCCTTGGCAGAAAAAGTCGAACTAAAACCTGCCATAGTCATTACGTCAGCGCCTTCTGCCGACTGCGCTTTTGTTCAGTATGTAGAATTTTGTGCCTGTCTGCTCACAGTGAATATGAAAGGTGATTTCTTCAGCGGTAGGAAGCAGTTCATATGTGGAGGTAGGAAGCTGTTCATATGTAGCAATCTACTTATCTAACCCTCTTTAAATCTAGTCTGTATCCGAATAAATCATTTTCCGATATCCGATTTGGATAACCCGATCCGAATCACCCAAAAATCCGGTGTCCGCGAAGTTGTCGTTATCCGAGTCATTCAAAAACCCCGGGATCCGCGAAATTGCCGTTATCCGAATCGTACAGTTATCCGAAGATTTTGAATCGGATCCATTGTATCGAATGAATCATTTCTGGATATCCGATTCGGATGTCCCGAGCCGAATCATCCAAAAAACCAAGGCTGCAAAACTGTCCTAATCCGAATCATCCAAAAATCCGGGGTTCGCAAAATCGCCGTTATCGGAATCATCCAATTATACGAAGATTTTCGGTCGGATCCAATGTATACTAGTCTGAGCATAAATCGGACTCAAAGTGTAGTCTTTTGCCGATTGTGCCACACTCGCCCATATCTACGCATAACGCAGATCTCAGTAAGTTCTTATGAACGATCGGAGTGCTTCAATTCATTTTCTTGAAGCCTCAAATGGCTGTTGTCGACGTTGTAAGCTGTAACAATAACGTTTTATTGCGATCAAAACACTAACTCCAGCCGGGGCTCAAACCCGCACCTCCTGCTGTCCTCCCGGGAGTGCTCTACGCCATTACGCCACGGCGCTGTTTGTTGGAACGCAACGTCCACCCCCTGTGGAACCTATCAGCACTGACCCGGATGTCGGGATGATATCCGAGCTTGCTTACGGGACCAGGCAAGCGGTAGGTCAGGGAGTAGGCTTCGTTCTGTTCAGTATAGAACAATTGCTTTCGTCAGAAGGTGGTCTCCTAGAGTATGTTTGAGTGAGCAAAGCATCCATGTCAACTGAAAATGGAGGTTTCTGAATTCTTTTCCTCACAGCTCTCGAAATTCTGGCGGAAAGGAATTGAAAGGCTGCCTGGAAGATGGGGCAGGATCTTAGACGTGGATGGGGAATATATCGTGGACTGAGTTTTCGTATATTGTATTATATTGTATGGTATTGCAATATTGTTGTGCTAGTGTTGCAAGACTTTTCGATCAAGCCAATACCTAAGTGTTTATACTTTTGTTTTGATATTTTCGTAGAAATGGAACACTGCAGAAACATCTGTACTTTTTGTAGTCGAGCGAAACGTAGAACTTTTGGACGCTGCAGTTCGTTTTGAAGCAAATGGCCGAACTAGAAAACCTTTGGGGTGTTCGTAAATTAGTTGGGCGTCAGGCAACTCGAAGTTAAGAATTTGAGCGAAGTGAAGAATGGAGGACGTCATCATACAGCATTTGTTTAAGGTATCACGAGGAGATATTCTATGGAGAATGGACGACGAACGGAGAAAAAAGCGGAGCTCCGAACGACTTCGCTGGCGGATGTCTTAACTTCTCAGCTACTTTTTGTAACAATCCGCAGGTGGGTACCATTTGCGCACTACAACACAAAATTTCATCGCAGGATACGTTTCTGTTTCAGTTTCTGCTCAGCGTGCATCAACCGGGTGAAATTATGCTAGCACTAACGCAAAAGGAGCCGAACGAAGGATTGAAGAGGAGGGATCCTTATGTCACAATAGGCATACATGTCATGAAAGTTGAGAATAACCGGACTCATCGTGTACATCAAGTAAGTTGACTCAAATGTTCTCTCTATTGTTCCTAAAATTGTATTTAAGGCAATGACTCCAGCCGGCACGTCAGACTATGCCAGTGCACGGTCCATATTTCTACACCTACGAGATGTTCCGGTTGGCAGATACATCGCCTTGCCGACGACATTTGCACCACGTGAGCAGTCAACGTTCATGCTTCGAATCTATTCGGATCACAAGATTGATCCGCAGGTTCTTTTGAAGGTGGGCATACACTTTTGCCTTTAGTTGACTGAAGATTTAACATCTCAAATCAACATCTCCTGCCCGATACAGCTTGTTTCGTTACTCCAGTATGTTAACATCTAACATCTACCTATACGTAGTTCCCCTTCTTGGACTTCAGGGGGGGGGGGGGCTTACTGGTAGTCTTCATAGTTGGAGGATAAAGCTCGGCGTTAGTCAATCTTTTTGTGGGATGCTTCAGGTTTTCTTCTTCTGCGGGATATCTTGGAGGCACATGAATGCCTGCTCCGTCTATAGGTTGACTTGCGGTGGCCATGAATAAGCTAGGTTATGTTTGTCCTTCCCAGGCTAGTCTGGCACTGATTCACCGACTCCAATGGGATGGAAAGCTTGGTTAGCCTGGTAGGAGCCCGAACCAAGGGCCTGGATATATTGCGTGCGTGACAGTAGGTTTAGGGCATGGTTTGCCTATTGCTGTTTTTGAACATCCACGAAGCCCATGTTGTCTATGGCATATCTTCGTGGTCCTCGCAGCCAAACGCACAATGATCATATGACACCCGAATGATGCATGAGTTAGCGAACCTGATCTCGTGTGGAATGAGTAGCCGAATTCGTTTTGTGCCGACGCCACTTAGCTTTCTATCGTTCATGCTTCGGTGATCTTGTAACAGATGTACGGGAAGATTAAAACAATGGCTTTTCTACAGGATCGTCGTCTGAAGTCGCTGCGTAAAATAAAATTGTTTTCGTGTCGTTACGTTGACTATCAAATCGCTCGTGCGGACGACAGAAACGCCTTCATTCTTTCCTATAACGTGCCAAAGTACCTCAGTGGATATATCTCACTTGAGGAAGTGCTTTTCGTTCAGGGCTTCCTCGAAAAAAGTCCGACCAACGGGTTAATAGACGTCCTGCTGTTCCTTTTATACAACGTGATCCACTTGGTTGCTCTCATCCAGCGACTCTGTCTGCGAAACGTATTACGCGGCCGGCCCATCTAATTTTCGATGACCTGGCCTTTTCGACAGCGTTTCTGATCTTTGAACGTCGACGGAACTGGGAACTTCGGAGGCTTTCAGTTGCGTGAATCGTGTCGGTCCAAACATCGTCCGTTCGATTCCTCGTTGCGGTCGTATGTTCATCCTGCTCTCGTGGGGTCCAGCTTTTGCGGCATACGTTAGCGCAGGAAGAGCAGTTGAATCGCCTAATGGGCAAGGAAGCACATCTTCGTCCTCTTCACTATTCCTTCAACGCTCTTGAATGCTCACAAGGCCGCTCGTTTCCTACTGCGCAGCTCTAGCGTTAGGTCGTTCTGCCATTTTGACTTCACGACCTGCTCGACCTGAATACACGTAGCTAGAACATTCGGAGGTGTACGTTCCGTTGGTTGTGGGCATCAGCGCATCAGAAGCTCATCCGTTTCCCACGCAACAAGAGACGGTCCAACGGTGACCTTTAACTTTGAATTTATATTGTTTCCGTAGAAATGGTGGTTACTCTGGCCACCGTTCTGCTCTTAATCAACTTTGGGCTGCTGAATGAGGTTGATTAACTCGGCTTCAGCTCCGGCTACCTGCTGAAAGGGATCACCTTTTTATTGTTATTTTCCTCCATCGATGATGGCACCCCTTCCCGTTGTCGAAATTGGTGTGTCGTTTTTCGCCGTGTGGCTCCCTTTTCTCGTAGAATTGTCGGACCACATGGTCTAGGGGAGGGGGGGGGGGTACTTCGCTAGACGTAGGATTCTGTTTGAATTGGTGCTATCTCCTGGGATTGTCTACAGTGATTCCATCTGGCGTCTCTTCAATTTCTTCACGGACGCTTTGCTGCGGCGACGTCTGTAGGAACTCTAGACAGCCGGATGATTGCTGGACAGGGGGTAATCTGTTGTCATCGGCCGGCAGATATTGAGGAGTCATCTCGTAGGGGGGGGGGGGGGATCAGCTAACGCAGTAAATATGGAGCTTGTTCTTGAGCTCTGCGATAATCTCCTTAGTTGGTTGCTTGTCCTTGAGCTCAGTTTTGGTCCCTTTGTAGTCACGTTTTTGGTATTCTGATGGGCTTTCTGGTATTTTGCCCTTCCGTAGGACTTTTAGAGGCAGCGACGTAGAGGAGGAGACGTTACCGAGTGGACGCAGAACGATATTAAGCCTAGGTGGACTAACCTCCGAGCGTTCCATTGTAGCCCACCTAGTTTTAATGTCTGAAAACAAACTAACAATTGTTTCTCAGTCGGCCTTTGGCTTCTGAAAGAGTCAGTTGTTTTATTCTTGGAGATGAACCGAGGTCTTGCACGTGAGAAGTGTGGTGTTAGGCATTCCCAGGGAGAATGTTTAGGTCCCGCAATGACTTCAATTTTCATTTATCACTCAGTAATTTCACCATCGGGCGTGAGGTAGTGCGGATAAGGAAGGTTCGATCATCGCACGCATTATGAATCGACGTCCTTGGTTCTGGTTCCGTGCTGAACCTGGCCAGCCATGACTTCTATTCATCCGGGGTCAGTGAGATAGTGCCACATTTGGCTGAAAAAGTGTTACAGTCGTCAACAGACAGCCCGTTGAACTTCGACAGTTCGTAACTCATTCATGAGTTTCATTTTGCAAATTTGATTAACATATTCGGAACAAGCATTCCGAGCATCTAATGACCCTTGTCTCTATTGAAGTTCCATGGGAGGTCGAAACCATTCACTGGTTAGAAGTAGAATGCGTCAGGAATCTCATGCAGGGAGTGGTTAACAACGACCGTAATTCTTTATCGCTGTTTAATTGGTCAAGGATAATACCCTTTTGTAGAACGCATAGTAGCGTAGTTGTAGGAAGCGGCGGCTGTCGTGTGCACGTCAATTCAGTCTTTCTGGTTCGAGGTTTCCCGCCCAGTTCAACCAAGCCTTGCATCCCTCCGGGGTAAGTGAATTGGTATCAGTCTCCTCTGGGAAGAAGAAAACACTGACTTGTTCTTCGCATAATCGCCTCAAAGTCACTGTATATGTCAAGCACGTATTCGAATTGCTTTAATTGTAATATATCCCGTTGAACTTGGTGAAAGCGTGGCGCATCCTAAGCAGAGGTTGACCGTCTTCCTTTATCCGTTTGCTAGCTCCACCACTCACTAAGTCACGGCGCAGAATGATTTGTTAATTCTATTAGGTTGGCCGGAAACTTCTGGCGTTTTTGACTGGTCCACTTCAAACGGTCATAATTTTCTTCACACTCACCGGATTCAGTCGAGATAGACACCACTCGAATCAGCACACATTTTCCAACTCGATACTAGCTGATTAGTTCCATCAGCGAAAAATTTCCGAAAGAACTCCTTATTAGACGTTATATAAAAATGCGAAGTAAGTTGAACACTGATTCAGTAAGAAACGAACGAAAATCGCTCGCAAGAAAACCTCCAGAACTTTCCGGCTAGCCTGATATGTGACGGAGCGTTTAGAGTATGCGACGTACGACGTGATGTAATGGTAAGCTCCCGCATCGATCGCGCGACGCGATAAATCGATATGGGAGCTTATCATTTCATCTCGTCGCGAGTCGCTTGCACACTAAACACTCCCTGAGAGTTTCTCGCTCCGTCGCATCGCGCAGCGGTGAGGCTCTCAACATCCTATTATATCTTCACCATGAGCAAGCTCGAGTCCTAGTAGGGAGGAGCACTTTTATGTTTCTGTTCAACAACGGTGGCAATCATGAAGGGAGACTGTTATTCGAAGGCAGCACACTAAAGCAGCAGATAACATGATAACGCTTGTGACATCGTGTCCGACAGCAATGCGGTAAAATTAAGAAACAACTAGACCAAATACAACTCAACGGCCTTCAACGGCACTAGTTAAAAGTTCCGACTCCACCGACACGACCTCGGTCGAAAAATTTTTTTTGCTGAAACTTCGTGTAGGGGTTATTTGGGGTGCTGATCACGAATCCGACATTCATTTTTCACGATTCGGTCAGAGACCACCCATACCGTTAACAAGGGTGGTCCCGGCAGGGTCACCGATTTCGCTGAAACTTCGTCTAGGGGGGTTATTTGGGATGCTTCACGAACCTGACATCCATTTTTCGTTTTACGCTGGAGTACGGTAGGTCACTGTAGCTACGGGTAACTAAGGTTGCTGAGGTCGTAACCGCCGATTTTTCCCAAACTTCGCCTGGGGGGGGGGGGGGTATTTGCGGTGCTGATCACGAATCTGGCATCCGTTTTTCGTTTCACGCTGGAGTGCGGTAGGTTACGGAAGGTACGGGTGACTAAGGCTGCCGAGGTCATAATCACCGATTTTGCCCAAACTTCGCCTGGGGGGGGGGTTATTTGCGGTGCTGATCACGAATCTGACATCCGTTTTTCGTTTTATGCAGGAGTTTGGGTGAATTCTGTGAGCAAGGTGAGCAAAAAATTCTTCCACCGAAGTCGGTGGAGTCGGAACTTTTAACTAGTGCCCAACTCAGCTACTAACAGCGGATGACTCATTAAGTGAAACTAGTTCATACAACAAAGCCAAAACTCAAAAACAACAGCGGACTATAGAATTTCGTGGAGATACCAGATCATGTTATCGTTTTAGCATGCGCCGTCCATGGGTTTGCTTGGATGTAGGCAGGCTACGTCAGTGACGAGGATTACGGTCGTCGGTGTTTCCTTCGAACATCCAGATGGTAAGTGCTTGATGTGTTTATCTTATTCCTTGCTTCCAAATGCTGTCAATATCTTTCCACGCACTATTTACAGATGTGAATGCCTACTGTATTCTGAAAAGCGGAAAAACATGCGTTCGGACGTCATCTGTTAGAGGTTCTACTCAAGTATTATGGCAGGAGCAGTTTGTTTTTCACAGGTTTGATGCACATTTGAACGTCACTGATTATGCTGCCTTTTCTGAAATAAGTCCTTCAGGGCCTCAAGCTCTCAGCATTTCACAATAGAGCTCTGGAAAGATCGCTCTCTGTCGACCGACAACATGATGTCACGCATACATTTTCCAGCCGAAATTGATAATGATACTCGTGAGCTTCAGCTGAAGTTAACTGATTCGCTTTGTAAAGTGGTTGGCTATTTAAAACTTATTGTTGCCACATTTGATGACCCTATGTACTTATAGAATTCATATATGAGATATAGTTGTCTTCACTGATGTTTTAATGGTGTCATAACATTTATTTAAATTCAGTTCTTTGGATCTTACTTGTAAAGCATTAACACTCCATTCAAATTTCATTGTCTGCGTCATTTCGAAAAATTGTGTCGCATACTGTAGTAGCATTTGACCGTGGAATCGACGTGTGCCTCCGCTGAGGACGAGCTGGAAAAAGCATAAAGGCTAAGTAAGAATGATTGATGACTAATCAGATTATCATACCTTAAGCATCACTCTTGATGTTGAGTTGTACAATAATCGCCGAGTTGTTTAATCGCTTTGGTTGTCGATGGATTGTGATTGTGATGGTTTGGGACATGAGCTTTGGCATGACTTGCGAATGTGCTGAAGCGGATCTATTTGTATTTGTTGGATATTCGCGATATGTGCCTTGAATGAACGTACCGAATTATAGCTGGCAGCACAAGCAGACCGTGAAAGAGGCCCGTGGCGACAACGAGCACCGACGTTCTCGCGAACATTCGAACCGCATTCGAGGGAACGAGTATCATTACAACAATGGCTGGAAAAAGTGGATCCCGAGAGCTAGTAACTGTATGAAGGATAAAGGATAAAAAGGATAAAGGGCGGCGTTACTCAATCCCTTCTGGGATGCGCCAGCGCATTCTACTTCTACGGGATGTCGTGGAGGCGACATGAATGCGTATTTGACCATACAATAATGACTTGCGGTGGCCAGCCGATCAACAAGTCAGCGCTTTATCCTTCCCAGACAAGTCTGGTACCAATCCACCGACCCTGGAAGGATGGAAGGCTTGGTTGGCCTGGGCGGGAAATCCGAACCAGGAGCCTGGTATCGGGTGCACGCGACAGTCGCGCCTCCTCCGACTGCGCTACACGCGCCCTGTATGAAGGATAAAAAGGGTAAAGCTCGGCGTTAGCCCTAGTTTATACTTGCGCCGCTGGGCGGCTCGGGGGTCGAGCGTTCTATCCCCTCATCCCCCTGGCCCGCCCACCCCCAACCCCCTGCAATTGCTCGAGAGTCTAGTGGCTGCCTTACGAGATAGTGGAGACGCAGACATTTGCCACGCCTCTGTTTAAAGGGCGGGGGATAGAACGCCACTCCGCCGGGCGGCTCGGCTGATGGTCGAGATAGATATCGACCGGACGGCGCGAAAAATCGTTGTCTATGGCGGTAAGGCCTCTGTTATACTCCCGCGGGAGCATCCGCGGAACGTCCGCGGACCAATGGTGTACGGCGGAGGCGGGCGTGGCGGGCCGCGACGAGTGGCCCGGCGCGGGGTTCCGACGCGATTTCCGCCCATCCGCGGAAGCTCCCGCGGGAGTATAACAGGGGCCTAATGGTGCCGCACCGCGTGACGGCGCAAGTATAAACTAGGGCTTAGTCGGTCTCTGGGGCGCGCCGCGCATTCTACGTTTACGGGATGTCATAGAGGCAATTTGAATTCATATTTGATCTATAAGATGACTTGCGGTGGTCAGCCGCCGATGATCAAGTCAGTGTTCTATACTTCCAAGACAAATCTTGTACCAACTCACCAACCAAGGAGGGTTGGAATGCTCGATTGCCTCTAGCCGTACCACAAACCTCGATTCGGAGTGCAGACGAAAAACGGCGCTTCCTTCGGCTGCGTTAACAAGGCTTTGATCTCTTCAAGGTCGGTGAGCTCAATGCCAGATTTGTCTGCGAATGATTAAACAGTGCCTCATCCGAGGTTGGCAGTGTAAGCAAAATACGCATTGGAATTGCCTACACTACATATTGTAAAAGTCGAATGCGTGGCACACCCCGAAAAGGGAATGACTAATGCCGACCTTCATCTTTTCTCATGAATAGAATGTACCAACAGGGTGTGTGAAGCGCAGTTGGAGGCTGGTTCGGATTTTCCGCTCAGGACAACCAAGTCCTCCATCCCTACAGGGGCGATGAATTGGTACCAGAGTTGCCTGGGAAGGATAAAGCGCTGACTTGTCCATCGGCTGGCCATCGCAAGTCATTGTATGGCCAAATACGCATTGAAATCGCCTCCACGAGATCCCGTAAAAGCCGATTCCGTAGCACTTCCCGAAAAGTTTGACTAACTCCGACCTTTATCCTTTCTCATTATTAAAAGGTAGTGTACCGACGTGTCGATGTACGAGACAAATTCGGCTACTTTTCACAGCAACAGAACTCAAATCCCGCGTTTTTCTCCATAACGTTGACGCCCCTAACTATATAGGATGGCCCAAATTTTAAGACTGGAAGGACTGACCAAGCAGAGTCGAGGTACCAGCCTGGAGAACTGGCCAGGCTATTGCACCGAGAGCGTCTCGGATGCGGTCGTTTGGATCAGCACATTCCGATCTATAGATGCGGTATCCGACATGCGTCGCGAAATCGATGCATTGCCCAATGGACATCTGAAACATGGAAATTGTGAGAAGCGGTCATCCTTCTCTAACTTTTCTTATGTTAGGAACAGTTTGATAAAGCGCTTAAGTAGAGCAGGCGGCATGGTTCTACTAAGCACGTTGTGGTTTACGTAATAACAATAGCTTTCTAAATTTGAGCCAGAAATTCTTAGGTAGTACTACTTCGGGAAAATGATGTGTGTATGTGTGTGGCGCAGTCGGTAGGAGACGTGATCTGCGCGCGCGATTGAAAATTGATTATTGATTAGTTCTGCGCCCTAAGCGAACAAAGCTTATATTCCTCCTCGGTCGACATGCTGATTAGGTTGGTCCATGGAAATCTTTGGAGACCCTTTCACAACTCAGACTGCCTCGCCATATCCCTTAGAAGTGTATGCGTCAAGAATGCCAAACAGGGAGTGATTAACAACGACATTAATCCTTCATCGTCCCTTAATTGAACAACGAAAAAAATCGGAAATCTAAACCAGAAACCTGGAATCGGGTGCGCGTGACATCCGACGAATTTTCCGATTGCGCTGCGCGCTCAAGGATTTGTATAGAAGTCTTCAAAGTGTGAATCCATAGTTGAGCAGCGTACACTAGCTCTTCATTTACGTTCGATCTGAGCTACTATGTCGGGGTTTGGATAAATTTCTGCTGGTCCACAAGAATTTGTAAGTGCTTTGTCTGTGAACAACAGAATTAAACCGTCTGTTGTAGGTTACGGAAAACCCCCGACATAGGAATCAACTCGACACCTTGTTTCATCACGGTACGGCGAACGATGTATGGGATACAGGCAGCGCGACAGGAGTTACATCTGCCCCTGCTGGGGGGCGTGGCGTCAGGAGGTACAGCGGCTGTTCTGCGCACCGGAAACTTTTGTTTTGTGTGTCAAAGGTTTCGTAAGGCAGCCGTTAGACTCTCGGTGAAGCCTAGGGGTTGGGGGTGGGTGAGCAAGGGGGATGAGAGGAAGATCGCACGCACCTAGCAGGGGGCGGGTGTACCTCCCGACCGTCCCCCTGGGATACAGTATGCCATTGACGGTGAATTCGTGACAACTAGTTAGAATTTTCAGAAGTGAAATCTGGAAACGAGGCTTTTTATACATATTCTCATGATCCAGAAGATCCCAAAAACCGACCAAAATGTTGACCACCGTTGTGGGATCGAGATCAGCACCCCATAGCGAAAGGAAACCGGCAGTTCCGATATCCATCGATACAAGACTGAACGTCACCCAGAACACTATTGACGACTCCGCGACGAATAGAATGCACACTGAAACAATAATTCTGACAACAATTAAATAGAATTACAATTACAATTACAACAACAATTATGAAACCGTGTGGTAATCGGATTTTGAAGAAGACAATGGCTAAAATGAAAGCGAAACCTGAGATCAGTATGAGAATTGCAGTTCCGAGCGACTGCAGTGTCGTTGTCTGTAGTTCCAGCATCTGAAATGCTTGGAAATTTTCAACCAAGCATACATTTATGGGCTGCAGAAAGTGTTTGGAAGGGCCAACCAACTGAGCGAAAAGTAGTGGGTTCACAATGATGCTGTAATCATTCATAAATGTCAATTTTTGCAATTTTTCTGGACAAAAATCAGGTTTAGGTTGGCGGAAAAGTTTCCTGCCACTTTCACAATTTTCAGATTTGTTCATCTTCTTGAATACAATCAACAACTGACAAATATATGAACCACTATGAGCGTGTCG
Organism: Heligmosomoides polygyrus polygyrus; assembly: GCA_947396885.1. Taxonomy (NCBI): domain Eukaryota; kingdom Metazoa; phylum Nematoda; class Chromadorea; order Rhabditida; family Heligmosomidae; genus Heligmosomoides; species Heligmosomoides polygyrus. The sequence goes on from OX377206.1 coordinate 85,091,299, forward strand.
AGCGCTGTCGCGGACAGCCCAAATCCAGGTTCACGGTTCGGATTTCCCGCCCAGGCCAACTAAGCCTTCTATCCCTCCTCGGGTCGATGAACTGGCACCAGGACCATACAAAAGATATACAACACTTGTACGAATCTATTCTAGTCGGGAGTGGGCAACAATTAATTGCCAATTGTGTATATCATCACATACTATACAACCACATACTCTGAATTTGAATGAAAGCTCTCGTATCAAGAGACAGCAGCTGAAGCTCTTGAGGAAGCTCAAGGAAGGTAATGGAGACACAAATTGCATTATGCTCCACCACTCTCCGTCTACTGGCCACCGTAAGTCATTGTGTGAGCCAAGTTACTCATTCAAATCGCCTCCACGGTATTCCGTAGAAGTAGAATGCGTGGCGCATCCGAAAATAGATTGAGCAACGCCGTCCTTTATCCAACATTCTTTATGAACTACACTATCCATTATCCACTATCGACAAGGTAGCTACAAATAGAGGTTCTTTCGTAGGCTAGTTCAGGCTGTTGTATTTGTGAAGTTCATTTCCAGTTGTTTACTTCCAGTTTTGACGCCGTTGTCGAGGAGTCGAAGTGGAGTTCCCCCCCCCCCCCGCCTAGTATTAATCCACATTATTTGTACCATTGTATCTTTTTATTGCTCCAAAAAATGATCGTAACAAGCTATGGCCTGTGCGTAAATCACGTTACCTGATCTGAATAGAAGTTGTTTTCGTCGAATACGAACGCTTCGAACTCCGGATACTGACTGGTGATGTTGCGCCACATGAGAAGTAGTTCGGTTCGGACATTCCAGCTTTCAATTTTGAACGCTGTGGTGAACACGAACTTTTCCACTCGTTGCTCCTTCTAAAGAAACTGGTGATCACTTGGATAGAAAAATCGCGACTTTCTAACTGAACAGAAATAAAGACCAGTGATCAGGAGCAAAGATTACTACCTTGTAAGAACACTTAAGAATCGTTCGAAATCTCATAATTGATTATAACAAATTATTAAGATTTCAAAATATGCAGGCTGCATGCTGCGCGTCGACATAAAAACCAAACCTCGTCTGTGTGGTTCGTCCACTGTATGTCGGTCTCCCAGTGACTGTTGAATGACACTTTGAGGAAAGACTTCAACGTGGAGTACAGCCTGTTTAAAAAAGACACGCTGTAACACTGACTTAATACTTACACATTAAAACGACGTTATTGGTGGACAGAGCTGGCACTAGTCGTTAATGTGGCCTACAAAGGAAGGCGGAGGCACCAGAACAATCAAGTCTCATCGAGCGAGCCACCTAGAGAGGCGTGTACGATGGGTGCATTGATTAGCTGATATACGCTTGGTCAGTGCTCTGATTGGTTGTGATTGTGCTGTTTCGCGTGGACCACATCAACTACCAGTACCCAGAATTTTATCATTTTTGTAAAAAAAATTGGGGGATCTATCCTAGTCCGGGGGGAGGCACATAACTAAAAAGTATTATATGTGACAAATTCACTCAAGACTTACAGAGCGGCTGCTATAGAACAACACAGGACCTAAACAAGAAAAAGTCACATTGAAAAAACGAAAAATTGCAATTGTTACGGTTGTAAGAAGGCAAAATTGTGTGCCCTCCTCACCATGTTAGATGCTGGTTATAACATGTCAAGCGAATGTCAGCACGCGGCATGCGGCTTCGTGCGCTCTCCCCACCATGTTAGGTCCTGGTTATAACATGTCAAGCGGCGGTCAGCACGCGGCATGACTCTATTCCGTCGCTCTTTGCCCGCCGAGACGGTTGTATACCGCGGCGATTTTTTAGTTTTTGTTTGTTCGTCCGATTTTTGGTTTCTTTTAGGTTAGGTTTCGTTCTCTGGGAGCCACTCGGTAAGTATTAATTTATTTTGTTGCCTAGTTTTTAGTTATGTGCCCCCCCCCCCCCCCCCTCCCCCTCCCCCCGGACAAGGATAGATCCAAATCAAATTGGGTAGTCTGCAGCATGTATAAGGAATTTCCTGCTAGACGTAACGGATATTGTTATTTTATGTGGTTAGGTGGTGAGAATATAAATACACCGACGAAAGCATATTACCTGTCGTTATCCTCCGAAAAATACTGCATATAATTATTGAAGTCGTTCAGCCAAAACGATGTCGAATTCGGTCCCATCGAGTATGGCGTGCTTTCAAGATCCAGGACAAGTCCTAACATACGTTTCACCTGAACATTTAGGTTCATTAAAAGTTTCAGAAGTCAGCAAACATTAGCAAAAGTTATAAAATTCACTGGACGAATATCACAGAAATATTATTTGAGCAATGAAATCAGTAATCCGACACTCCATACCTCATGAGGATTCTTGATGTCAGGAGCTCTGTTCACATAAACTCTTCCTATAAGACCTTCGGCCCAAATTTTGTTCTCAGCCAGATGAAGGTAGTGAACGAGAGGTGAATCGTCGACAACCAGACGTGAAGGCGTTAGGTTTGGCTGGAGCTGTGAACATCCGTAGAATGCCAACAGGATGTACACACCGTAGACGATAACCTGAATGTGTACTTCTGTCTTATACATAGTGTAGCTACATATTTGCTTGTCATTTTGAATAAGGGTTCACTCTCGTGATCTACCACTATATAATTGAGTTAGCTCCCAGCCCTGTAGATGGTGAGGCGTATCTCACTCAGGTTGAGAACCTGGCTGAGATACGCCTCGGGGAAGCACGCGCAATCTCATGGAACCCCTTGCGGCGCCTCCGCGTACCTCGCGCGGGCAACGTCTGCCGTTCAACATGGAATGTTGTTACAGCAGAGGACGCGTAGCCTCCTCCTGCTTGACACAACGGCATCTGCGCGCGTTTCCGAGTGCCTGAATCCAGAAGACGGGTTCCCTTCGTCACACCACAACCTTCTGGGGTCACAAGAGGAGACACCGTCGTCCAACGACGAGGCATCGCATTCAGAATTGAGCATGAGATGCTGCTGCAGCAGAGGAAGCGCAGCCTTCTCCTGCTTGACACAACGGCGTCTGCGCGCGTTTCTGAGCGAGTCCTGAATTCAGAAGACGGGTCCCTTTCGTTGCACAACAACCGTCTGGAGTCAGAAGAAGCGAAAATAAAGGAAGCAAAGGCCACATCGTCGTCGCACGACGACCGGCCGCATTCAGAACTCAGCATTATCCCATGTTGAACGGAGAACTTTACTGCTGCAGCAGAGGAAGCACAACCTCCTCCTGCTTGACGCAGCGACATCTGCGAGCGCTTCTTAGCGTCTGAATCCAGAATACGAATCCCCTTCGTCGCGCAACAAGAATACGGAGTCAAAAGAGGTGATACCGTCGTCGTACGACGAGCGGCCGCATCCAGAATTCAACATGGGATGCTCCTCCAGCCGAGGAAGCACAGCCTCCTCTCTATTGACACAACGGCGTCTGCGCGCGTTTCTGAGTCCCTGAATCCAGAAGGCGGGTTCCCTTCGTCGCACCACAACCGTCTGGATTCAGAAGATCGAAAAGAAAGGAAACAGAGGTCTCATCGTCGTCGTACGACGACCGGCCGCATGCAGAACTCAGCATTATCCCATGTTGAACGGAAAACGTTACCCGCGCTAGGTACGCCTCTGCGTACCTCGCGCGGGCAATGTTTGCCGTTCAACATGGGATGTTGTTACAACTGAGGACGCGTAGCCTCCTGCTTGACAAAACGGCGTTTGCGCGCGTTTCTGAGTGCCTGAATCCAGAAGACGGGTTCCCTTCATCGCAGCACAACCTTCTGGGGTCAGAAGAGGAGACACCGTCGTCCAACGACGAGGCATCGCATTCAGAATTGAGCATGAGATGCTGCTGCAGCAGAGTAAGCGCAGCCTTCTCCTGCTTGACACAACGGCGTCTGCGCGCGTTTCTGAGCGAATCCTGAATTCAGAAGACGAGTCCCTTTCGTTGCACAACAACCGTCTGGAGTCAGATGAAGCGAAAGTAAAGGAAGCAAAGGCCACATCGTCGTCGCACGACGACCGGCCGCATTCAGAACTCAGCATTATCCCATGTTGAACGGAAAACGTTACCCGCGCCAGGTAAGCCTCTGCGTACCTCGCGCGGGCAATGTTTGCCGTTCACATGGGATGTTGTTACAGCAGAGGACACGTAGCCCTCCACTGCTTGACTCAGCGGCGTCTGCGCGCGTTTCTGAGCGTTTGATTCTGAATACGTGTCACTGACGTCTGCCTTGAGCATGGTAGGACCACCAAGGAGTGGTGGAGAAGGGAAGTAACGGCCCTTTAGAGTGAACCAGGTGAGCGTCCAGGAAGGAAAGGAACAACCTGAAGGAGGGACCAGGGCGGGGAAGCCAGCAAGAAGAGACCAGTAGGGGGTCAATATTGAAAACAAGGAAGTGGGCCAGGGGTTGGGACCAGGAATGTGGGGGGGGGGGGGGAAGACCAGTAAAGGCGGTCCAGCAATTAGATCTAGAAACAAGAAACGAGTGAGGGGATACTGACGCCCGGATTCGGAAGACGTGTACACAGTGGAGGGGCCGAAGTACTGCGCAGCATAAACCAATGATGTTACTGCACGGTGTGGAGAAAATGTCTATGATGAAAGGTACCGAAGTGGTGAACGGCTTGATGCCGATGAAGTACGCAGCAGGTCCTAGATGTTAGCGAATTTCAAGTTTGACAAAAGCTACCTTCTTTAGATCAGTGATGGTGCAAAGTCGCGCGAAGCGCGCAAGTGCGAGACACGCCGTTAGGCGTGTCGGGGCACTTGTCTACAGATAAAGCAAAAAGTCTGCATCCATGCTCGTGATCCACAGATAGTACAAAAAGCCTGCATCTATTCTCGTGATGTACCTTGTTTAACGACCTTCACACACTTTTTCTTTTGTATCTATCTTTCCACAGAACTTGCCCTGTTTTTATTCTTTTTGCTGCTTTCATTTCTTTCTTGCTTTTAAATATCCAAATCTCCATTTAATTTTTCCCCTTATATTTCTTTTTTTTCACGTTTTTTTTCCACGGATCTCCCTCGATAGAGAGCCTTCGGGCTCTCTTGTTAAGAGGGATCTCGGGCCGCTTGTCGCAGGGCCACGTGGCGCGTCCCCGGGTGGTGGATAGGGGAATTAAACGCGAACCAAATGCGACCGTGTACTACCCAGAGACGCAGGTGGGATGCAGGGGATGGACTCCTTGCTCCTGCTGTGTCGGGTCGACGCGTTCCTTGTGCGTGGGAGCGGCATGTTCGTGCACAGTGTGCGTGGATGTGTCCGTGACTGTGCGGATTGTAACTGTGTCGGCTCGGCCAAAAGCTTGCACTCGGTAGACTGGGAGTACATGTAAGGCGATTCGAGGCCGCCTTAAGTCTCGCCCCGTCCCTTCGGGCAGTCTGGCTGGCTGCCCGGAGTACCCCGCCCGCACGACAGAGCCTGACTAGCTACCCGTGTTGTATTCCAGTCAAACACAGCAGCACTAAAGGGCCTCATTCCCCTGACCCCGAAAGAGCCCCTATTTCTGCAGCGATGGGAAGGACGAGTACGGAGAGGCTGCTAAAATCTCAGGGCCTAACCAGGCTGCGCAAATTGAGAAGGACTAGGATGACGATCTGTACTTACAACGCCCGCACGCTTGCATCGGAAGCATCCGTCGAGGACCTGATGATGCAAGCCAGGAAGATCAAGTACGACGTCATCGGACTGACCGAGACGAGAAGACACCACCCCGTGCACGCCGCCTACGACTCCGGAGAAGAACTGTTCCTCGGAACATGCGACAGCAGAGGAGTAGGCGGCGTTGGTGTCCTCGTCAACACGCACTTGGCCATGAACATCGATTCGTACGAGTCTCTGACAAGCCGAATCGGACGTCTGCGACTGAAGCGATGTGGTTCCGTGCCAGCTTTGACTGTATTCGTCGCGTATGCCCCAACATCCGACTACGACGACGAAGAGGTCGAAGCCTTCTACGTGGAGCTGGAGAAGTTCTATAAGGAAGATCACACCTTCTACAAGGTGATCGTCGGCGACTTCAACGCCAAAATCGGACTGCGAAGGTCGCCGGAAGAACTTCACATCGGAACCCACGGTTTGGAGTGGAACGAGCAAGGTGAAAGGCTGTCTGAGTTTATCATGTCGACCAAGACCATCCATGGAAACTCGCAGTTCCAGAAGCCTCCCTCCCTACGATGGACCTGGGAATCCCCCGGTGGCCAGTTCCACAACGAGATTGACCACATCATCTTCAACCGCAAATATTGCCTGACCGACGTCTCCGTTGTCCCCAAGTTCTACACGGGATCGGACCACCGCCTCCTTCGCGCAAGGTTCCGCTTTTCGCGTCAAGGAGAGAAGGCCGCGAAGTTCAAGAGGAGGAGTCCCAGAACGACCATCAACTGGGACAGGTGATGGTTCTTTTGCTTGCTGCAGCGTTCTATTTAAATTCTATTTAGAATAAAATAATTAGAACAATAAATGAATAAATAATAAACACATAAAGAATCTAATGATTCTGGTCTTTTCTATGAATACTATGTGCAGCGATAGCGCTTTTGTTTAGCCATTCATCAAAGGAAATCTGAAACGTGTTTAAAGGTGGGCGATTCAAAACTTCTAACTGTGCATCATTACAACACCTCTCTGTTTACGAATAAACTTTCTTATGTTCTTCTTTTTTTCGAAAATTAGGTGGGCCGGCCACGTAATCCGATTCCCTGGCACCCACCTGACTGGATTCTGCGGGATGTCAAGAGAACACCAGGACGCCCACCAACGCATTGGTCGGACTTCTTCGTGAAAGCCCTGAACGAACGATATGACGCTTTTCGTATCCATCGAGCGAGGAGGATCCATTGGAGCACTCTGGCACAGGGAGACGCTGCTGGCGCCCGCTCGAGCAACTCAATGAGATCAATGGGACGACGACGAGCCGTGACGGAACTCAGGATCACAAGAACCACTAGAGTAGCAACTGTTAGAACGGAAGACGAGCATGCAGAAGAGTTCTTCGTGCCGTGCAAGTCGTCGTATGTTTTCACGAATGGATAATCCAATCCTCCTGTAGCATGAGTTGGAGGGTTTGTTTTCGCATCTGTTACCTTTTCCGCTTTAGCTTCTGTTGTCTTTTCCGGTTCAGTTTCCACCGTTGCACTGCGTTCTACTTGCTGTTCTGTTGCCGCTTCTGTTTTTGTTCCCACCGTCGCATCAGATCCCGTTGTAGCTTCAGTTGCTGTTTCCTCTGAGTCTCCTGGGACGGCAAGTGATACAGGTGGCATGTGATGTTCTTCTTGGCTTTGTGATTTTAATGTTTCTCCTCGCGTGCGTGATGGCCTTAAGTTAAACAGCTCATTGGCTTTCCATTCTGTCAGAGCACAACTTTATGCAACATTAAGAAGTGCAAATAAATATTAGAACAGTACCTTAAGCAGGGGAGCGTGTAGCGTAGTCGGAGGAGGCGCCGACTGTCGCCTGCACCCGATACCAGGTTTCTGGTTCGGATTTCCCGCCCAGGCCAACCAAGCCTTCCATTCCTTCGGAGTCGGTGAATTGGTACCAGACTTGTCCGGGAAGGAAAAAGCGCTGACTTGTTCATCGGCTGGCCTCCGCAAGTCATTATATGGCCAAATACGCATTCGAATCGCCTCCACGACATCCTGTAGAAGTAGAATGCGTGGCGCATCCCAAAAAGGATTGAGTAACGCCGTCCCTTATCCTTTTACTTTAAGCAGCAAATATACACTAATCGTCGGATAGTTGCAAGACAACGCTTGTCGGAGTCGAAACAACCTCGTGCAAAGCGTTTTTTGGAAGCAAGTGTTTGCTCATCCACACGTCATCTCCTCAACGAAGGGTTTGACGTTGCGCTGGAAAAATGACGAGGGCGCTGAGATGTTCTGCAAAGGTTGCAAAGTGACGGGCTGCTTCTTTTTTCGGTGTCTGCACTTACCGGTTTCTACTTTGCAAAACGCGTGGTGTTTGCAGATCATTTAGCCAATTCGTAGTCATGCGTGCTGCGATGGCAACAATTTTCAGCAAATTAAATGCCTCATTACCTGAACCGGTTCTTGCTGAAGTTTGAGGTAGGTTTTCAACTCATCACACTGGCATGTTATGCAGAAAGCAGCGATGCGGGGCGCTGTGAGATTTCGAAGAATTCACTCGCTGAAAGGCGATTTACAGAGGCTTTTTTATTGTTTTGCTTGTTTACGTTAGTACAGCGTAGCGTCAGTCAAGTCGTCGAAAATTAGGTGGGCCGGCCCCGTAATACGCTTCGCAAACACCCCCTGGACAAGCGCCGTCAGCGAATGGATTCCGTGGTATGTCAAGGGAACACCAGGACGAACACCAACGCGTTAGTCGGACCTCTTCGTGAAAGCTCTGAACGATCGATATGACGCTCATCGTGTCCCTCGAGCGAGGAGGATCCATTGGAGCACTCTGGCACGCGACAGGGACGAAAAGAAACACTTGTGGCGCTCCCTCGGGCAACCTGATGATCACCGGAACGACAGGTGATACAGGTGATACGTTATTGCAGCTTAGTACAAAGAAGGCTCCAACGCAACAGCTAGAGGTGCAAACTATTGATTTGTTTAATTTAGAAAGACTAGGTAGATCAGTGATGAAGGATACCCAATCCCTCTTGGAATGCACTATGCATTCTACTTTTATGGGATGTCAAGAAGGCAGCTTGGTTACGTAGTATTTGGGCTTTACAATGACGGTTACCAATGAATAACTCGGTGTTTTACTCCTTATACAGCAGCAGTTCACCGACCCCGAAGAGAAGAAGGGCTTATGTAGTTTACATCAGACCTGAATCAGGGACCTCGTTTTAATGTGCACGCGACAGCAGGCGCCTTCTCCGAGTGCGCAACGCGCACCCTCGCGTCTGACGATTTAAGAGCGAAAATAATCTGGAACGACCATTGAAAACTTAAAGAAGAAGGAGTCATTAAGTTGTAGGTCAAATTTTTGGCCATGCTTCCCGATTTCAATAACATCACAATCGAATCGATTCGGTCAATTTTATAGCAAGACACTCACGATGAGCACCCTTGTGATCGGTTTGCATATGAGCGGTGCGAATGTGTTGTAGAAAAAGTGTCTGGTAGGCGAAACAGCATCTGGAGCCTTTGCCTGAAAAGAGAGATATGTGCGTACAGATCCATTTCGAAAATTCCGAATGCGTATGTATTCGTGTACGCTTTGAATGGTTCTTGAGGGTTCGTTTTCATGGAAGCCCCATAGTTCTATTTATTCGATTTCGTACATGTCGCGAATAGCCGACGAGAGCACAGACCGAACACATACCAGCCGATCAGGGTATCGACTGTGCACGCCCTCTGTGAATGGCACGCGCATTCAATGCGGTCTGATTGGATGGCGCGTCCCCATCCCCCAATGCTGCCCGTGTTCGCGACATATACCTTCGATTTTGAGCAAATTCGAATGGAAACCATTGCAGGATGAAGAAGATAACAAAAAAGGAAGAATCCATTGAAATCGTTCAAGTGTTGTGAACAGCAGACTTCTAAGTCGCCCCTGAGGGGGATTATGATAGCCTTTTGTAGAACGTAAACCTCTCAGCAACCAATGTTTCGCAAAGTTTTTTGAGCACTATTTCAGCTTCTGCCTCATAAAGGATATAGGATAAAGGACGGCATTATCCGATGCTTTTTGGGATGCGCCACGCATTCTACTTCTACGAGATATCGCGAAGGAGATTTGAAAGCATATTTGGCCATGCAATGACGTGCGGTGAGCAAGAAGGCGCTTTACCCATCCCAGACAAGTGTGGTCCCAATTCACCGACCCCGGAGGATGGAAGGACTGATTGGCCTGCGAGGGAAATCTGAAGTAGGAATCTTGTATCTGCACGTGACAGCCGGCTGCTCCTCCGACTGCGCTACACGCGGCCTCTGCCTCGATGTTGAGTATATTTCTGACCAAGGGTTTCAATGTAGCATCAGAAAACTCAAAAACTAAGACCTTCCAATAATGAAGGGAGGATAACATTTCATCAATGAAGGGAGGATAAGGTTTCTTTTTCTCCTACTAACGGATCTCGTTTATTTAGTCTCTAGGCTACGTATAACCTACAAGTGCTCCGTCACGCCTATCGGCGTGCCTCGCACTTGCGCGCCTTGCGCGATGTTGCAGTATCACTAAGCTAAGGACAACCACATCGAGCTAGCTGCTCTACTTGTACAGCTTTTCCCCTATAATAGGAGTTGAAAGGCTCGCAGTACGTACAGTGTATAGTACGATAAGACGATCTATTGGTTCCTCACTAATGGTCCTCCCTTAGTGAAACGGTCCCCATTACTGGTACTGGTCCCCCTCAATGATCCCCCTTAGCGGACAACGTCTTCGGCACACCTTCTGAATCCCCAGACACATTGGACGACGTGTTCCGCACGTCTTCTGAAACCCCAGCCCGCTTTCGGCTCGTCTTCTGTAATTTGATCATATCGATCGATAGTAATCCATACTTCAAAAACGAACTTCATAATCATGTTCAGCGACCTCGACTACCCCAGGGCTAAAGCTTCGGACCGCTTGGGCACGTCTACGTTTCGCTATGCACGGTCGCCGACGTGTTCAGCTCGTCTACTGAGTCGCCAGGCGCGTTTGGCGACGTGTTCTGCTCGCCTACTGAGTCGCCAGGCACGAAGAAGGCGTTTCGGTATTTTCCGCTATTTTCTGGCCTTAATTTGTGCCCCGTAATTTCCCTATTTTATGACTCATCGTCGATCGGTAGTGTGACTCATCGCTTAGCGGATTATTATATAGTATGATGATTATACCTCTGTAAGCCTCCAAAACTTGTTCAATCCTAAGTCAAAACAACATCATAGTGAGCCAAGAAAAATTTACCTTTTCTATCTCGGCCTTGTCGCATCTTTTCCAAACGAAGATGCAGTGATATCCAGCGACCTCCCTTCTCGCGCCCAACACCATTACAGCAGCGAAAAAAGTGAGCTGTAAAAGAAGATCTGCAGTGGAAGACGGGAAAGTAACACTGCTTGACGCCTAGGCTCCAACAAGTAAAACTAAAATTCTGAAAAGAGCAGTGAAGGATAAGAAATCTGAGGTTTTCACATACATTCCGGATAAAGTTTAGTCGTTTAGATGAAGGACAGAGATGGACTTAAGTTTTACAGTTTCAAGTGGTGCTACTAAGGAATTGTCTGCGAAGGCTTACAACGACACTAGGAAGAGACCAGCGAACGTCTTCTGAAGAAGCTAACTCCATAGAGTGTCAACCAAAAATCAACCTGATAAAGCCAGTCGAAGGCCACAGCGACCATAATGAACTTGCAGAAGATAGAAATAGCTGGCGTGGACGAAAACGTGCCGATGCCGAAGGACAATATAGATGTGATTGATGTCACAGAAATCGCACTGAAAACATCATCTCAATGTAGTTGAATAAAAGACAGCTCAGCGACAGTAAAAGAGCCTACCTTCCAGCTTCCTCTAGGGCAAGTGCCATCCGCTTTTCTGGAGGAAGGGTTCGCTTCGTGTCCTGCCAAGCACCGAGCATCACATAAACGTCGTCTACGCCAATTGCCAATGCGATGAATGGCATGACAGTAACCTTAAAATTGCTTCTTAAAAAATAAAAAAATAGGAAAATAAACCCTATAATAAAGTGAAAGTGAAAAGTATAAAATCAAAATTTTCTTCTCACAAAGACTTTCATTTCGCCACCTATCTCTAGACGAACCTTTCCAGTTATATCTTTTTACACATTTCTAGCTATAAGCCGACTACAAAAAGATGCCTCTTTTTAAATTTCAAAAAAAGACAATTAAGTAAAAATAACAACAGGTATTAAAATTTTGGTAGCGAGGTAGCGCAGTCGGAGGAGGCTTCGTGTGTTACATGCACTCCGAATCGGAATTTTTGGTGCGTTTTCGGCCCTGCCAACTGAACCCTATATCCTTAAGGGGCCGTTGAACTGGTATGAAATTTGTGGGGGGGGGGAACGAAAATGGAAATGCTGGCTGGCATTGTTAATCCGTTGGCCACCACAAGCCACTGTATAACGCACTTAAATTGCCTTCACGATATCCCGCAGAAGTAAAATGCGTGGCGCAACCAGGTTTTAAAACTATGTTTTTTCTTATATTTTTGTCCTCCTTATTATTATTTTCTTATTTCCTTTTTTCATTAAAAATTTGAGTGCGCTGTTCGAAAATTGCTCGAAAATCCCCTGTATAACACTCGCTCGGATAGGTCAGGGCTAAAGATTTTCTTTAGCAAAATCTTTGACTTGGAAAATATTTAGATCACTCATCTTGTTCTCTTCCAGTTTCAAAGCAACTTGTTCATGAAGTGTTGCATAAAGTTGTGTAAGAAGTTTCATAATAAAATAAATACGCCGCTCATTCTACTTTTACGGGCATCATGGAACTGACTATAAGGGATATTTAGCCTATACAACGACCTGATGTGACGTAGTACATTCTGCAACTCGTAGAGTGGTTCGGCAACGATTCTACGATACTGTATGGATGAAAGATCGGAACCTTAAATCGATTCATGGAGCTACGCAAAGTCATAGCTCCTGTGTACTGCGCCACGAGTGCTGCATATAGTGATAAACAGAAAAGTTTATATGACGGCTCATAAAATCCTACAAAACGATCGGGATTGTACGTAGAGTATTTATAAGAAAAAAATGAACTTGTGAAAGGAATAAAATGAACAATGAAGCTTCTAAGAAATGTTAGGGTAAAGGGTACGTCTATGATACTGATAACATTACTTATATTTTGTGATGAAGATTGACCAGAATTGTCCTAGTCGGGAGGGACAAAGCTAATGCTGCAGTGGCGTCCCTTCCTATATGTTCGAATATTCGAATGGTTTGGAATGCTCACAAATTCGAATATTCGAATTCGAGTATATTCGAAAAAAGGCGGCTTTTCTGAATATTCGAATTTGAGTGCATTCGAAAAACGCGATTTTTTAAGCATTCGAATTCGCATAGATTTATTCGAATAGGTTTTTCGAGCACAACCACACTGTACAGATCTGAGCGGTGTAGCTGCTGGAGGTCTAGAAGGAAATCAGGGAAGTGTGATAGTTTGGATAAATAGTCCACGCTCCTCCAGATTAGGATAGATCCGACTTACCATATCGTTGCAACCAACAAAGCTACCACATAAGCATGAGAATGTATGAGAAAAAAAAACAACGCCTGTTAACGGTAACCTGGTAAATAAATGGCTCTCCGAGTGCGAACAGAAGTCCTCCAGCGCTCACAATTGCCATGGACGAGGTCAACACTCCTATCATCGCCTCAATAGGCTTCGAAGTTATCCAGTCGCCAGTCATGCTAAATACAATAATATATTTATTTATTTATTTATTTATTTATGCCTGCACTAAATTGTGTACAATAACAAGGAGCTAGTTAATATGGACACGGCGTAGACAACACAATGATTTGAAAAAATTAAATTCCCGAACAACGCAACATTTCACATTAATAAATAGTGAGGGCAAACTTTGAGAAAGAAGGAAAAAGAAAGCAAAAAACAAAAAGTGAGAAACCAAAGGCCAAAAATAAAGAAAGTCAAGGGTTTGGAACCTGAGCAAATTGACTTAGAAATAAACAAAATTAAAATTAGACTTAGAATTTCGGAGAAAATCCGACAACGGATACGAAACGCTGAAGCTCACCATGATCCGACGGTGAAGCTGACCAGCAAGAGAATAGTCAAGGAAATAAAAGGAATCGTGTAGGTGGCATTCTTTTGCATTTCTTCTTTCAGGATGGCAAGGCTGAACACGGAAGATCTGAGCGGTGTGAATTCAGTTGCGAGAAGCTTTTGAAGCGATTCAGTGAACGCGGAAGACACCTCTTCTGATGACGCCTAAATGAACTCACTCGTCTCCGAATCACTGCTTGCAAAGTGAAACAGATAAAGCTCTGTCAACTAACGTTTTCGTAGCCAGGTATTTCATAGATGAGGTGAACCATATCCACGGCTGTGATGTCGTTCCTTTCGTTTGTTTTTACACCGTACAGATGCGTTGGTAGAAACAATTTGTTCTCGAAAAACGTCATCGTTGGATACTCGATTTTGATACGCGGATCCTTTCGTAGCTGCAATAGGCTCATTAAGTTTAGGTCACAAACAAATCCATGGATGTGCGGTGGCGCGGTCGAGCGAGGCGCCGAATGTCGCGAGCACGTCGAATTCAAGGTTCTTGGTTCGGCTCCTGCTCATGTCAACCGAGCGCTTCATCCCTTCAGGGTCTACGAATTGGTACAGCACCTGTTTGGAAAAGATAAAACGTTGGGCCAAATACGCATATAGCTGCCCCCACGACATCCCGTAGAAGTAGGCTGTGCGGCGCATCTCAGAAAAGGATTGATTAACGACCTCCTTTACCCTTTATCCCTTGTCCATAACTATTATACATATGTGATTTACTCCGATATTTACCACAGCTTTTCAGGTTAATATATGGATTTTCTTGAATATTTCGAAAGCATGGCATGCAGCTAATAAGTTTTATTTCGCTCCCTTATGCGCTGTTGCACAATCCAAATCGTCGAAAATTAGATGGGCCGCCCACATAATACGTTTCACAAACACCGCTACACGATAGCCGTCACCAGCTGGTTTCCACGGGATGTCAAGAGAACAACAGCCGATGCGGTGGTCCCATCTGTACGAGAGACTCATAGTGTTCCTCATGCAAGATATGACGCTCATTGTGTCCCCCATTGGAACACTATGGCACGGGACAGGGACGAATGAGATCGTTGCTAGCGCCCGCTCGAGCAACAAGCGGGAGGACAGTTGATACAGGTAATACAGCTGACCGTATATACACAGTTGCTCCCCGATCTGGCCCTGTCCACCAGGACGAGCTTTGGATGAATTTGGAGTGCACGGAAGAGCTGGCTGCTCCTCCAACTGCGCTACTCAAGCTGTAACGCTTAAGGAAAAGGGCAAAACGTGGTAGTACTCGAGGCCGTCATTACGATCTGACATCGACAGATCCCTAAGAACCACAAGGGAACCAGCGTGTGGGTGTATTTAAGCAGAAACTAAAAGTCCCTCGAATATGTGGGCCGTTCTCCTGAGCAGGACATCATCTGTGTGATCCGGAACCTTCACTAACGTCTGCTGAAGAACATCTATAGAACAATGTTTCTCATACTTCTCCCGAAATCTGGCATGAACCCTTAATAAATCGCCTTTTCACCGATTTTTCCTTCTGTTGCCCTACAAAAGTGTGCACATCTGATGGTGCTCGATCACAGAAAGTTCTAAGACGACAACATAAAGGATTAAGCACTGGTGTTTCTCTCCAAAGTACTTGATATTTTATTGATGAACAGCTCCAAGTAAAAACTTCAATTCCGTATCTGAAATGTTCTCACCTGTTTATTAAAGAATGTGTCAAAGAAGATATCCGCAATCAAGTTGCTCAACGTACATTGCTTGAGCTTGGGACAGACTTCTCGACCAAAGTTTACCTGAAAAACCTCACTTCGTAGAAATGAGCGAGCATATTAAGCACACGATGAGCTAACCTGCTTTCCACGCAGCGTTAAAGTCATATTTTCCATGACGAACTTATTTAGCCGCCTTATCCGGGAGGATCGTTCAGGTGTGAGCAAATTCTCGTCGATATCAGATGACTCCACAGTGACGGAAACGAATGAGCTGGAACTGGTGAATAAAGATTCATCATTTATTAAAACTAGCTTGAAAAATGCCTCCTCGTATTAAAATTGGATGACTTACTCTAGCAAATCACTGCACGCAGACCACATGGGTCAACCAACCAATGATGGAAGGAAAAATCCATTTTTTTCACTCAAGGCCAAAAACTTATGAAACCTGATTCTGTTATTACATGCATAGAAGAGTTAGTCCGTTTGTCTGTCCATCCGTTCGCACCTCCGTTCTTACGTCTGTCCGATCAATACCGCCTCTCAGCGCGTTTCACATCTCGATCAGCTCTGTTGATTGCGCAAGGCAATCGTTCGAGGTGAGAATCACACGAGTATGCATATCGGGTAGTAAATGGGAAGTTAAAATCGATCACAATAAGGAAGTTCACAATAAGGAAGTTAAAATCGATCGATCGGCTAATCATTATCCACAGATTTTGACAGAATTGCAGTCATGAGATGGGAACGTGGATGCGTTGGATGGTGGACAGAGTTCACAAGTAATCATTATGCCGATCGATCTTGTTTACTTGTTGTAAACCAACGCACCCTATTTTGAAAGTTTTCCCAGAGTCCATAGGGGAGATCGAGATGTGAAGCACTTTGTCTGCGAGTAGTGAAGAGCGGACACACAGACAGACAAACAGACGAACCGCCGATGGATGGATCAATCATCGTACATGTGGTAAGACACCACATGGAAATAAAAATAATAATAAAAAATAAAAAATAATAAAATAATAATAAGAGCCCAGAATGAGGTCGTACTGGAATTTGACATTGCAGCACTGTCGAGATACGTATGAGGATAAACATAAAGGCTTCAACCGTTTTTGGGATACGCCACGCATTCTGCTACTATGAGATGTCGTGGAAGCTATTTTAGTGCGTAATTAGCCTGTACAATGTCCTACGGTGGCCAGCCGATGGTCAGGTCAGTGTATAAGCCCTCACATATGGTATCAATTCATCGACCCCGAAGAAATGGAATGCTTGGTTGGCCTAGGCGGGAAATCAAAAAACAAATCTGGACTCGGATATACGTAACTGTACGTAACAGGCGGGACGTCCTCTGACTGCACTACCACACAATCAATTTAAGTAAAGAAAACAAAACCATTTAGTTGTCGTCAATTACTGGGCGAGTGGTAGCGCAGTCGGAGAAGACACTCACTGTCGCATGCATCCGAAACGAAGTTTTTGCTCTGAGTCCTGTTCAGGGCAACTAAACCATCTTTTACTTATTTGCAAAAGTTCTTAATTTGGCACCAGCCTTGTGTGACTAAAATACTGATTCGTCCAATAGCTAGCCACCGCATGTCATTGCATAGAACAAATACGCATCAAAATGCTTTCCACGATATCCCAGAGAAGTAGAATATGTGGCGTTTCCCACATGGGGGTTGAATAACCTCGAACTTTCTGCATTGTTGTCAATTATTGGTT
The DNA here is from genome assembly GCA_947396885.1 of Heligmosomoides polygyrus polygyrus. Taxonomy (NCBI): domain Eukaryota; kingdom Metazoa; phylum Nematoda; class Chromadorea; order Rhabditida; family Heligmosomidae; genus Heligmosomoides; species Heligmosomoides polygyrus. Next base: position 85,108,430 of record OX377206.1, read on the forward strand.
TGGTCCAGTTAGCTTATGGTTTTTTCATCAGTGTTTGAAGAAGTAATGCTGTATGTTCAGGGTAAATCGAGCTAGTCCACCTTTTCAGAGTCGCTCCAGTGAAATTCTTATGAATCTGATATTCTATTCGTGACTGCGAGTGCTCTGGAGAATACAGGAAGCGTAGATCGTCCTCAAATAAATGTGAATTGAACGAGATTCTTCAGATTTGAATCATTTTAAAAGCAATACATACCTCCATTCTAACATTGAATGCACCAAGCGCAAGAATCATCGTCAGAATTAGTGGCCCTAAAGCGAATGCTCGCGGATGAACACTGATGAATAGCCCGTAATTGTAGAAACAATTGGCGAGGAAATCCTGCAGTACCCCAAAAGGGTTCACACACGCCAACAATCCCATCGCTCGCAGGGCTCTAGCAGTTCCGAGAGGAAACTCCGAGTGTGCTGGAAAGCAGCCAGGTTCCTCTAGAATTCCTGCAACAAGCAGTAAATACACAGACATATAGAAGCGGCAGCACCGAAAAGGAAAGTCGGAACAAATTCTGCACGAGATCACATTCAAAGAAGCTGGCCTTTGTTCCACGGCTGAGGTGAGATAGATTTTGGCCTGAACTCTCCATTCTCCGGAAGAGACCTGAATACGATAGGTCTCTTCTGGATATGTGAGTGTGCAGCACAATTGTGCTCGAATGATTTATCGAATAGTCATTAGAACAATTTTTATTCGAGCTTGAATATTCGAATTCGAATATTCAAAAAGTCGCGTTTTTCGAATGTACTCGAATTCGAATAATCAAAAAAACCTATTTTTTGAATATATTCGAATTTGAATATTTAGAAAAACTGTTTTTTGAATCTTTTCGAAATCGAATATTTGAAATTTGTGAGCACTAAAAATCAATCGAATATTCGAAAAAATAACAACTATAGTGTGCAGGCCTTCACACACTCCATATCTATAGCATTAAAATTCTATTTAGGGCGGGAATCAGAACTATTCTCCAGTTGAGAGGTAATGTTATCGGGGATGAGGGTGAACTACTCTAACAGCAGGCGGTTTTGAATTTGAAGAGCATTGAAAAGCATTTGCAGGGAGAAATAAGTGCCGAATATGTACAAAGCTGTTTCAAGACAATTACTCCTGAAATTTTCTCACACAGCTGTTTCGAAAATATTGGCACGTAACTTAAATTTTACTATACATTCTTATTTACATCTATGTTGCTCCCATCATGCAACAAGAGGTGTAGCCCTAAGCGCCTGTTCATACTTCGCGACAGCAGCGACAAGAGCGACGAGAGCGTAGCGCGCGGAAGTATGAACAGGCGACAGCAGCGACTGGAGCGACTAGAGCGACAAAAGCGACTGGAGCGACAGCGCCGGCGCTCGAGTATGAACACTTTTCGGCGGCGCGCGCTCGGTTTTAATCGATATGCATGTTTTGGGCGACGAGTAGCTCTTGTCGCGAAGTTTAAACAGGTCCTTAAGTTCTGCTACTGCCAAGCACTGATGTAGATCTTTTTTTCACCAATAGGACAACATCGCCATTTGGAAGGCTTCGCATAAAGCAATTTTTACTGTCAAGCTAGAATGCCTGCAAAAATTCCTCCTTGGCCTCCTACTGCAAGACACTTCGAACGTTGCCCACTTTTATTTAGTTGACTTTCGTTGCTAGATTTTCAAGGTTAAGTACATATTTGCTGGTGATTGTCGTTAACAGCATATTGCATTATCTTGTCTTTCAGTTGTTGTCGAGTCCACTACCACATAATAAATAAATAAACAAATAAATAAAATTGTGCGACATCCAATTCACATATGGTTCAAGTTCATTTTAAAGGAGATACAAATACATAAATTGGAACAAAACGGGGTTGATATTGGTGTGAACGTTAAGTACATAGGTCGCCGTGTCGCTTACAACTGGGTAGATCATCAGAAGTGCCCTTCTCCACCAGGGAGCTCACTGAAAAGCCGAACTCAGGAAGAATGATGCAACCTTAATTAAGGAGAGATAACCTGTCCCGACTTCTGCACGGTACATAGTCACAGCTGCAACTAAAGCTGAGACACAGCAAACTTTCGGGGCTCACTCATTTGCTTCGCACTATAGGCGATGTACGGTTGACCGAGGAGGCTGGTTCGTATTATAGTTGCGCTTTGGAAAAATTTTATCGAACGAATGAATGAACGAATAAATCCGATGTCGAAAATTTCAAAACGAATAAACGAACTAATTTATTCGATGTCAAAAAATTTCAAGCGAACGAATGAACGTAATCGCTCATCAATTTTTTCGAATGATCGAAAATCGAATAAGCCCAATTTTTCGTTTATTCGAATATTCCAATATTCGGAATAGAAGAAAATTGCCGATATTATCATGGTAAATAAAGTTTTTTTCATGAAGTTATCAACTATCCCAACGGATTTCTATGTTGGAATACTGTATTGGTGGAACTCAGTTTCGGTTTTAGGTAGCTTTTTCTTAGGTTAGATGTCCCCCTCCATGGGATTCTCAAGCTTGGCATGTAAGAGGATTTGGCGTGGCTGTCTGGGCAAGTGTGTGAGAAGTCTACTATATGTTGAATACCGTGAAGTGCTCGATGACGTGCTGTCACTGACCTGACCTAACGTCCTTGTGTAAAAAATGTTTTGCGGTTCGTTGTTTTTTTTTAAATGTGGTTTGTGCTAGGCTATGATCTGCACCCCAAAGGTAAGTGCATAGCAGTGTTATCATAGAAATTGTCAGCAAATTATCTCCTCCTACCTACGCATTTAGACGACCTTTTACAGGGTGAACCAAAATAACATGGAGAAGATTTTTCGTCATAGTTATAAAACAACCAGCAATTCGAGAAAACGTCAACTAAATTACAACAATACAAACACTAGTGTACGTCATGTTTAGGTGGTTTCGTAGGGGTCTCCCTTGGGGCGAATGCAGAGGGCCAAACTTTTCGCGAATTTTTTGACGACGGGCCGCAGGCCGTACCTGGGAACAGATTATGTTCACGGATGAGAAGCCGTTCACCGTGGAGCAGGCGCACAATCGTCAAAATGGTAGGATGTGGTCTACAGAGGCTCCAGCACCTCTGCTATCGTCCAAAACCCACAATCTGTCATGGTTTGGGGCGGAACCTGCTTTTCCTGGATAAAGGAGTGAAAATCGACGAAGATGTGTACCAGCGGGACACTCTCGAGTCCGTAATTCTTCCTTGGGTCCGGTAGCACTTCGGTGATGCCCATTGGACGTTCCAACAGGACTCTGCACCCGAACATAGGGCGAAGAGTACGCAGGCGTGGTGCAAGGCCAATTTCCCTGATTCCATCACGCCTTTGCAATGGCTGTCGTATTCTCCGGATTTGAATCTGATGGACTACAGTGTGTGGGCATTTTAGAGGCTAGGGTCGGCGTCAAACGCCACCGCAGTCTCGAGTCCCTGAAGGAATCCTTGCGCCAGGAGTGGGAACGGTTGTCTCCTGATGACCTGCGCCCTATCGCCGAAAAATTCGCGAAACGTTTGGCCCTCTGCATCCACTCCAAGGGAGGCCACTTCGAAACCACTTGAACATGATGTACCCTAATGTTTGTGTTGTTGTAATTTAGTCGTCGTTTTCTCGAATTGTTGGTTGTTTTATAGTTATGATAAAAAAATCTTGTCCACGTTATTTTGGTTCACCCTGTATTCGATGGATCGATGACCTTCACCATTTTTTCGAAATTCTCTCCTCTGCCATTACATCTCGTGGGGAAGAATTAAAGAAAAGAAAAGCGCACGTCCAACAGCTTTTTCGCTCAGGTATACATAGATGGGTCTAAAATATGTACTTGACCGGGACTCCAAGAAAAAAAGAATAACATGGCTCCTTCTTAATACAACCCTGAATTTGATGAGAATTTTTTTAGCGGTCCTGAAAAAAATCAAGTTTAAAAATTGCAAAGGTAAGAGGGTAAGGAGTGCGATCTCGGCCTAGAATGACTGCATACAATGACAATTTGGGTATACTAGCACTGTTCCGCCTAAAAAAGAATTGAGTGCAACGGAGAAGGAGCGATCACTCTAATGAGGGCTGAAATCATGCGTTCGATTGTTGAATGACAATATGCCAGGTCCCTTTTTGAAAAATCCTTTCTATTCCTAACAATACGTTTATTAATTGTTTGTCGTTTCAACAACGGATCGATCAATAGAACCCAAATGCGGGAAATCAGCGCACAGCAGTCAGAAACAAGAAGACCACAATAATCGTTTTGCGATCGATTTTATAAATTGCCGCACCGAATGGGGACCGAAGAAGGTCGAAGAAAATGGACAGGTCATACGAACGGGGGATGCTGAGATAACTGGTGTTTGAAAGACTTCAGTGAGGAAGGGAGCTCATGCTAAAAAAGGGGAGGCTGTCTTCGTGATTTCTCGCTGATTTCAGCAACCAGTTCCTTAAAAAGTTCAGTCCAAATACATCTGGCCACAGACTTACTCTTTTACTGACGCATATGCATAAAATGATTTTCACCTTTCCCATGAAATGTTTTGTTGTTATAAAGCAACTGTAGACCATGCTTATGCTAGGCCTTCAGATCAATTAATATTTATTTATTGATTATATTTGCAGAATGCAAACATTAAAAACACACAGCATGCGCGCAATACAACAAAGCAACATAGAGTTCTGGAAATCAAACAAAAGTGACTGACTATAGAGCCAGTAATCGGTATCATTTCTCGACTTGCCTAAAGAAAGGTCATATCTAACTGATTATTTGCTAGTAAACTGTTTAAGCTGCTTTATTGAAATTCAATGTGAAAATTTAATAGTTAACATATGCAAGGATAACGATAAGAGAAATACTAAATGATTTTCTCTAGGCAGAGAGATGGAGATAGAGGCTGCAGTATGCCTCAACGTTGAAGAATATGTAGAAGCGGTTACATATGAATATTGCAGACAAAAATCAATACGATCGATGTAATGCATATAAGCGTAGCGACTTTCAGAAGAAACAGAAGTCCTGCGCACATGCTGTGAATGAATCGTAGCGCTGGTCTCCGGTCGTTTACTGCGCGGTTGACCTCGTTTCACCTTCACCGACCTTGAAAGGGCCTCCTTTGCAGAATGTGAATGGTTTTACATTGAGTGGTCTGAAACGACAGATAGTCAGAAGTTAGCCGATTGAGTGCACTTGTTGGCCATGCTTCCCATTAAGTGCAATTTCAGGGAATTAGGTTGGACAAAAGTTTGTGCCGATCTGTGTAGTGGGTTGAATCTTACTGTCGTCTTAAAGTTTACATACCACGAATCGATAAGCAATTTCAGTGCTATTACCCGAAGGAAGAATACGAGTCTTGTTGCTGGTACAGCTCATAATGGGCGCGTGTAGCGCAGTCGCAAGAGGTGTCGGTTGTCGCGTGCACCCGATACCGGGTTCCTGATTTGGATTTCCCGCCCAGGCCAACCAAGCCTTCATTCCCTCCGGGGTCGGTGAATTGGTACAAGACTTGTCTGGTAAGGGTACAGCGCTGACTTATTCATCGGCTAACCACAGCAGGTCATTGTATGGCCCAATACGCATTCAATTCGCCTCCACGATATCCAGTAGAAGTAGAATGCGTGCCCCATCCGAAAAGGGATTGAGTAACATCGTTTTTTATCCTTTTATCCTTATACCTAAAAAATAATTAAATTCACTTTTGCTTGGTTTCACTTCTAAGAACATAATAGATGCCTTCAGAAATTGACGGGCATATTACGTTTCGTGATAGCAAAAAAGTCTGATCTTGTCTCACATAGTTTTATGCATTGAATTTTGATAACGCTTCGATAGAATCCGTTAAAAATTTAGCAGCCACATGTGATGGATTTGTTCAAAAATCCAACAATGAAGTATTGACCTGAGACATTTTTCCTAGAGGTACAAAGTCTTAGAATGACGGAAGAATACATATACGCAAAATGAAATATCGTCCAAAGGACTGGTTGAAACAAAGCCCAAGTGATCTTCCCGTAATTTAACCCAGTGTTTGAGGCTTCAAAAAGTATTCTATTGAGCTGCCTCCCTACATAAGAAAAGAAATAAGCAAGCTCACGTGGCTAATTGACAAATGAAGGTTTCAACACTAAGCTCCGGTTTCTTGCTTTGATGAAAAAATACCAAATTTTTCGAAACGGTAGTTATGCAGTATAATCACCAGATGATGCCAAATAATAGAAAGTTATCTGTGAGCAATTTGTGGGAACAACCATCGCGGATCCGGGTCGCTCTCAAAGGATCATTTTTCGAATTCGATGAGTTGTTGCCGGGACAACTCATAGTGCAATCCTGGCAACAAACTAGTAGATTGGAGAACAAATCGTCTGATAAGGATCGTAGAGTAAGGTATGGAAATCTGATGAAAATTTGTTCTGCTCCGGTGGACAAATGGTTTTTAGACATCCGAGCGGTAGCTTCAAATAACACGTTGCTCAAAGCTGTTAAAACTATTATTTTTCTTGGTTTACAAAAGTATTGATCTGACAGTTGCATAGAATCGGAAGGATATCGGCACCTATGTGGATGGGCTCATTCCTGGACCATCGAAGTTGGACGAAGATACATTGGCAGCCATATGACATCGACGTGGTTGTTGAATCCAGTCCGCATTATGTGAAAACGGATACTTGACCGTTGTGCGGAAGGTGCCCGGAGACTGTGGAGTTAAACTGGCTGACACGTTTCCCCACCAGGGTCACGTTTGAGGGTAAGATGTCCGATGACTGCAAGAACACAATCACAATTTCAATTCTCAAACTAACGATGCGATGAACGTTTACGAACGACTGATTGATGAGAGACTAAGACGAACAGTCGACAGCGCTAAATTTCACTGGCCAGTACTCGTTTGGGAGATGTAGCAAATTTGGTCAGCATATTTGAAATCAGGCTTTCTCACATGGCGTAGGTTTCTATCAGAAGTTCCATAGGAAGCTAAAGGCACTCTTTGGTAAGGGAGATGGTCCTCATCTCCTAGACGCCATTCTCATCACTCAGCAGGTGGTGGTGAAATAGAAGCTAGGGACGAAATTGTGTCATGCCATGCCACGTGCCATTCCTGGACATCGAGAAAGCCTACGGTAGGCTACTCCATGCCGTGCGCTTGAAGGTCCGTCGAAGGAGAGCTGCACCGGAGTAGGGGTTCACCAGGGATATGCCCTGTGTCAGTTCCTCATCCTGCAAACGCTCGATAGCATTGTGACTCACTTACAGAAAGGCCCGCCTATTACCATCTCTTACCCGGAGAATATCGCCATCAGGGATGGGCGGAATTTCTGCTTTCTGTTTTCTAATTTTCTTCTTTTTTTAATTTTTTGGCCATTTTGAGCAATTTTTTCTGTTTTCTGAGAAAATGGCCAAAAATTGGCCAGAAATCAGAAAAAAGAGCTGCGAGCAAAATTATATCATAGAAATCCATTTAGAAGCATCCAAAAACTATTATGGAATCATGGGTTTCATTTCAAAACAATGCTTCTAGAGCATTTTAAATGGCAAGCATGTGGTGTTTTTGGATATGCTCGTGTAGAAATTGCGCCATAAAACCCATTGACTATGCCGCTTTGTTTGTTTGATTGATTGTGTAAGTGTTACTGACAAGGATTTCCTCCATTGGACGTTTATCGACTTACATAAATCGGCTTATTTAGTATTCTTTTTGATTTGAACAGTAGTTGGACCATCTGCGATTACTTACAACGTTATATTAAGAGAGTAAAACTAGTGTTCTGAGAGGCATTTGAATATGTATTAACTAGCCACATGTCGTAGAGTTACTTTTGGTAGAATTATTCCTCACTTCCGGTTTAAAAATTGGAAATTGTTGGCCGGTCATCCCCAACAATGATCGTTTGCAGAGCCTTTGGCGAAGCTGCTTTTCTAACTCTGAACCTTGCTCAGCTTTTGGCTGTAAAAAAGTTGTTCGAGCGAGAGCCAGCAGTGCTTCCATTCGTCGCTGTCGGGTGCCAGAGTGCTCCATTGGGTCCTCCTCGCTCGACAGACACAAAGAGCGTCATATCATTCGTTCAGGGCTTTCTCGAAAAAGTCCGACCAATACTTTGGTGGGCGTCCTGGTGTTCTCCTGACATCCCGCGGAATCCAGTCGATGACGTCTCCTGTCCAGCGGGTGTCTGCGAAGTGCATTACGTGGCCGGCCCACCTAATTTTCGACGACTTGGCCCATGCGACAGCATCCCTGATCTTGGAACGTCGGCGATGCTCAGAACTTTGGCCTTCTCACACTTGTGTGTAAATCCTGCCGTCGTATGGCTCAGGTCTCTGAGTAGCAGAGCAGGAAGAACAGTGGAATAGCTTGGCACGGAGCCGGACGTTCTTCATCTTCTTCGCAACTTCTTCGGAGTTCTTGAAAGCTCACCAGGCCGCTCCTTTCTCTCTGCCCAGCTCCGGCGCTAGTTCGTTGGCCATGTTGACTTTGCGACCCAGATACACGTAGCTGGAGCATTGTTCGTTCCGTTGAGCGAGAATGGGGCATCAGAAATTCGTCCGTTCCTCATGAACATCGTCTTCGTAAGATTCAGCTGTAGTCCAACGTTCTCACATAAACGATCGAAGTCGGCCAGCATTCGCTCCGCTTGACTGATGCTCGGTGTTATGAGCACGATGTCGTCAGCGAAACGAAGATGGTGCAGCTGCTGGCCGTCGACCTTCACTCCCATGTCTTCCCATTCTAGTTCGCGCATGACGTTTTCGAGGGTGGCGCTGAAGAGCTTCGGGGATATGGTATCCCCTTGCGGAAGCCCTCTTTTCACGTTTCTGACGGCGGCGTAATAGAATGGTGAAATCTTGGTCGCGAATCCACTGTAATGAGTGTAAGAGTCGAATGCCTTCTCAAGGTCAATGAACTTAAGGCACAGCGGCAGCTTGCACTCTCGCAATTCTTCCATGAGCTTCGTAGAAGGAAAGGTATTCTCGAAGAACGAGACGAACTAGGAATATAGTCTGGCGCTGCCAGTAGTACTCAACGAATCTCTGCACAGCCTCAGAGTATGTTCCGAGAGTGTGTCTGTAAACTGTATGTAAACAATGGAGGTGAGACATGCAAACAGTGGTCAATGAGCCTTCATCGTGTTTGGTACTTGAAAAGCCAGTTTTTACTAGCGGGACCATCTAGCGAGTCGTCTGATTTGCGATTGCAACTATATTTCGGACTATATCAGTGAGCCCTAAACCAATATGCTTTAATATGATTGTGGTAGGTTAAATTCATCATTTATAAGCCGCTCTTGCAGTCTTTCGATTAATGTAATCGTTCAGAGGCCGGATTCATTCCGGCCGGAGTTTACCCTAGGTTACGTGTGTAGTGGGTAGAAATTTAAGCATTGACTATGATTCACACGAGTGAAGCGGTGGGTGAAGGGCAGGGTAGAATCCTATCATTCAGAGATTGATAGTTATTATCACCGTCGATTCCAAATTGATAAGCAAATATTCAGAGGTAGACGAGGGTGAGGGGTAAAATTTCATGCGCTACTCAGCATTCATGAATACCGGTTTAGAGTGAAGGGTAGTGAAAAACTCTACCCCACTCTGGAGAAGGGGTAGAGCCTTTACCAAACCGAATAGCGTTTGCCGATTTTGCTTTTCATTCCTTTCTTTTCCATGATTTCGTTTTTAGACACACATCCCAATATATCTGAATCAACTACGTCTGGGAACAATTGTTTATTATTATCAATTAAAAAATATTATGCGAAATAGCGTTCAATAATAAGCTTTTGAAGAGTCCTACCTTCCTCAACCTGATCCTGATTCGCTAGAATCACGTCACCGGCTTCAGGATAAGGTGGGCCGATCGCTTCGTTTTCCTCAATCGGTAGTTCTTTAAGCGCAATGCAAATATTTCTTACTCACATGGCCGGCACAATGATCTTCGATGTTCTTGTAGGAGGTTTGAGCTACCATTACGCGTTTGTGTGTGTTGTAGTCACTCCCGTAACGTGTAGGTGTGAGAGTTGGAGTATGGCTACACGTCAGCTTATGTAGGTTCACATGTCGGGAATGAACGGAATCTGCTGCTACCAAGAAAGCTGGTAAAATAAGACGCAAAACCTTCCTCATATAACTCTCAGTCATCACTAGTTCTTTCATATGGATATGATCAGTTCGAAATGTAGGCAGTATCCAGTGACAGCCTACCCACTCCTATGAATACCAAATCTACCCTACACCCATCATCGTCACTAAGCAAGCTTATCAGTGGGTAAGTTTTATCCAGCGAGGTTCATTCGTGAGCAGCTCTTCATGCAGTCGTCAAGGACCCTATTCGACACAAAATTCCTTTGTTTTTGGTTCTGAAGCAACAAAACAACAATAAACAACCCCAAACATACGCCTTATGGTGTGGGTCAAAGCGAATTGTGTTGAAAACACCCTATTTAGAGATCGAAATATATATGTATTCTAGCTGGGGAAATAATATACTCTAAGTATATTGCATTATCTCTGTGTCATTGTGAACCACAGTGATAGACGAAATTCTTTCCCCTTTTCATAGGCGCGTAAACATTTTCTGTGGTTATTATTGGTTTTTCTGTGGTTAATATTTTTTCGCTAAGAAACGGTGTTTCGCTAAAGGTACACATGTCCCACCACACATAAGCGTCTAAGGATTAATTATTCTTCGAGGACTTCCACTAACTATCTAATCTACTGGGTAGAAAAGATGTTCACAAATCAACTCCGACCTGAATCGAAATGCTCATCACTGGATGAACCGCTCAACGAATTTTTTCGCATGAAATGACTACGCTGATAAACTGTTCATGAATACTAAACTAATCCTTCACCCACTATCTTGACAGAGAAAACTTTTTCATCCTTAACCTTACCAATCATGAATCCGGCCTCAGGTGTTTGCTGTGACACGGAGCTGATGAGTAATGTTGCACATACTTCAAACGTCGACATTCCTAGGATCTATCAGCCAAGGTTTACAATTTGCTGATTGTACTGAATTTGGAGTGCACTAGAAATTTTTGTAAAGGCTTGCAAGTTAAGTATTCACGACCATATTTCTATTCATACAAAAGCATTCGCTACTGGAAAATGGATCCTTTTGTAGAATAGTTAGGTCGTATGATAATTTCAAAATATTGTGTTTTCTGATTTTCTGTTTTCTGGCGTTTTTGGCTTTTATGTTTCCTAATTTCTGTTTTCTGACAAAAGCGATTTTTTGTTTTCTGTTTTCTGGGAAAATTTTTAAAAGATCCGCCCATCTCTGATCGTCATGTCAGCCGACATCCAGGATGAGCTAGGTCCAGCTGTGGAATTGAGCCCTCACAAACAACGTAATGCGGTTTAACGCAAAGAACACGACAATAATCTGATCTGATTAGTGCACTGGATCCATCAGGGATTGGCAAGAGGAGGCGATAAAGAATGTAGACTAAATTCGCTTGCTCGAAAGTGACTTATGCGAAGAAGAAAGTGTGGATCACGCGATTTGGGAGACGGATAAACGCAGAGTGGTTCGAGTAGAGGGAGAAGATGCACCAGGACACTCTGAATTCTGAAGACATTACAACTGCATACAGAAAAATAGAAAAGTTTTGAAAATATTGTGGTTAAAAAAGTGTGCAGGAAGGTAGGGAGTTGTTGGAGATGTTGTTTCCATCAGAATAAATTGTGAGGTTGCCGAATGGTTCTGCTTTAAGGTAAAGCTGGCTCTTTTCAATACATGGACTTCTAAAGTAACAGACTCGGATATCCAAGATTCAGCGCCTGGAAAACCCTTCTTATCCCGATCATTTAGATATGCAAAACTTTGGGTTTCGATCCAATGTATACCGTTTTCGGCCATCCTTCCACGCAAATATGAAGCTCTTGAAATCAAGCTGAAAAATGTAGCAACGAGCGTCCTCCACATTAAACTAGGAACTCTCGGAAAACATTAGGATTATTTTTGTCTGAGAAGAATTCTGTACGACTTTTGTTGGAGCGTTTTAATTTACCTACCTCAACAAGTGAACAAATTACCTGAAAATTTGCGAAATTTCCATTTTAAAGGAAAAATGACGAGTCAATTATTGTTTTAAAACGCAACGTGGCGGCAGCAATTATAAAATGTACGACAAAACGCGCCATGCACTGGACTGGATCGTTGTGATTTGTATTTAATTTTTAGCAAAAATTCTGTTCGTCTGGAGTAACATAGGTGTGGGCAGCTATAAAAAACTTATACAACCTCTCATTGCTTTTTCATGTAAGCAGCATTTATATTATCAATCAAATGGAAACGTAGTAGAGTATATGGGGCGATCTATTTAACATGCTCAAAAGCTGTTGCCTTCCTGTACGAGTTTTAAAACACGATTTTTTCTTGAAGATGACTATTTTATAAAATTCTAAATGATGAGTTAATGGGGCGCTTGAATTCAAAAAGAATTCTCTATTGTAATGTGAAATAATCTCGTTTCGATTTTGAAAATATTCAGTTTGATCCCAAAAGCATTACGCTTGCTTAGATAAGTGTCCAATTTGATTGGAAAAGTGTCCGGTTTGACGTGAAAACGCCACCCAATCAACAGCTGTCTATTTTGTCTCGTAGATACATAGTGCCCTACTACAATCCAACTTTCACTGAATTGGAAATGCGCCAACCTGCCTCCGAGCTTCTGAATTCCGCGCAGTCGATCTCTTTAATCAATGACACCATCGTTTTCTCCCTTTTTTCGGATTTTTATTTATTTCTTTATCTTTCCTCCTGGTAGTTCCCATCGTATTTCTCATTCTGTAGATCGATTCGCCAGTGGTTTTCTTTTGTTCTCAAGCATCTGCTTCATGTTCAGAACTAAAGTGTCAGCGGTAGCAGGACAGTGCGCGGAGTGGTCCCTGCGCGACCGCACCTGTGCAATCAATACCCGGCGGGCAGACTTTGCGATCCTCTTTCCTCGCAATTCTCCTTTGTATCTCCGCGTTCTTTGTTTTCTTATAAACTTCTCCATATTTTAGGGTCGGAGGGGGGGGGGGGGGGTTGGGAGGATCACATTATAAAAAGTGTCACTAACTAGAAAGAACCAAACACACAATGCTATAGCTCTGCAATGTGCTCTCCTGCGCTCACTTATTCGAACATGAGAACACGTTTTTTGCTAAGGGAATGTGTGAAGCAGATAAAATCGAGCAAAATGAATATCACTCTTTGTTAGGAAAGCTCTAGTGTAGTCAAAGCTGTAGTGAAGTGCGTCAGAAATCCGAACCAAGATCTGGTCCAGGGTGTAAACGACACCCGGCGCTTCCAGACACTGCGATACCAAGCGCCCAGGAGCCATTTAGTTCCTGCCCATTACTAGAAGCGATCTTGATCCAGTGGTTTAGCACTAAAAGGTAACGTGATCCCGTCGACTCCAAGAACACCAAACACACTAGAAGTATGCATTCGCATTCTGTCAACTCGAGCTGATCGGTCGGATTTGCAGCAGCGATTGCAGTAACGACTAGATGCACCGTTCTCTTCTATATCATCGTCAAATCTTCGTTTTCATAGTCACTCATTATCATCTCTGTACTCGTAATGTGCTATATCGAAATCATATAGACCAGAATGAACCCATGGTTGCATGTGTTGAGAGTGAGTTATTCAGAAAGCAATCGAGTAAGATAGCTGATTGTGGTGATTCTTCAATCGTGGTGATTCTTCAATCGAGAGGCCTTGTCCTTCACAGTGCTACGGAAAGCGGAGATCAGATAGTGCACACTATCGCAGTTTGCGGAAGGTTAGTTTCCCTTATTCCATGTTCCGACTATCTTTTGTATTTTTTCATAAATGCCCTTACAAGGGAACTGTCTGAACGTTACGCCGGAACGGCAAGAACGAGTACTATAGGGAGAATCCCCGTCCTCCAAATAGTAACAGAACATGTTTTGTTTTTGCCGAATCCTTGAGGCAAACTCGCGTCTAAAGCTACACGGTAGTGACGAGTTTTCCGGGGCGGGGTTGGACGAGTTTTCGCACAGTATGCAGGCGATCGTTGCGGGGTCCAAGTGCTCCAATCAATCATCAAGAAACCACCGAACGCTTATCAATCTTCATCTCGCTGGTATGTACTGTTTGGTATCACTTCGCAGTTCGTATGAGTAGGCTTCTGTACTCAGCAAGAGCCTATGGAATTGCATTGAAAAGGAGACGAATGCTAGGAATGAGCGGTAACTACAATACGAGCATGGAGCTGGAAGGAATAGAAAACCTTTAGTTCCCTAAAAATGTGTGCAAACGTTTGCACGTTGGGATGGGCATGAGCTTCTCTTTTCGCTTCCATTAGAGAATTGTCTATGGCTCACATGTTATGTTTTGAGGAACTGATGCCATACACCTGTTTGTTCATTGATGGTGGAAATTCCATTTAAGCGGAGTTCTGCAGTAGATGGTTGGACGATTTTCTTAGTCTGTTATAACGAACTATGCCGCTATGGTAGTTGTCGATGGAGTCACCTTATGAAAGGTGTCACTAACACGAACAGAAAGAAATGGTGGCACACCTATAATGAGGAAAACAAACAAACAATGCTATAGCTATGTTCTATGCTCTAGATTTGAGCAGGGGAAGAGACTCCAGGATGTGGCTGGAGTGATGCACCCGTGTTAAAATTGCCTACATCCTGGAGCTCCCTCCCTCGCCGAATACGGAAGCAGACAAAATACGAACCTGCAATCGAAAATAGGAGTTAAGACTGCATTTACATTCGCTTTATATAGCTACTCGCCACTCCTGCACCCCACGGCATGCTATGGTGACCTCTCCCCTAACTACCATAGCGCCCGAACTATGTTTAAAGCAGAAATCTCGATTGCCTGAGGCTGCCCCACAACTTGGTTCCAAGCTTACAAGAGCAGCTGAAAATTAAATAGCCTATCTAAATAACAGTGGATTTGGTCTTTTGCGCTCCGAAGCAACGTTTGAAACCTTCTGTGGCCAGTGCTTTCCTTCTGTGCTGACATCATTCTCAACGTTGTAGCTGCAAAGAGCAGTTCAGCAAAATGTTCTTTGAGTTCGAATAAAAAATGCTATAATCGTTTACTGATGAAGGTTTTTTTTCGTTTCCTTCTGCAAGTCCAAAAACAACAAAGGAACATAAAATATAGATCTACAAGTGCTCCGACACGCCTAACGGCGTGTCTCGCACTTGCGCGCTTCGCGCGACTTTGCACCATCACTGACCTAAAGAAAGTAGCTTTTGTCAAACTTAAAATTCGCTAACATCTAGGACCTGCTGCGTACTTCATCGGCATCAAGCCGTTCACCACTTCGGTACCTTTCATCATAGACATTTTCTCCACACCGTGCAGTAACATCATTGGTTTATGCTGCGCAGTACTTCGGCCCCTCCACTGTGTACACGTCTTCCGAATCCGGGCGTCAGTATCCCCTCACTCGTTTCTTCTTTCTAGATCTAATTGCTGGTCCGCCTTTACTGGTCTTCCCCCACCCCCCCCCCCCCCCCCTCCACCTTCCTGGTCCCATCCCCTGACCCACTTCCTTGTTTTCACTATTGACCCCCTACTGGTCTCTTCTTGCTGGCTTCCCCGCCCTGGTCCCTCCTTCAGGTTGTTCCTTTCCTTCCTGGACGCTCACCTGCCCCATTAAGGGCCCTTACTTTCCTTCTCCACCACCCCTTAGTGGTCCTCTCATGCTCAAGGCAGACGTCAGTGACACGTATTCAGAATCAAACGTTCAGAAACGTGTGCAGTTGCCGCTGAGTCAAGCAGGAGGAGGCTACACGTCCTCTGCTGTAACAACATCCCATGTTAACGGCAAATATTGCCCGTGAGAGGTACGCAAAGGCGCGGATAAAATTTTCCGTTCAACTTGGGATAATGCTGAACTCTGAATGTCATCCACTCGTCACACGACGTCGGTGAACCGCTTCTCGCTCTAGACAATTGTTGCGCGACGTATGGAACCCGTATTCTGAATCCATATGCTCAGAAACGCGCGCAGATGTCGCTGTGTCAATAGAGAGGAGGCTGTGCTTCCTCGGCTGGAGGAGCACCCCGTGATGAATTCTGGATGCGGCCGCTCGCCGTAGACGACGGCGCCTTTGACTCCAGATGCTTGTTGCGCGACAAAGGGGACCCGTCTTATGGATTCAGACGCTCAGAAGCGCACGCAGATGTCGCTGCGTCAAGCAGGAGGAGGTTGTCCTTACTCTGCTGCAGCAGTAAAGTTCTCCGTTCAACATGGGATAATGCTGAGTTCTGAATGCGGCCGGTCGTCGTACGACGACGATGTGGCCTTTGCTTCCTTTATTTTCGCTTCTTCTGAATCCAGACGGTAGTGGTGCGACGAAGGGAACCCGCCTTCTGGATTCAGGGACTCAGAAACGCGCGCAGATGCCGTTGTGTCAAGCAGGAGGAGGCTACGCGTCCTCTGCTGTAACAACATCCCACGTTGAACGACAGACGTTGCCCGCGCGAGGTACGCGGATGCGTCGCAAGGGGTTCCATGAGATTGCGCGTGGTTCCACGAGGCGTATCTCAGCTAGGTTTCCAACCTGAGTGAGATACGCCTCACCATCTACAGAGCAGGGAGCTAACTCAATTATATAGTGGTAGACGTTTAAGAACTTCGGAAAATGGCTTCAGCAGAAATGTCTTACCGCTTTTAATCGGCACTTAAAATTATTATCTTTCTCTTGATGGAGCCTTAAGATCATAGGTACACTTGGTGTTACCTCGCGAGATGGAAGGTCTTATATGTATGTAAACATTGTATTGTGTTCCCATCCTTGATCGAGTCACAGAACAGTTCAGCTCGACGAGGTCCTAGTTGGACGTGGCCGCGTCGCAGCCGCCAGTCGGTCCCGCGACGATCGCCTGCATACTGTGCGAAAACTCGTCCAACCCGCCCCGGAAAACTCGTCACTACCGTGTAGCTTTAGATGCGAGTTTGAGGCAAACGAGTAGGAGGCTGTAATGGTTAAGGGTCCGCAGAGCGAGCTCTTCACGGCAGCGCAAGATCCCGGTGCCGTTGACTGGGAGCGCAGTGGTAGAAGGCACGCCTCATGTTCGTGAAGTCTAGGGTTCGGCTCCCATTCTACATCGCGTTCTTGCACTTTTACCATAATATCGAATTTCCACAGAGATTTCCATACCTGAACTTGTTTTTGGAGTTTGCTACGGTAAAATGTTTTTATTACTTATTATTTGTCGACATTTCGTATTTCACCAGCAATGTCCGAAATATGCTACGTTCGAATTTATATGAAACTTTTACTCCAATAAATTGTTCTCATTGTCAATGTATGAAATTTTGATGCAGGAACAACATGACACAGCGGCAGAAAGCTAGAAAAATTCTTCAAATGCATTATTAGTGTCGGTGAGTGAGTGCCACCAGTGTACTCACAGTGTAGGAGGGGACCACATGATCTTCAACTTGACCTACCACCTCGATCAATATCCTCGCCTCTGTTATGCTTGCAAAGTCGCGTGGTCATAACAAGCTGCTGCCGCCAACACTGACTCCACAATGTCTGCTAACCCTCGAGTGGTCGTTCACCTACTGACACTGAAGTGCGGACCTCCACTGGATGCTGTCCCTTCGAGAAAGGAGATGAAGGTAGCGGAAAGAATAGCAAGTATCCAACAGGATTTCGAACTGCGACAGCTGGAAATCGACGAAGTGGAGAAGTTGGAGGTAGTGAAGAAAGAGGACCAAGAGTTTCAACCGGAGTCACGGCGCCACTAACCAGTGAAGGCGCTATCACGTTTTCGGGAGGACAGATCGTTCCGAAGGAAAAGGCTTGACTGTACTAGAATCGTTGTCCTATACAAGTTTGAGAACCGGAGAAAGTGGACTGCATCGCGATTCCAGGCTGCTTGGGCTGCAGCGGAGTACCAATGGGCAGGAACTGTGAAGCAATCTCGCAGTAGAGAACATACTAGCCACTTTAACACATTTGCTTAAGCCTAGAAGTGCTGGTAGAGAAGCTATATGGTGTTACAGGATGTTTTGTTGCGATCAAAACTCTTGCGCCAGGCGGGACTCGAACCCGTATCTTCTGCTTTCCGGGCAGCGATGTTCGCCTTACACCACCGGCGCTGTTTGACCGCACGTAACATCCGCGATATCCTTCAGGTCTTTCAGCACCCACCCGTGATACGGGGATGTTGATCGCAACAAAACATCCTGTAACACCATACTAGCCACTGCTTTAGGTTTCTTTGAAAAATGAAAATGAAACATCACCATCAATATCATCATCATCAACATTTTGGTTGCTTCGAAAACCCGAGTGGAATCGCATTCCCGGAAGACCCCGGCCCATGTGATGGTGATGAGTCAGGATGTGAAGAAACTGTAGCCTTCATACGTTTCCCATACTGTGATCGGTCACTTTGTGTCTGTGTATCATTGGTGCTGACGTTATTTCATAAATATTTCATATATAATCGTATTTCGCATATTTCGGACATTGCTGTTGAATTACGAGATATCGACAAATAATAAGTAGTAAAAACATCTAGTCGTAGCAAACTCCAAAAACAAGTTCAGTTATGGAAATCTCTATAGAAATTCGATCCTATGGAAAAAGTGCAAAGACGCGACGTAGCACGGGAACCGAACCCTCGACCTCACGAAAACGAGGAGTACTCTATACCACTGCGCACTCCCTGACACCGGTATCTTGCGCTGCCGTGAAGAGCTCGCTCTGCGGGCCCTTAACCATTACAGCCTCCTACTCGTTTGCCTCAAGGATTCGGCAAAAACAAAACATGTTCTGTTACTATTTGGAGGACGGGGATTCTACCTATAGTACTCGTTCTTGCCGTTCCGACGTACCGTTCAGACAGTTCCCTTGTTAGGAGCAAATTTGATTGATCCCTTCAAATCTGATCTGATGTCTTGTGGCGTCGGGTAAAGCGCTTGTCTGCGATTGCAGACGTGCTGTTTACTCGACGACTACGGCTACTGTGTGCATTAGGAAGGTTTGAGGGAAGGAGTACTGTATTAAAATTTTGGCGCTACTCTACTTTCACGGCTTCAGAGGTCGAGGATAGGTCGAATAAATATTTATCCAAACCCCGTTTATGGGGTTATTTTGGGGTGTTGTCACGAATCTGCCATCCGCTTCTGAAATTTCGTCCGATTACGGTAGATTACGGTGGCCCTGGGTGACTAAGGCTGTTGTGTTCATCATCACCGATTTCGCTCCAATTTTGTCTATTTGAGTTATTTGAATCTGACATCCGTTTTTGGTATGGAACACAGTAGGATACAGAAGGTGATCATGACCTCAACAGCCTTAGTCACCCGCACCTACCGTAGTCTACGATAATCGGCCGAAATTCCATAAATGGATGTGGGATTCGTAATTAGCACCCCAAATAACTCCATAGACGAGGTTTGGGTGAATTTTTTCCTCTCCTCGATCTCTGGAGTGGTGAAAGTACGAAAAATGTTACACGAATTCGGCTTGAAGTGAGAGTGGCAAAATGGCCAGCACCAATTGCATGGTGCGTCCACGTGCCCGACCTCGCTTCCATGGGTTAATTGGCGACAATTTTTCGGCCTTTTTGGACCTTCCTATGCCATTTAGCAAAAACGCAGCCGCTATGCGTCTCGGCGGATGCAGGGGAGGAGGGTCACCATGAAATTCATTCATATAGTTCGTTTATTGACCAGAATTTAAGAAATTTAAACAACACCTAGTGTTTGTGTTCTACCTCAGTGGTGAACTGAGGTAGGTAGGTAAAAAATTTAAACAAAAATAGTGTGTTCTACCCCAGTGGTGAACCGAGGTAGGTCATTTCTATGTAATTTAGCATCCACGTGCGTTCCTACCAAGGGGGAAACCACACAATACAAGGTGAATCTCCCCTCCATTCCCGAGCCGCGTTGCGCCAAAACGGAACAGTTATGCGATCCTCGTCCGACGCCCATCAAGGCATATAGGTCGCGTTCAGAATCTCTGCACCGCCTTTACCACCTTTTGAGCAAGCAAGGTGTTACCTCTATAGGCAATATGCTCTCTATGCTCCTATGTCGACTTCGCTAGCATAAATAAACACAATTCATATTTTTTAGAAATCGTACGGCAGAGGGTTATCGCAGATAGTCGATTATCGCATCGAATAGAATGGCCGTCTTTCGTAGGGTAGGTTGTTATCCATTCTAGTATTAGATATTCAAAACCGCTAAGAGTTTAATCCCATGCAGTGCAGTGCAAACATAATTACAGCTTTCTGTTATTCACGCTGCTAGGGGAACGCTTTGCAAGTGGTTGATAAACTTACAACCGGAAAAAACCCGTCCGAGTTGTCCACCGTAGTTTCGGAGTGAATTTCAGGGGAAGCAATACTGAATACCTCAAATGACGAGAATCCTAGTATCTTTGAGACAAGGTTTACAATTTGCTGATTGAATTGAATTTTGAGTGTACCAGAAATTTCTATAAACGCCTATAAGTTAAAACGCTTGTCTTCGACCACATTTTCTAGTCATACAAAAGCATCTGCTGCTGGAAAAATGGATCTTTTGGTAGAATAATTAGGTCGTCTGATAATTTCGAAATGTTCTGTTTTCTAATTTTCTGTTTTCTGGCGTTTTTGGCTTTTCTGATTTCTTCAGTTTTCTGACGAAGACGATTTTCTGTTTTCTGTTTTCTGAGAAAATTTTTGAAATTTCCGCCCATCCCTGGTCCAAATGACGTGACGCAGCCCGGCTGTCTGTCTAAGAAGGATGTATGCCCATTCTCCTTCCTCTAATAGTTTATTCCCTCTTCGTTTTAACGTAATTTTTAAATGTTTTAATTTGGCACCTTGACAGATAACGCCACGTCGAGTGCAGTTTTTTTAGCTCTACTTAACTTTTCTGAAACTTCTGCCAAGGCATCTTTGCAAAATGTGCCATTGCTGTGAAGAGAGAGAACATTCTTCCGTCCTGGTCTTTTCCGCTGCCTTGCCACACACAAATTTTGCAGCTGGACAGCGCAGATTTCGCAGACATGTGGTGCCGGCTTTAAGGAGCTCGTGGTTGAGCATTCCTTGGAATTCCTCCAACGGTAGAGCATTCCGTTCTTCTGGTGGAGGTCAGACTTCAATTGCTTCGAAGGCCGTTCTCGTTGGGGAAGCCATTAGGCCTTCCGGGCATGGTTGTCGTAGAAGATACGGACTCATCTCCCGTGACTACGTTCCCCCAGAAAGTTCTTAATGCGAAAGCGGAGAAGGAGAGATTGAGCGACGCTCAGTCGCCACGGCCAGTCATCACGGAGATCGTGGGCCACTCAAGTCGAGACCACCTTTATTATATTCTAGAATATTCTAGAATGTATGATATTATGTTCTAGAATGTTCGAGCTATAAGCCTGTGGCACTAAGCCGGACCGTATCAGGTTTCGTTAGATCTTGAAAGATCATTGAAAATTTTATTGCAGGACTTTTCCGACAACCTGATAGAAAATCTAAGACATTTTGGTGCTTCATACGATAGAGTTGCGCCATACATTAGATCAGTAAGCGATTCAAATCAGTTTCTCTAAGCCTTAAGTGGCTGGTATCGAGGTTGAAACTGTCACAACGATGTTTTGTTGCGATCAAAACTTCTAGCGCCAGGCTGGACTCGAACCCGCACCTCCCTCTGACCGGGCGGGAATGCTCTACGCCTTTACCCGTGGGTAGAGCATTCCCGCCCGGTCAGAGAGAGGTGCAGGTTCGAGTCCCGCCTGGCGCTAGAAGTTTTGATCGCAACAAAACATCATTGTGTCAGTAAGCGATGCTTGTTGAACTGCATGCGCAGTTACTGGTTTCTCCGATTAATGTGCTTTAAAGCGATTTTGAATTTTTCACTCTGATCGTGACTTTTTACTACCTCTTCTGCTAAATCCCAGATACGCATCTAAAGAACTGCTAGGAGATTGGAAATTTAAGGTCATTCAAACTTTCGAAACATTTTCGAATCAAAAACTTTTTCGACTTCCTTAAAACATGTAAAGTTTGAATCGAGAGATAAGTTTGTCAAGACTAATTGCCCAATTTGGGCTAAAAATAACACGATAAATAAACAAATATTGGGTCATTTTGTGTCACGATTAGCAGAAAAACCTATAAAAATTCAGTTGTACTGTACTACACGTTAGGCGCCTCTTAAGATTTGCGAAATTTTTTTTACGAAATTTCGAATTTCATTTACGCACTCTCCTGCTTCTAAGCCAGCAAGGGGCTACTGTTAAGGTGCCGAGCTGAGCTACAGCGTACTCGCCTGTCCCTGCATGTCCCTGCATGATTTGTGGGAGATGTTCTCCCTATGGTGAGAAGGCCCAAAATTTCACCAGCTTGTACAGATTTGGTCCTTTATGTGAAGCATTCTGCCCTTTCAAAATGAGTATTCCAAATGATCGACATGTAGATGGCGAAACCACCTTTAGAATACTTAAGACACCTAATGAAGAAATCCGAGCAACATCCAAAGGTTTTGGCAACCACAATGGATTAAAAGGTGTCGCTTTGTTAAGTGTTCTGTTAAGTAATAACTTCCTTCAGAGCGATAACTTTTCATAACCTTTTTCAATCCAGGAGGAAACAACGTTTGAGATGAGGTTGTTGTGCAATTTCAATAAATGCCCCGAGCGTCGGCCAATGCGGGCGCTCACGGCCATAGAGCACATGGCTCAACATTTCTACGAACTAACAAGGTTAGTGTTGTATTCTATTTTTCTTTTTTGTTTTTTTGGCTTGTCCTCATCATTTCATTTTATTCCGGTTAGTCTTGTATTCTCTTTATTTATTTATTTATTTATTGTGCTTGCCTTGGGCGCGTGTAGCGCAGTCGGAGGAGGCGCGACTGTCGCGTGCATCCGATACCAGGTTCCTGGTTCGGATTTCCCGCCCAGGCCAACCAAGCCTTCCATCCCTCCGGGGTCGGTGAATTGGTACCAGACTTGTCTGGGAAGGATAAAGCGCTGACTTGTTCATCGGCTGGCCACCGCAAGTCATTGTATGGCCAAACACGCATTCATGTCGCCTCCATGACATCCCGTAGAAGTAGAATGCGCTGGCGCATCCCAGAAGGGATTGAGTAACGCCGTCCTTTATCCTTTTATTTGTCTTACAAGGGAACGATCTGAAGCGTATGCGTGAATGTGCAAAGTGAGTCAAATAAGGAGAGTCCTCACCCTTTGATTACTGCAAAAATACCGTTGGCATTTGCTCGTTACTGATGTCTGGTTCGATGCTAACATACATACGACCTTCTTCGACGTCACGTTCTGGTGTCTCTGAAAGTCGGAGCAGGATTGTTTATACCGATGTCATAGGTTGATGTAGGGGAACACACCGTGAAGAATCTTTAGCGTTTACGCCATTCTCATGTCGAGTAGGACACTTTTTCAAATCAAATTGGACACTCTTCTAAGCTAGCCTAATATTTTTGAGATCAAATCGAACATTTCCGAATCAAAATGAGCTTTTTCTACATTACACTGAAACTCTCTAAAAAGGTTATTTTTTGTTGAAACTTTAGTATAACTTTCATCGACCTTTTAATTTATTAGGGTGTCCCACACGGAATGTCGCTTCAGACCAAAAAGTTAAATTCATAAAAAGCAATTAAAACGGAACTTAATTTGGTAATATATACTCCACAATTATAAGCAACCTTTGTCCAACGTAAACGCAAAGATAGGATCCCGTCCTTGAAGAAATGAGCTGGCCGCGAATCGAGGAAGTTGGTCACCCTAATCCGGATTTCGTCGTAGTCAGGGAACATTTTCCCATCCAAGGCGTGCTGCATCGCGCGGAATATGTGGTAGTTGGATGAGGCAATGTAAGGGCTGTACAGCGGAAGAGGCAAAACGGTCCAACCAAGTTTCTTGATTCTATACTGAACGATTTTTGCGGCACGAGGCCTTGCAGTATCATTCAACAAGTTGGTAGAGGACGTGTCAACTCGATTTGGATTTAAATTTGGAACAGAATTTGTAGCAGACAACCTCTACTGCAAACTTCGGCTCCGATCTTATCGGATCAGCTTCAAGTGCAGTCCGTGAAAGGTCGCTATCCAGGACAGGCGCCTGTCTACCTCTCTCTCTTCGTCTTCAAGACTTTCGTCGCTGGCGTCAAGAGGTTGAAACCGCTGCTCGCACTGCCTTTTGAAAATGACATCTTCGATAAATGCAGCTACCCCTGAACGATGAGATTCCGCAGCGACTTTCTTCAATTTGAAGTCGTAGAGCAGGCACGCGCGCACAATCATTTTCTGGTCCATTGTATTCTAGAGACTATAATTTCTGAAACCGATAAGGGAATAATGTATAGAAAAAATAGGAAATGTAGAGGATGAAACGCCGCAAAAAAACCCTAAGTGAGCTCACTGCGATGCGGATAACTGTGAAAAGAAGGCCACAATGTATGCGATATTCCGTGTGGGGCAACCTAATACTTTCCAATAAGTGAATGCATGCTTTAAAGTTTTATTAGATTTTTGTTTTTTGAGGAAAAATAAGGAAAAATAATAGCTTAAAGTTGGTTTTAAAGGGCAGAAAGACGGCCATTTTTAGTGCCTAAAAAGAGATTGCGCCATGCTCTCGTCCAAGACATCGCAATATTTCTACTCGATCTATAGCAAAATTTATGTTTACATACAGTTTCGCAAACGCTACAGGTAAGAGAATTGTAGCGAGCACACATATCCACATTTTAATGCTTCATATACGCAGCATTTACACTATCAATCAAATAAAAATCGCGACGTGCTTTCCTAGTACACTTCTCTCCTTAGATCTCGTCTTTCAATGCGATAACATTTCCCGCCTTGTTTCGTTTTAGTACAACATTTTCCATTATTTTTTCTCAAAAAGTAAACATTTTATAAAATTATTGCACTCATTTGGGCAGCTGAACTAAAAATTTTCAAAGAAATACCAAAATTTTCTTTGAGCGAAAAAGTTATTCTAACCATCTTATTGAGTATGTAGTCTAACCGGCTTAAAGGTTATTTCGATTTGTGAAAGTTCGCTTTGATTTCAAAGTCTTGGAGCTAGGTTAGAATAGTGTCCAATTTTATTTGAAAACTGTCCAATTCGATGTGATAATGGTATGATAATGGTATATATGTTGCCTGTAAAGTGATCAGAGTGCACGTATAGCTCAGTCGGAGTAGATGCCGACAGCCGTGTGCACCACTCGATACCGGGTTGCTGATTCGGAGTTTCCGCCCAGGCCAAAAACTTCCACCCCTCCCGGGATAGTGACTTGGTACCATACTTGTCCGGGAAGGATAGAGCGCTGACTTGTTCATCGGCTGGCCACCGAAAATCCTTGTATGATCAAATAGGCATTCAGGTGGAAGGCCTGTACGGAAAATCCGAACCAGGAACCTGGGCCCGGATTTATGAACGCGGCCGGCGGTAAATCCTACCCCGATTAACCTTGACGGCCACTCACCGTCCACTTACCGGGAACTTACCTCTGTTTCTGATCTATGACTGCCAAAGCAAGAGTTTTGCTTCTGTCGAGTGTTGATTTGGCGGGTGAGTTGACAACGGTCGTTGCGTTGGGGACCAGCTCCCCAAACCATACATTTTTTAGGCGTCGATTCAAAGGCTAAAGTACCAGGCTGTCCAATAATTCCTGTCCGAAAATTTTCAAAATTCTATAATTTTCCTTAGAAGTGTTATAATATCAGGCAAGTGTAAAAACCTTTTAGAAGGTTCTCTAGAATTCCACGCTAAGGGTATATAAGGCGCAGTGGCCCCGTCTAGCTACCAGTACAAGCTAAAATGGACCAAGGTCGAATTCGTACGTTCGTGTACTACGAGTGGCTGCTGGGCAACGACACGGGCCTCGCGGTCGCGAACATTTGCAGAGCTGCAAGGAGGATGCAGTGTCCCAACGCACAGTCAGGCTCTTGTTCAATCGTTTCGAGAGCGGCGACACGAGTCTCGAGGACAGGGAGCACAGTGGGAAGCCTTCTACGGTGGATGATGACGAAGTCCGTCGCTGTATCAAGGAGAAGCCGGAAGCCACCACTAGTGAACTGGCGACGACGCTCGGCTGCAGCAAGTCCACCATCCACAATCGACTGAACTTACTCGGCTACCACAAAGTTCTGGCCCGTTGGATCCCCCACCGTCTGACGGACGCCAACAAGCAGAGCCGCGTGGCCGTCTGCCAGTCCCTCCTCCGAAGGAGACCCAGCAGAAGTTGGCAACTGGGAGACGGTTGCCCATCCGCCGTATTCCCCGGACCTCGCCCCCTCCGACTACCACTTGTTCCGCCCGCTGAAGCACCATTTGGCCGGAAGAAAATTCACCAACTACGACAACCTCAAATCCGACATCGCGGACTTCTTCGAGTCGCAGCCCCCGGAGTTCTGGGAGAAGGGCCCTGCCCAATCTATGGGCCACTGTTGTGGACAACTGTGGTGATTATATTGTTGATTAGACTTATTCTTCAATAAAGTTGAAAAAAAATTAAAAATGGTGAAATTTTCGGACAAGAATTATTGGACAGCCTGGTATATTGCTTAGACAAGCAGAGTAGGTGCAAAACCATTTCTTGTTTTTCACTCCTGTAAGGAAGGATTCATGGACGTGTCCGCACAGAAACACCAGCTAATACTTGTCCGCTCTTTACCAGTACTAGGTTCGGGGCATAATCTACTGAATTAATCAGTTCATTTCAGACGGCGAGAGCATTTCAATATGAAATGCGACGAGTGCGGTGCAGAGCATATCTACAAATCCCATCATCGTCTTTGTCGTGACTACACAGGACGACCGCATCCCAAAGTAGGATTCACTAAGACATTCCGCGACTCGCTCAGCCCAATGATTTGAACACATGCGTTGAGAGTTCTAGAGCTTTCGGACAATATACACCGTGCCGATGACGGATGCGGAATACAATGTAGTTGTTGATTTTGATCACTTTGTAAGCCAACATCTTATTGCGGTTACAGGTAAGTAGTCGTTGTCACGTTTGTTTTATTCTCACACATCACGCATCCGTTTTCTGAAATTTAGAAACCGGTGAACGCCTTTCTCCCGGATATCACGTTCCTGCTGGAGATAATTCTGCTGGTTAGTGAGACGGCTTTTGCATTTTTTTATTTGCACATTTCTAAGGGGCGTGTTGACCGTCAGCTGTTTTATACAATTTTCACGTCGAATTGGTCACTCTTCTAAGCCTATGCCTAAGACTTTTGAAATCTCTTCAAAATTGCAGTGAGCTTCTTCCACATTAAACCATACTTTTCAAGAAGGGTAAATTAATTTTTAAAGGAAATTTTTCTCAAGCTTTCTCTGAAGTTTTAATTCATCTACCCTAATCGTGAACAGACCATTTGGAATTTTGTAAAGATTTTTTTTGAGGAGGAAATAGTGGTTTAAAGCTTGTTTTAAAAAGCGCAGGAAGGTGGCCGTTTTTTAGTGCCAAAGGAAGAGATTGCATCATGTGCTCGTTCAAGACGTCACGATTTTTATTAGACTGTTAGCAGAATTTCTGTTTGCATGAAGCTTGACACCTGTTAGCGATGCAACAAAACCACTGTAAGGCCTACGGTTCACTCCCCCGGGAATGTCCTCGGCACGTCAGCGAACGGTCGTCGTCGACCTGGGGCGGCTATCGGCGCATTGGAGCGCGCTTTTGACCCCGGACTCCATGGGACGACAGCCTTCCGCGGTGCACTGCATCGCGGCCGCCGCCGTCCCGCAGGCGGGAAGTATTACCGCCCCTCATCGCCCGTCGGTGCCCATCCGGCTATGGGTGGTGAAGGGGCTGTGACGTGGCGGGGCGTGACGATTGGCCAGGTTAGGGATCCCGGCGCGATTCCCTGCCGTCCGCAGGCGGTTCAGCTGGAGTATACCATATGACTAAAAAACACACATATGCTCACTTTGATGGTTCATATAAGAGACATTTATTTACACCATCAGTCAGATAAAAGTTGCGATGAACTTTTTGAGAGTATGGCGTGATCTGATATCTTAGTGCGTTATATACTTGCTTTTCTGCTGTGTTTTAGGACAAGCTGGCCTCTGACAAAGGCGAACTCATCGAGACGAAAGCCGATTAATGGTGGATAACAGGGTTAACGGTTATAACAAAAGCATAGTAGCAGATTAACAAGGTCATGCAAGGATTCATCGAAAGCCGATCTAGGGCAGTTACAGGATGCTCGCTCCTCAGTATTGGTGGTGGACCTTCATTTTAGCCTATTATATATTATGATGATTACATAAGATTACCCATAACACACTCCAGCAAACAACGCTGGTATGGGGTGAGGCAAAAGAATGGATAATTATGTTACTTGCAGTTTAAAGGCTTCCGCACACTTTTGCGGCAACGCTGCAGCCCTATCTATATCTATCAGTATCCATAAGTATAGGACAGAGACGCAGAGCTGGCAGCTGATGTGTCGCCAACGCGGCTCTGGCAAGGGTTATTCAAGGCATTATTGCCGCTGCAGCCGCTTTGCCATGCAAACTGATAATGATTTGATGATGATGATAATGGGACCGCATTGGTGATGAAGTAGGATGGCAAAGCTGAGTATGAGTGCCTTCTACGCGGCAATTTTGCCGCCCAAGAGGCAGTTTTGCTGCCTGATGTGCGCCGCGTTGCCGCAAAAGTGTGCGGAGGCCTTAAGAAACACGTTTTTGACTAGAGAAGTCTCTAAGTTCGGTATTGAGTGGGCTTGTCCCGTGCAAGATGTCACACCTCCAAAACTTCCGTGTTATCTAGCTGGTGCTTCGACATGATCAAAAAGGATACTCATGCTATTTTTCACTAGGAGGAACGTTTATTCATCTAGACAGCTGCCAAATTTCTGGTTAGGTGGAGGTTAGGAGTACTGGATTATGCTACTACTGACCAATCATTCATTCACTTGCTGTCGTGCCGTCCCCCCCCCCTCTTCTATTTGGCGCTTGCGCGCGAGCTCTCCTGCGCTGCGGGGTAGGTCCTACCTTTGAGAAAGGGGGAGACGGCACGGTGACTAGTCACGATACCCAGTGGTATCGTGACCCTTATTGTTGTTGACTCAGTTAACGGATAATAAATATAGACACGTTCCACGTGTTGGGTAACAGACCGCGGACTAGAAGCCTTCGCAGTTTTAATGGCATTGACGCAGCATAAAAAAAACAATTATGACGACCTACCTGTTGCCGGCCACAATTCCCAGTTACCCAGGGCCGCGGAGGGGCGGCGGGGTCGACGGCAGGCCGTTGGTGGCGGCGGAGGGCCGCTAGTGGCGGAGGGCCGATCGCTGACTACGGCGGATGCCGGTGGCGGAGACGGGAGGCCGATCGTGGCGGCGGAAGGCCGCTGTCGGCGGCGGATGCCGCTGGCGGAGACGGGAGGCCGGTCGCGGAGACGGGAGGAAGACGAAGAACTGGGGCCCAAATTTATTGATGAGCGCGCATGGGATAACGGTACCGTATCCTGCCGGGACCATGCGCGTGTCCCTGGGCCCCTTTAATCGTGGGAACCACGACACTTGCCATTTACCATCATTATTTTCGATCCAGTGTTCGTACCGGCGGTACCATGTGTTGTCGGACGGATGGCAAATTGAACTCCAATTTCTGACCCTCCATTGCTGTAGGAATTTGAAGGGTGTTTCGCTCAAAAAGGAATTGTTCGAGAAATAGAGTGGCTAAATAATTACTTTGCTCACTCTACGGAGTCAGTTCTTGCCACAAATACTGCAAAACTGACTCGTTAGAGTAAGTGTATACGTTCACCTGTATCACATGTGTCACCTTTCGTCCCGTTGATCATCGACTTGCTCGAGTGGGCGCCAGCAGCGTCTCCATTCATACTGTCGCATGTAGAGTGCTCCAATGAATCATCCTTGCTCGAAAGAGCGTCATATTGGTCGTTCAGGACTTTCACGAAGAAGTCCGACCAACGCGTTGGTGGACGTCCTGGTTTTCTCTTGACATCCAGCGGAATCCAGTGACGGCTCCCGTCCAGCGGGTGTCCGCGGAGCGCATTACATGGCCGGCCCACCTAATTTTCGACAACTTAGTCCATGCGACAGCGTCTCTGACTTCGACAGAGTGTACGTTAGCGAGGCTAAACGCAAAAAACCTTTGCAGTATTTGATTGAAGAAACTCGGTGAAAATGGCATCTGCAGCATCACGCGTGTGATCATGGAGAGACTTTGTGGGCATTCTTCATTCATAAGGGCCTCTACAGAGTCTCGCGGCAGCACCCCGAGAACCTTTATGTCGCTCCCGCCGCAGTGGGACCCACGCTGCTACCGTGGTGGAAGCCGCGGCGCGGACGAGTTGTCGCGGAGCCGCCGAACGCAAAGGTCCCCGAGGGCTGCTGCAGTTCACGGCGGCTCTCACCCGCAGCGCCAGGAGGTGCGGGTGAGGCCCGCCGGAGGGCGTGATAGATGGGTGTGCATTGTGGTTCATATATTCTAAACATTTTTTAAAACGGATCTACATGCTAGGGATATAGTAGGTTGGTGCATAATTTCTGTCCATGAAGGAGCTTGACAACCAACAACATAATCACCGGTAGTGTCGACAAATGGAGGCATATGAAATCCTGCACTCGAAACGTAATGCAAAAAAGACCTTAGCAGGATATTAGGTAACCTTAATTGCACTGAAAATCTCCGTGGCCTTCCAGTCACAAGTTAGGCCTATGTTATACTTCGGCGACGCGTCGCCGACGCTGCGACCCGTCACCGACAGCCTGTCACCGACGTCGCCGACGCTGATGTCACCACCGACGTCGCCGACGTCGCCACAGACGCGTGGTCGACGTCGGCGACGTCGTCAACAGATTCTGTGGCGGCGTCGGGGACAACGTTGACAGGAGAGCATCGGAGCGCATTTTTAGCATTGGAGAGGGTTTTCAATGTCGTCATTTGGTAACCAGTCTGCCCATAGAAAGGCTAAGTGATCACATCTGCCTCGAATTTGCATACATTTTGAGCTTTTCTTAATCTTCAAAAGAAATTTTAATTCTTATTTCTTCTTAATGCTTCAAGACTTGATGATGATTTTTTGTTCTGTATGTACGGCAGTCTGCTCAACCATTGTTAATCTGCCGAATTTTCTCTTACTAACCAAATTTGGCTTTTAGAAGGATGGATAAGTGTTCAAAGGTTTCACTAGTAGCAATGTTAGAAACATTCAAAAGTACCTGTATTTTTAGGATACCCTGTATTTTTCGCAAGGCATAGTGTGTTTTTAGTTTTAAACTTTAAAAGAAGCACAAATCAAAAGATACGGTCACTTTGTAAAGAGATTATAGGGAGTATTCAAGAGAAACACTATCAATAGATTGTAAAATGCAAGATAACAGACGAGTGCATGGCGCAGTCTATCCCGGTCATACCTCAAAAAAGCGTCGGTTTTTAAATTTACGCGGAATTCTCGAAGTTCAAAGGAAAATTTAACTCTCAATTAGTAAGAATTCTATCTCGAAAAGCTCTTCGCAGAGGTTTGCATTACCATTTGAGAACGCAAAGAAACACTACTTATTTTCTACACAGCTTTATTTAGTATTACTTACTCTACACGGAAGCAAATAGGCCTAGAAAATGCGAACAGAACGGCTGAGAAGGACACAAAAAGGAAGAAAAGTGACAAATTGAAGGGGAGCTAAGGGTTAGGGTCCAACTCCCTCCCAAACACTCAGTGTTTTAATCAATTGTGCTTTTTGTGTTCGCAGGACGGTGTCTTCAGCACTTCTCGATTTCGTAATTCGAAGTACGGTGGTGATGATGGCAGTTCCGGGAACGAAGAACCAACCCACAGTCATAACACTCCATCGGAGCGCATTTTCTGCCACTCTTGGATGACTCGGCGATGTCGGTGACGGACCGTCGCCGTGCACAGCACCTGTCACCGACGTCGGCGACGCTGACGTCGTCGGCCCGTCTGTGGCGACGTCGGCGACGTCGGCGGCGGAAGTATTAGGGGGGGGCCAAAAGTAATGAGACACCCCATGCCGTGTCCATATATCTCGTGGCTGGAGTCCGGTTTTGTGCTTATCGTATTTGTATGATTGTATGCTACTTACTGAAGCCTATCTGAGAAGTTACCACTTCCGCCCTTTCCAGAAGCATGCCAAAAACCCCAGCCTGTCTCATGCCGAAACCCCAGTCTGACGAGTCGACCTGTGTCGCACAAATCTCCCCCAATTCCCAACCCCGAGCAGCCTGGGCTCAATATTCACGCAAGATGAGAAGTACGTCTTCTACCTTAACCTTGCCAAGCAGCGAGTCTGGGTGAGGCCTGGTGAATTGTTACCGACCTTCGTTCGGCAAGATGTTCACGGCGAGAAGCATCTTTGGAGCTTTTGGGTCTGCGCCCATGGATCGGTTTACCGGAAGCTGTTTCCCAAGAGCACCACGATGAACTCCATGGCCATGGTGAACGAAATAGAGGAGATGGGCCGGCGACTCGAACTTATTCATTCGCAGCGCTTCAAGAAGGTTCTCCTCTTCGACAGCGCCGCACCCCATCGGGAACAAGTAAGCACGGATAAGCTTGGCCAGCTGGGCTACGTTCACATGCCTCACCCACCGTATTCGCTGGACATCTCTCCATGCAACTACCACTACTACTTGAGCCTACAGGACTTCCTAGTCGGAAGGGACACAAGAACCCAAGCAGTCCTTGACAACCATATCGAGCAGTTGATCAACACCAGGCTCAAGCAGTTCTGTAAGGATGGGATCAGGAAGTTGACCGAGCGATGGCAGCAAGGTCAGTGCCCTTAATGGCAAATACATTCCTCAGCATCGTTGAGTTGTAATTGAGTTATAAGGAGATAAAGATTTTTTTTCATTTTGTCTCATTACTTTTGGCCCCCCCCCCTAATATAACACCCCCTGCGGAGCTCTCGGCGACGTCGCCGGCGGCGCTGTGATGTGCGGGCTGTTACGCAGTGCGTAGCAGCCCCTACAGCATAGCGTCGCCGACGTCGGCGACGTATCGCCGAAGTATAACATAGGCCTTAGTCGTCTGAGGTTTAAGGAGCACCTTTGCGCAGAATTGCAACAACAAAGCAGACCGTTTTTTTTTAGTATGAGCTATAACTGCATCGGACAGATTTCCCGGACTCAACAAGGCATCGGAGGGAATGCTGTCATCACAAGGGCTACCACATAATCTTCGAGCTGCTTGTCAAGCAAGGAACTTTTAGAGAAGGTAGATTGACAAAAGCAAGCGCAAAATGGCAGAGAACTGTTGAGTTATAAGAAGTGTTCTATTAGATTTCGGGGCTTAGATTCAAGAACGCAACAGCCGGCAAAACTACGCAGTATTGCGTACAGTAACCCTCGCAGCACCGCACCACTCGCGGTTGTCATGGCGGGTCCGCGGCACCCGCAAGACTCTGCTGCCGGCCTAACGCACCCTCAGCTTTTAACGTAAACTTTTCACTTCGTTGCATTCGAAGCGACCTGTAAGCCATATGGCAGGAAGAATACAAATTTTACGGTCATTTAAACAATGCACATATTTTCTGAAACCTGTATTTTTGCATATTTGTCGATTATCATTTACTTTAAAATTTCACACTTCGGTTGCTGTCGTTAGGACTTCTGTCTCTGAGCGTGTAAAATCCAGAAAAATACACTTTTCCACATGCGAAGTCCCGAGAGGTTGACTGAATGATTTATGTTTTCCTCCAACGAGGAGGAGTTATGGAACCTACCTACCTCATTGCGAAAACGGATTAAAGTCTGTAGGACTTCAGAAGCGAGCTCGAGGAGACATCCTTTAAAATGTTTCTTCTTTTTCTTCAAATTCTTCTTCTTGATCCTTTGTTTGGAATAATACTGAGTCACTATCAGACCAAAAAATTCGTAAGTGCGATATAATTGGTGAAAAGGACAGCGAAGAAAACGAAAGCTGCTAGAAGCCTGGAACCCTGAAGGAGGTCCCAGAAACCGAAGCAACTCCAGCACCTGATATTATTGTTCTGCTGCTATGTTTCCTTCTAGCCTTCGATTGCAGGCCGATGGCAGACCACGGAGTCACATCCGGGGATGGCGCACGATGTGCTAGTTGGAGACGGCGGCGGTGGTGGTGGTGGTATCACTGGTGGCCTACACGCCGAAATTGTACGCGATTATGACGAAAATCGAGGTAGAGACATTCTCTTCTTCTTGATTCTTCGTTTGCAATAATTCTGAGTCACTATCTAGCCAAAAAAGTCGTTCGTGGCCGCGGAATTTGTTCCCAACTTTATCTCAACATTTCCCCTATGATTGCTTTGCACATTCTTCAGAAAGCATGTTTGGCATTTTATTTTTCAACGCTTCAAGTGCGATATAATTGGTGAAAAGGACAGCGAAGAAAACGAAAGCTGCCAGAAGCCTGGAACTCCCTGAAGGAGGTCCCAGAAACCGAAGCAACTCCAGCACCTGCTATTATTGTTCTGCTGCTATGTTTCCTTCTAGCCTTCGATTGCAGGCCAAAGGCAGACCACGGAGTCACATCCGGGGATGGAGCACGATGCGCTAGTTGGAGACGGCGGCGGTGGTGGTGGTGGTATCGCTGGTGACCTATACGCCGGAATTGTATGCGACTATGACGAAAATCGAGGTAGAGACATTCTCTTCTTCTTGATTCTTCGTTTGCAATAATTCTGAGTCACTATCTAGCCAAAAAGTCGCTTGTGGTCGCGGAATTTGTTCTCATCTTTATCTCAACATTTCCCCTATGATTGCTTTGCACATTCTTCAGAAAGCATGTTTGGCATTTTATTTTTCATCGCTTCAAAAGCGATATAATTGTTGAAAAGAACGAAGAAAACGAAAGCTGCCAGAAGCCTGGAACTCCCCGGAGAAGGGCCCAGAAACCGGAGCAACCTCATCACCTGCTATTATTGTTCTGCGATCTTGGCAGCTATCCAGCTGCTGGCAGTACAAGTACGCTGTTGGAGTTTCGTCACGGGCCAACAGCTCGTAGCAGATGACACGTTTGTAATCCCCCAAACAGAAGGCATGATCTTCGACGGGTGAGGACCCTCCTTTGGCTGTGGCTCAGGCTGCTCACCCTTGTCAACCCAGTGTCTCTGCTCCTCTTGATGTTGATGTACAGGCACCACTTCTCATCTCCTGTGATGATGGACTTCAGCCATCTGTGCTTGTACAAGAGTATTTGAGTGGGCACTCAGCACGTCGCTGGAGGTCGCGTTCGGTGGGGTCATGGAAAACCCACTGTGCCAACTTGTGCACCTTACCCAGTCGATGTAGGGCCTGGCA
This sequence comes from Heligmosomoides polygyrus polygyrus, assembly GCA_947396885.1. Lineage (NCBI taxonomy): Eukaryota > Metazoa > Nematoda > Chromadorea > Rhabditida > Heligmosomidae > Heligmosomoides > Heligmosomoides polygyrus. The sequence continues at coordinate 85,143,669 of OX377206.1, forward strand.
ATGGCGGCATAGTGCACACCCAAGTCCTGCGCAAGTTCACGAGCAGTCCGCCGTGGGTCCGATTCCACCGCAATCGGTCGTTGTCGACATCGGATTCACGTCCTGATCTCAACGAATCTTGAAGGTTAAACTCACCTTTGCGAAAGCATGCGAACCCTTTTCGTGCAGTGCGATCGGACACTGTCCTCTCCCCAAATGCACCATTGATGCGACAGCAGGAAGCATAAGGTAGCGGGAACTTCCGCAACAACCTAATGAACTGTGTCTTTCTCCGGTTGATTCGCAGTCTTATTAGCCTTCCCTGCTTCGTATAGCTCAGCAAGTGTCGTCTCTGCTTCAGCGGTAGAATTCGAGGAAAACACGACATCGTCACCAAAACGAAGATTTGGAGAGAATCTTCCATCCACACGTATGAGCCTTTCGTCCGCGTCGAGAGACTTCACTATCCCCTGAAGCGCTGCGGTGAACAGCTTCGACAACACAGGTGTTACCCTATCGCATCCCCCTCCCTTCAGTGGGGTAGTAAGGAGGCGATGGAACAGCTGAATGTTTGGCATCTAACATAGCAGTCCGCTAACGTCCTCACGTAGGATGAGTGCTCCTCCAACGCTTTACGGTGCCTTCTTGTAGTGGAAGAAGGTGAGAACTAGTGGCAGAAGGAATTCCTGGCCAATCTCAATACCCTCAAGAAGGTCTGAATATGACCCATGCAACCCTATCTCTTACGGAATCCAGCCTGTTTCACTCCGTCCAGTGTCCTTTATATGCGCATAAGAATAATCGTTGTGAAGAGCTTGTAAAGCGCGCTCAGCAGGCATATAGGACGGCAGTTTCGAAGATGTTGGGTGAAATTCTGGGCCCGTTACATATCTCTTTAAAACTCGATCAGGAAGGTTTCTTTACTGAAACAGTGTTCAAATTTCTGCAACAGTTTGGAGTCATGAATTGCAAGTCGATGGCCAATCGTGCACTTACGACGACTGACAATATGCGGATGAATTGCAAATCGTCGTCGAATTTGTTTCGATCAAGAAACATTTCTTCTGATCGGTTACGCCTTGCTCCAAGGGGTGAGGTGTTTCAGTGGATGCAGACACATCATTCTTGTTAGAAAACCATGGCCTAACTGTGCAATGAACATCGATCCTAAAATTTAAAAAAAAATAAAAAATAATAAATAATAAAAAAAATAAAAAAATACACAACAGCTTTCAGGCTGACATCTGAGCAAACTCTTCAAGTCAGGGATCAGAAGATTTTCTTGTTAGTCATAGGCGAAAAATTCTAAACAGACTATCAACCCTGCTCCCAACATTGAACAACACTTTGAAATTTTTTGCTTGTTCTAGGAACCTACTGCAAAAAAGAAAAGAAGCCAAAGAAAGTATACTCGTATTCTAAATCGACTTCCGAAGCTTCCGAAACTGAAGACGTGAATACTGGTTCTGCACGAGGTAGGCGATACACCTGTGTATGCGGAAGAAGATCATTAAGGTGTGGTGGCGAAGCTACCTTCCATCTTCACGAGCTCACTCAGAAAGAAAGGCGAATCTTAGAGTGTTCGACCATAAAAGAATGAAAGCAGTTGCTTGGTTGTTGTTAAAACGAAGTGCTATCGTAATGGTAGCTACAGCTTTTTGAAAGATAACCCAGAATTTATTATTTTCAAAGTTTCCACTTTTCTCTTCAAAATTTCCAAAAACTGTGTTGTAACTATCTACCACTATATAATGAGTTAGCTCCCTGCCCTATAGATGATGAGGCGTATCTCACTCAGGTTGGAAACCTGGCTGAGATACGCCTCGTGGAACCACGTACACTCTCATGGAACCCCTTGCAACGCCCCCGCGTACCTCGCGCGGGCAACGTCTGCCGTTCAACATGGGATTTTGTTGCATCAGAGGAAGCGCAGCTCCTCCTGCTTGACACAACGGAGTCTGCGCGCGTTTCTGAGTGCCTGAATCCAGAAGACGGGTTCCCTTCGTCGCACCACAACCGTCTGGAGTCAGAAGAGGAGACACCGTCGTCCTACTACGAAGGATCGCATTCAGAATTGAGCATGAGATGCTGCTGCAGCAGAGCAAGCGCGGCCTCCTGCTTGACACAACGGCGTCTGCGCGCGTTTCTGAGTCCCTGAATCCAGAAGACGGGTTCCCTTCGTCGCACCACAACCGTCTGGAGTCAGAAGATCGAAAAGAAAGGAAGCAGAGGTCACATCGCCGTCGTACGACGACCGGCCGCATGCACAACTCAGCATTATCCCATGTTGAACGGAAAAGTTTACCCGCGCTAGGTACGCCTTAGCGTACCTCGCGCGGGCAACATTTACCGTTCAAAATGGGATATTGTTGCATCAGAGGAAGTGCATCCTCCTCCTGCTTGACACAACGGCGCCTGTGCGCGTTTCTGAGTGCCTGAATCCAGAAGACGGGTTCCGTTCGTCGCACCACAATCTTCTGGAGTCAGCAAATCGAAAAGAAAGGAAGCAGAGGTCACATCCTGGTCGTGCGACGTCACCGCATGCAGAATTCAGCATTATCCCACGTTGAACGGAAAACTTTACCCGCGCCAGGTACGCCTCTGCGTATATCTCCCCAGTCCAGTATTTTCTCGTGGTCAACTGTACGTGGCGTGCCCGCGAGTTCGACTGAAGTCCCATCTGAAAATTTGGTTAACACCAGGACTCAAGTCGATACCAAACGTAGTATTCACCGAGATGCTTCAGTAAATGTTGTCTTTTTGTTGTTCTGTTACCAAAATTGTTTTGAAGATCACACGTACTTTTTGTGTGAGAGTATTTTCTGAGAACAAGGCTTTAACCTATAACCCCGCGAAGCGGGCAAGTGCGAGGCACGCCATTAGGCGTGCTGTAGCACTTGTCATGACATAATCGTCTTCTTAAAAACCGAATACGGGTTTTACTGACAAGGGAAGGATACTAGATGACCATGGGACTTTGAGATAAGACGTATATCAATGGATGCGTCTTCGAACGCTGTTTCCAAGTATGTGTTCTGTTTCTGCTGTATGCATCTGCGAACGGAGTTATGGACCATTTTCATAGCAGGCTTCTTTGCTCTCTAGGTACACGCAGAGCAGGTCAGTCACAAGAGAGCGAGCTCAATTTCATACCGGCACGAAGATACAATTTATCATGAACAGTTGCTGTAAAAATGGCGAGAAAACAAACAATGCGTTGCACCAGCAAGTGTGAAATAGCCCTACGAAATGTTCAAACAGCTAACAGCTGTTGGCAATGACCGCAGCGGATAAAAAATACATCTGTGCTGTCACTGTAGGAGCAGAGCTCTACGATGTCAGTAGGGAAACAATATTGAATTGGTGTATCAAACGTTCCAGGGTGACTGCGCAGGTATCCTGCAGCGTACCATGAATAAGTGAGAAACGTTCTGAATCTTGGGACAGAAAATTGAGTGTAAATCAGCGATACAATTCGAAGAATTGAGTCGCGGGAGTGAATTGAGAACTTTATACCGTGTGTCAATACATGAGCGGTTAAAGGTTTGCACATGCTTTTAAATGGCAAGAAGAAATGTACGTCTAATCGTTGTACTTGTTATGTTGTTCCTGCTCGAATGTTCATCACTTTCGCTGGTGAGAACATAGTTTGGAATGTAAGCCGGCAGTATTGTCCTTACCTGTGTGTCGAAAAAAAAAATTCCCCCAAGGGGGTTATTTAAGACACTGATCACCCACTTGTAAGTATGGGTGGTAGGACCATGGTAATCGATCTCGCCCAAACTTCGCCATTTGACATAGAGAGCTTTGTTGATCGTGGCAGATCTTTTTTAGGAAGTGCAAACATCCTGCGCCACAGAGTAGTCGAACCATGAACCGCTCCGTCTTACCACGTCGCTCCTCTACCCCTGCGCCACTACTACTCGGCTGGCAGCGCAGCTTCAACCCTACTTGAGCTCGATCTCTTGTGACTGGCCCGCTCTGCGTGGACCTAGAGGGCAAAGGAGCCTGCAATGAAAATGGTCCACAGATGCGCACAGCAGAAACGGAACAATGTTTGGAATGTTTGGAAGCATTCGAAGCCGCATCCAGTGGTATACGTCTCATCTCAAAGTCCCATGGTCATTTGGTACCCTTCCCTTGTGAGGTTCCAACACCCCGCATTGAGCTAGTATTTCTAGGTCATTCCATAATTATGGGTGCCATCGACAAATGTGGTTCGAACTCTTCAGGCCCCGTTTATACTTCCTGCTCCGGGCGACGCCTCATGCGATTACGCACGATTGCGAATCAATTTGGCCTCAATGCATAACCATCGCGTCGCTCGCCGTCGAAGTATAAACGAGGCCTTAAGGCCTCCGCACACTTTCGCGGCAACGCGGCACACGGCAGGTAGCAAAACTGCCTCGTGGGCGACAAAGCTGCCGCCTAGAAGTCACTCATCTTCAACTTTGTCACCCTACTCCATCGCCAATTCGGTTTCATCATCATTATCATCATCACATCTCGACTTTGTTTTAGATTAGATATGTTCGAAAAGTGTGATTTCCTGAATATTCGAATCGAACACATTCCAAAAACGTGATTTTTAGAATGTTTCACACTCGAATGAAAACCGTTCGAATCTGAATTCATTCAGATAATCGGAATCATTCGTAAATAATTATGTGTACAAGGTACACCATCAAGAATGACAAAAAAATCCTTGCAGCATAATACAGTGTTAGGAACGATCGTAGGTGCAAAAGTTGTAATTGGAATATATGTGAAATGACTTTAAGATAATTTCGGTATATTCAAATAAGTTCTTCTAGAGTTTCGTCAATCTTAATTCTCTAATTGCCATGACATTTCAGAGCAAGTTAAAGATGCCACACCGGGAGCTCCGGCCACTCTACTAACTGTCCCAAGTTTGTTCCCTTTCTTTGATTTAACTGCCATGAAATCCTTTTTTTTCGACATGAGATCTCGTGTTTCGTCTTTGTTTAAGACTACAAAGGAGAGCATTTAGGAGTCTGTTGATGGCTTGTATAATCAAAAACCAACTGGAAACAACTTCGTATGGGAACGCTGTTTGACTCTAAACATCTCCAAATACAGGAACCTATCTAATTTTTGAGGAATTTTATAGTTGTATTCATTTTGTAATTGTATTTATTTATTTTTATTTATTTTGTGGCCTGTTCTCAGTGCTGCACAGTCGACAGGGACAAAAGTATTTCTTTACTATTTTCTATTCCTTTATGGGTTATGAGCCACAAAAGTCTACTGGGTACTCACAAGACGTCGCTGAACCCTGCAAAAGCCACTAAATGGCTTCCAATTAGCAAAATTCACTTGAAAAGGCTTTGCAGCATGTTATATCATTTTCACGGCAAAATGGACACTCAGGCAGGTAAACCAAAAAATTCAAACAAAGTTTTATTAACTTTTCCCCGAACAAAAATTCTTACCCTCTTGGAGAGTCTCTAGCATAACGAGTGAGGAACTTTTTTGATGCAATCCTAAAAGGGGATGGGGCAGTCCATTTCTCTAAAGAAATGCGACATGCACCACCTCATATAAAAAATATCCTACTATATATAAGCGAGAACGGTCGTTTGTCTGTGGGTGAGTTTGTTTGTGTGTGTGTTTGTTTGCACAGAAGTGCTGGGGGAGTGTGTTAGGAGGAAGTGTGGGGAAGGGGGGGGGGGGGAGGAGCTTGCAGTTGTCACCAGTTTGTCAACTGTTGTAGTTGTCGACGGGCGTCCATGTTCAGGCGACATGTCACCGATGTCGCGCAAAGGACGTTCAGGTTGAGAAGAGGTGTCACCGATGTCGCGCAATGCAGGTCCGGCTTGAGAAGACGTCACCGACGTCGTTCATCAGGTGCCTGGGTTTAGAAGTGGTGTCACCAATGTCGCGAAGGGCCTGTCTGGATTCAGACGACGTGTCACCGATGTCGCGCTAGGGGTTCCGGATTCACACGACGTGTCAACGATGTCGCGCAAACCACGTTCGGGTTGAGAACACATGTCACTGACGTTGTTCAACAGGCCACCGGGTTTGGAAGAGGTGTCACCGCTGTCGCGCGAGGATTCCGGATTCAGACGACGTGATACCAGTGAAGGTGGGACCAGTAATTGGGGACCGGTGAAGGATGGGGTTCCAGTAAGGGGGAGCGGTAAAGGGTTGACCAATAAAGGAGGGACCAGTGAAGGTGAGACCAGCAATGGGGCCGGTAAGGGGGGGGGGGGAAGCAGCGAAGGGGACCGGTGAAGGGGGGGGGGGAGGGGTCCAGTGAAGATGGGACCGGTGAGTGGTCCAGTGAAGGGTGGACCGGTGAAGCAGGGGGAGGGGTCCAGTGAAAGGGGGACGGTAGAATGTTGACCGGTGAAGAGGAAACCAGGTGAAGGGGGGACCGCTGAGGAAGGGACCAGCAATGGGCACCGGTGAGGTAGTGGGGGGGGGAAGGGGCCAGTGAAGGGGGACCTGAAAAGGGTTGATGAGTTAAAAGGGGACCAGTGAGGGTGGGACCAGAAATGGGGATCGGTGAAGGATAGGATTAAACCAGCGAAGAGGGTACAAAGGGAGGTCCAGTGAAGGTGGTTGCAGTAGTAGGGACCGACGAAGGGAAGGGGGACCAGTGAAGGGTGAACCGGAAATGGGCTGACAATAAAGGGAAACCAGTGATAAGGGACCAGTTAAAGGGGGTCCAATGAAAGTGGTGGGCCTGCTTTGTCCTATTCCGCTATACCATTCTATATAGCAAAACCACTTTTTTAATGAATGAGAGAAGGCCTAAAGAGGAGAAGAAGACGTTCGGGGTGTTCTATACTCCGGGTTTTGGGCGAAGCCCCAACCAGACGTTTGCCGGCCGGCAGGCCGTTGAACGTCTGGTATATATATAAGCGAGAACGGTCGTTTGTCTGTGGATGAGTGAGTGAGTGTGTTTGTTTGTACAGAAGTGCTAGTGTGTGTGTTGGGAGGAAGTGTGGGGAAGGAGGGGGGGGGGGGGGGTTGTAGTTGTTACCAGTTGTCAACTGTTGTAGTTGTCGACAGGCGTCTGGATTCAGAAGACATGTCACCGATTTCACGCAGGGGACGTCCGGGTTGAGCAGAGATGTCACCCACCTCCTTCAACAGACATCCGGATTCAGAAGAGGTGTCAACGAGGTGGCTCAACAGGCGTCTGGGTTCATAAGGCGTGTCACCGATGCCCCACAATGGACGTCCGGGTTGAGGAGAGGTGACACCGATGTCGCGCAAAGGACGTTCGTGTTGAGAAGAGACGTCACCCACCTCCTTCGACAGACGTCCGGGTTCAGAAGAGGTGTCATCCGCGTCAGTAAAGGGAGGAGGAAGGGGGGGGGAGGGCGGGGGTTGTAGTTGTTAACAGTTGTCAACTGTTTTAGTTGTCGAGAGGCGTCCGGGTTGAGGAGAGGTGACACCGATGTCGCGCAAAGGACGTTCGTGTTGAGAAGAGACGTCACCCACCTCCTTCGACAGACGTCCGGGTTCAGAAGAGGTGTCAGCGAGGTGGTTCAACAGGCGTCTGGGTTCATAAGACGTGTCACCGATGCCCCTCAAACGACGTCCGGGTTGAGGAGAGATGTCACCGATGTCGCGCTAAGGAGGTGCGGGTTGAGAAAACATGTCAGCGACGGGCGACGTCATGCAAGAAGCACCCCGGTTCAGAAGAGGTGTCATCGACGTCTTGAACGGGCGTCCGGGTTCAGAAGAGGTGTCACCCGCGTCAGTAAAGGGGATCAGTAAGGTGGGGGGGGGGGCAAATAAAGGGATAC